>VYXH01004462.1:610-152597 GCA_013397275.1 Burhinus bistriatus | reverse complement strand
GTCAGCTGCTTGTAGAATGCTTTGTCTGTTGCTTCATCCTGATTGGGTGGTCTATGACAGACTCCCAACAGGATATCTGCCTTGTTGGCCTTCCCCCTCATCCTTACCCATAAGCACTCAACCTTGCCTTCACAGTCACTGAGCCCTATACAATCACAAAGACAACTGCAAAATGTCTTTTTTAGAAGATATGCTCAATGTTAACTGGGGTCTCAAAGCAGACCCTGTAAAAGTCCTAACAAAGTCAGCTAATGCGATGACAAAAACATGGTGATGTAACAGGATAATTTTAATACTGTTCTTACAGGGTGATTATCTTTGAATCCTCTGCTTTTTTTTTTTTCCTCTTTACATTTTGGAAAGGTATACTATAATCACTAATCTGGTTTTAGTTTGTTTTTTAAAGAAAAAACCTTAAACATTCAAGTGACTGTGAGTCACCACAGATGGTTTTCTGTTTCTTTCGTGACAACAAAGACAAGTGTGGTCCCAAAACCTTTTAAGTCCAAGGAGTTTTTGTTTTGGAAACATGCCAGCCAAGCTTAGTTTTATGATTATTATTTTAGAGCAACAATGAATGCAGGTTTAAGAAACAAAGAAATAAAGAAAGAAATAGACCAGGGGAACTCAAAAGAAGTCTGTATACTCTACAAACACATTCCTTATCCAGGTAGTCATGTATGTCTTTTTTCTTAATCACCACAAAGCATTCAAACACTTTTTCTTATTTGTACTGTTTTTATATTGAGGGTTTTAGTGTTTAACATGTCTATCTTGTTTTGTGTTCTTCAAAGCAGAGAGAAGAAAAATCTATAGCATACAACTATTCCAAATTACAAATTTCGTATTTTGACACCAGTGGAATTTGTTAAACCATTAAGTCCACAAGGATCTGTACAGTTGGAGTCAAAGAAAACCAGCTATTGAGTTTTTAATTAAGACAGTAAGAGAGAAATCTGAGGGGGAAAAGCTATACCATCAATAAATCCATGGTGTTGAAATTACTCTGTCATGTTTGTCCTTGACAATGGGCTTAATAGAAAGGGACAGACTCTTCCAGATGTAGAGTGGGATTTACCTTCTCTAACATGGATGCCATAGGGGTTTAACTAAGAGCTAGTCTTCCCTGGCTCCCTTTGATATTTGAAAAGAAAGAGAGATCTCCACGTGATGTTTTGTTATAGAAAACTACCTCGTGATGAGGTAACCTGCCCTTCACATCCACTGACTATACAACAAACCTAAACCTAATCTGAAACTTAGATGTCTAATGTAAGGTCAGATAAACTTCTCCCAGGCATTGCTGGACAGGAAAGTGTAACTTCTGCAACACAGATAAGGAAAGCAATGATGAATGGCAAAACCGTGTATTTTCCTTAAGAAAAAATGCTTAAAACTCAGGTTCAGTCTAGCTGGAAATTCATCTCCAAGGTCTTGAAAAATATATCAATTGAATTTTCAGTGGTCAAACTGCAAACTAAGTGTTTTAAGCTTTTAGTGACCATCTTTCTTTTCACAAAAGTAGAAGGCTATTCGGGTGGAAACTTCCCATGAACCTGCCTTTTTTTTTTTTTTAAAATAAAGGTAAAAATTGACATAAACACTGTTTGGGAGATAATAACTATATTCAGATTTGTAAAAGCTGTTGAGGGAAGAATAATTCCAAGGAGTGATTATTCTCTGGGAGATGAGAACGGGCTTATCAGTCATGGTAGCTGTTGATTATGAAATGGGAAAGGATTTCATGAGGGGAAGAAATGGAAAGAGTTTGCCTACATCAGACTCTTGCCTCTTAGTACGCTGTTAGTGCATTCATGCTGGCACATGCAATGAGTATGGTTGTATGAGCATCTGAGACTGAATGCACACTTGCACACTTGGGCAAACACATGCTAAAAGGAGGCATGCAAAATGTGCACAGGCATTTTTCCTCACTCTGAGGCAAAATAAACCCCACAGAAGAAGCAAAGCTAACAATGACAATCAGCTTCATTCCTGTGTTTAATTTACTTTTGCTTTAAACCTTTTTCTAAGTAACAGTATTTTCTTTGATTGTTCAAAAACATGGCTTGGCCTAATTGCATTTTTATTTCTAAGTGGTAAGCAGCAATTTAAACCTTTTCATGAGCATAGTCTTTGACCTACTTAGAGGTGCTTAGCAATTACCAAAGCACAAACCCCTGATTTTTAAAGGACACATGCAAGCATCTTTTTCTCTTTGTTAAATAAATGTTATAGGACAGCAGACTTCCAAGAGACATATCTAAGAGTTATAACCAATATTCTCTTTGAATATCTAGTGTTTATCCTCTGCAAATAGGCAATTTAAGAGTTGTATTGAACCACAAAGATTGTATTTGAGCCATTTACAAGTACTAATTTACGAATCAGTAGCATGTCAGTAATTTTAAATTTCTGAGTATCATATGCCTGGAATCCTAGCTTTTAAGTATAAATTTTATACTGCAAATGCATCTTTAGAAATCACATTTGCTGAATAAAACCACAGTCTTAACTCTGTTTTGGACAGGCTGAAATAAATTAAGACAGAAAGACTAACAACTGCTATTTGACTAGTTTGAATCAAAAAAAAAAAAAAAGGTAATTGAATTAGAAGATTGATTAAAAAGGACAGGAGTTAACAACCCTAGTTCCTGTTCGTCGGTCCAATTATGATATTACTGAGATTATTGAGGCACGCAATCATAGCTCTTAGTGAGCATGTAAATTAAATATTTGTTCTGAGAGAAGGACTGACTTTGTTGTAAAAAACCTGGGAAGCTTCAGAAATAGGCTACATGGCAAATTGCTCTGGAAATTCCAATCTGAATATTTAAGAGCTTTAACAATGTTTTAGGCAAGCTTACAACAAATCAGTGAGGTTTCCAAAAACTCTTTTCTCGCCACACTTAACACAAATTGGTGAAACTGATCTAAAAAATGACATGAATTTCCTCAAATTAGTACTTTCTGACAAAAATAAATTCAGTTTTTAAAATCCTCGACTAGTTGTAGTTAAGCCAGACCTTGTCTCTTCCATTGCTGTTTCCCCAATCTCAGACAGGTTGATGCATGGTATGCAAGTTTTTAAAGACTTTACCTTGTAGCCACAACATTTAAAAACAAAAAGANTTCTGAGCTCACCTGTCCAACAGCTGCCGGGCTGACTCTCAGGAAGCACTGAAAGATCAGCGACACTGCAAGTTTTCAACTGGCATTAATTAAAAACAAAAAAAAAAAAAAAAAAAAAAGGTGGCTCCCAGTTAATGTGATAATGCTTACAGAAACTGATTTCTTCATGTTTTTTGTTAACAGACCACATATTGTCTGCATCTTTCTGATAAAGTTCACACAGATGAAGATACAACAACAGTGAAAGGAATGTGGAAGACCAGAACAGAACAGTATTTCATTTATTCTTAGAGTGAATCACTTTCCTATCTTTCACCAGAAACCAGCTTATTGAGATTTGCATCTCATTACAAATATGTCCCTGGGACTTATGGATTGTTATTTTAAATGCTACTAATTTTTAATAGAGAATAATGGCCAATGGTTAGTCCCAGTCAATGGCTCAGTTCGCCAAATGAGGTTCACGCTGCACTGAATGAACAAAGGTGGCAAAATCAAGCCCAGATAATCACTAGGGCAGAGGGGAAACTATGTCTCTGAATTTCCTTGGTCTGCGGGTGTTTTAAACCAGACTTTGTAATTACTTTTTTGTTTTAAACATGTTATTAGAAAGGATCCTAGATTTCTGTGGTAGAATATTATAGTTTTTTTCCTAAAGTATGGATAAGAGCTATTGCTTAATAAAATTAGAAACATTTTTGCACATATTGAAACCATAGTGATTACAAAATTTCTGAATATACAAGTTTTGTACTATTAACCAGCTTTATGACCCAGGCTTTTCACCATGGAAGCCCACAATTTTCTGTGCTTCTGTCCTGTGTTAAATTAACCAGAATTCCTCCTGTTACTTCCTTAGTTGAAAATTAAGCTCAAAACAGTAACTACTTTAGATTTGCAATGCACATAATACTTCAGATAAAATTTCAAATAGGCAAGATTTTATACATTCAGTTATCAGATGAGAAGGAAAAAAATCCACAGTAACTGAATTTGCTAAGCTAGGTGCCAATACCTATTTTCAATACTTTGGGAAGAAACTGGAAACTATTGGTGGAGGTCAAAGTGATCATAGCAATTAGTGATTCTGAAGTCCCTAAATTGTGGGATGGCTAACCTGAGATATTTCAGAAGTTATAAACTTTTAAACAGAGTCTTATCAGCATTTTCTGAAATCAGACCATTTAATGTGCTTTGAGATGGGAACTATAAAACATAGCCCCTTGTGAAAATCTTGGCCAGAGGTTTTTGTGCATCAAAGGATGGATTCCTAGAAATGAGAGGTCATATGGCTCTGACCTCTGAGATGGACAAAACCACATTTTTTAAAGGCAATTTGGCACAGAATTTCCTTTTGGAAAAGGAAATAAATTAAGCAGAGATGAGGATAATATTTTTGTTCTAGGACACCTGCACAATCATCTGGGTGGAGGAGAATATGTTTTCAGAGGCAAGAAGGTAGATTAACTAGGGAAGTGCACATACTATTCACTGTGGATATCAAACTAGAAAGATTCATCACAGCTCTTCCCAAGGGGGAAACTAGTAAGAGATCTACTGTGGTAGGAGTCATACTGTGCTATCCTACAGGTTTTTTGTTTGTTTTTTTTTTCTCCGCCAGTAATAGGTTCCGCCTTGCTTATTCATCAACAACTTAACTTTAGACTAATATGATAGCACAGGACAAGCTGAAATATTCCTTTCTTTAGTATCTCAGACCAGTTTGGGGTCAAGGACTACACATTATTATTATTATTATTATTATTATTATTATTATTATTATTATTATTATTATTATTATTATTATTATTTATTATTATTATTATCACCACCAATATACTTTTAAGAACAAGATTTCATGGGAAATAAGAAGGTCATGAAACTGTGTAATTTTATTCATGTTTATTTTTACTACTGTCAGTTAACAAGCTTGAGCATAAACCTAGTCAAAACCCATGAGTATATTTCAGTCTTGTGCAACAGATGAAGCTGTGGGTTTTTTCTCCTTCCCTACGTTTGTCCCTGAAAGCCATGGATCCAGTTCAAGATAACCAAGAACAGAGGGAAAGAGAGGCTTATATCTGAGATTAAATTGTATATGGACTGATGTCTTTATGTTCCTGTAATTGCCTGCTTTCAACACAATTTGTTCTCATGTTTATTTTTGCATAAAAAATTCAAATGCTTGGAAAAATTTGAGTTGGTATATCCTTGATTACACCTCATGGGACCTGGGTTTTGTTCCTTACATGTACTCTTTGCTCAGGAAGCTACCCTGATGTGCAGTGCACCCAGGGACCTCTGTGGGAGAGCTGAATCACCTTATTGTGAGAGAATATAGGAAGTATCTGACCAGAAGTTTGGGTCTGTCACATCACTGTGGCACTTTATTAATGCATTTTGAATCTTAGCTTAAGGTGTGTGGGCCAAGCCTAACATTTATCCTGCCTTTGTATACCTACATATCTTCTAAGAGAAGACGTTACCTGTTCTTTGAATGCATAGATTTCTATGGTGATACTTAGAAACTAATTATGTGTGCCAAAATTGTACCTTGTAAGTTTGATCGCTTGAAATGCTATAGTATGTAAATAGATGGACAAACTATTATAACTGCTGGGCAGACAGCAGCTAACTTTTGGGAGTTTAAAAAGGTTTGATTCATTAGTTAAGCAGCATTTTGTAGCTGAGGTGAATTCGTTCCTCATTATGGTATCACATATTACATAGTGCTTTGAATTCATTACATTTCATTTATACAGTTATGTGTTATGTGGATATCTTACTCCACAAACCTTCTTTCTCATTTTTTCCCCCTCAAACACAACAACATCAGTTGCAAGAACATTCTATGGACATTGCCTTGTGAGAGACTGACAGAACAGTTTTCTGTTCAAGGGAAACATCAATTTGATTGTTAAAACCTTGACTGTGGGTATTTAAAGTATGAGCGATATTGCATGAGCCCCTAATTTTTGAAAGGGTCCATGTGATGATGAGGAACACTTACAGCTATTGCGAGAGCTTTTCTAAGCAGAAAAAAAAATCTGGTGCTACATCTGCCTGAAAAAAAAGGGTCACTTAGGATGAATTGAGTGTCACAAACCCCCCTGTTTTTTTTCAAGGGGTATACTTGAACAACTACCTAGTACTGAGACACTAAGAAAACTAAAGGCATGATTTTCAATCATTAGTCTGAAACTCTCTGAATGACAATTCTAAATGATTTAAGAAAGATGATCATAGAAAATCAAATTCATAGGTATTACACAGCAACGTGTGTGTGAAAAGTTTCCAAAGGGCTCTGTGGAGTCTGGGACTGATTTTTCTTAAATGTGATTTTTTATATTTTTTAATCAACAAATGAAAAGATTTGTTGGAGTGGGTCCAGAGGAGGGCCATGAAGATGATCAGAGGGTTAGAACACCTCTGCTATGAGGACAAGCTGAGAGAGTTGGGATTTTTCAGCCTGGGGAAGAGAAGGCTCCGGGGAGACCTTAGAGCAGCCTTCCAGTATCTGAAAGGGGCCTACAAGAAAGCTGGAGAGGGACTTTTTACAAGGGCATGTAGGGATAGGACGAGGGGTAATGGCTTCAAACTGGAAGAGGGTAGATTTAGATTAGATCTCAGGAAGAAATTTTTCACTCAGAGGGTGGTGAGGCACTGGGACAGGTTGCCCAGGGAAGCTGTGGAGGCCCCATCCCTGGAAGTGTTCAAGGCCAGGTTGGATGGGGCTTTGAGCAATCCGGTTTAGTGGGAGGTGTCCTTGCCCATGGCAAGGGGGTTGGAATTAGATGATCTTTAAGGTCCCTTCCAACCTAAACCATTCTATGATTCTGTGAAAACCACTGAGCTAAAGTAGATAAAAGGCTGGAACACAAGTAACAGATTGAATAGTGGAAGCTTAATAATAACTTGTGAAAGTACAGGAAGTAATTGTGATTTTAGAAAATAAAATGCAGACTCTAGGGTTTGCTCNGTACTGAGACACTAAGAAAACTAAAGGCATGATTTTCAATCATTAGTCTGAAACTCTCTGAATGACAATTCTAAATGATTTAAGAAAGATGATCATAGAAAATCAAATTCATAGGTATTACACAGCAACGTGTGTGTGAAAAGTTTCCAAAGGGCTCTGTGGAGTCTGGGACTGATTTTTCTTAAATGTGATTTTTTATATTTTTTAATCAACAAATGAAAAGATTTGTTGGAGTGGGTCCAGAGGAGGGCCATGAAGATGATCAGAGGGTTAGAACACCTCTGCTATGAGGACAAGCTGAGAGAGTTGGGATTTTTCAGCCTGGGGAAGAGAAGGCTCCGGGGAGACCTTAGAGCAGCCTTCCAGTATCTGAAAGGGGCCTACAAGCAAGCTGGAGAGGGACTTTTTACAAAGGCATGTAGTGACAGGACGAGGGGTAATGGCTCCAAACTGGAAGAGGGTAGATTTAGATTAGGTCTCAGGAAGAAATTCTTTACTGTGAGGGTGGTGAGGCACTGGGACAGGTTGCCCAGGGAAGCTGTGGAGGCCCCATCCCTGGAAGTGTTCAAGGCCAGGTTGGATGGGGCTTTGAGCAATCCGGTTTAGTGGGAGGTGTCCTTGCCCATGGCAAGGGGGTTGGAATTAGATGATCTTTAAGGTCCCTTCCAACCTAAACCATTCTATGATTCTGTGAAAACCACTGAGCTAAAGTAGATAAAAGGCTGGAACACAAGTAACAGATTGAATAGTGGAAGCTTAATAATAACTTGTGAAAGTACAGGAAGTAATTGTGATTTTAGAAAATAAAATGCAGACTCTAGGGTTTGCTCATTTAAATAATAATAATAATAATAATAATGTGACTATACTCTATACCAGTCAAAAATCTGTGAGTTACTCACTCTCAGTTTACATCAGGGCAACCACTTAAAAATAAACTCTCAGAAAACAACTTATATCTCTGGCTGAATGAATGGGACATGGTATCATTCCCAGAAGGTATTATTGTCTATTAGATGTCATTTTATTCATAATACTTTATATAGAGATAGTTCTTGACATAACAGGACAAGATGTGTTTTCATTTCAACATTAAGGACGCATTTCAGTGCAAGGAATAACTCCAGAGAAACTGTCAGAAGGCTAGATTTTCAGTGTAGCTTAAATCAGTGTAGTTCATGAGACCAGCAGAGCTACACTGATTTATACCACCAAAGGAACCTGTCCCTCACTTAGAAACAACTTAGAGTACTGGCATATATTTCACTGTCTTAGAGGGCTGTGTGTGTGCATGTATGTGTACTTTTTACTGTTACTTCTGACTATTTATGAAATGAGTATTTGTCTCTATGGCAAATATTTTATTTTTTTCAATAGTCTCTTCAGAAAATAAAGATGTTCTCAAATAAGTAATTTTATTATGACATCAAAAACACAATTTCTTTTTTCATCAAATGATTCCACGGCTACATTGTACTTTATAATGTCTAACATCTTTATAGAAAAAGCAAGACATGGCTTAGTCATATGGAAACTTTTCACAGATTATTTACTTGTTGAATGAAGACTGAATGGTGATTCAACAGACTGTAGCCTTGGAGTCAGCTGTGAACAAATGCCCATGAAGGGTGCTAAGAGACACCATACGGTGGGAAGTATTTGTCTTTCATAAGGGAAACCAAGGTTCAGCTGCACTTGGATGAAGGTGCAGTAATACAGTCATTTCCTGTCATGGTCTTGGCAGGTTCTGCATTAGGTAGTATGTAACATGGGGCTACACATTTCTTACTGCCTATCCCCACACTCATGTACACACAAAATCCATACCTGAAGCACAATTTTGTTAATTTACTCTTAAAAATCTCAGGTCCGAGGTATCAATCCTGATTTTCTGAAGAAATTCCAACTGGGATAATCAAGAATTTCCTTGCAGTTTCAGCTGGATGAGACTTATTTTCATATCTAAAAGCATGATGGCAGGTGCTGCTAAGTAGATGGAGAGGTGCTTCTCTAAGGTGTAGGTAGATCCCAGGGTAGAATTTCATGAGCCATTCTTACAGTAACGGTGTCATATTAAGCAATCTTAACCTTTGCTCCTTCCCACTTATTCATATTGTCATGTTACCTACTCATTTGTGCTGGTAGGTGTTGCAGACTGGGAACCACATCTGGTTTAAAAGTAAGCCAGTATTTTTCTATTACAGTTATTTCTCATCTGTGTTGTTTACTAACTCAGGTTCACTATGTGATTCATACAAATTTATAGCTTTGCACATGCAAGTATAATGTGGAAGTAAGGCAGAGAAGTGAATTCCAATGCTGTTTAAACAATCAGTGTTTTTTTTTTAAAAACGCTCATGATACTACATTTATAGTGGTAATGCAGAGAGTTTCCGCTATGAGACATGGTCTCCCCTCTGAAACTAGAAAGACTTCTTAAGTAAGCAAAAAGCTTGTTAGAATTTTCTAGCAACATCAAGTGGTCTAATAAAAGATATTCTCTGTGACCTTGCCTCAAATAACATCAAACATTGATAGTGCCACAGATTTCAGTAGGACTGCTGATAGTAGTAAAGATCTGCATCTTTGTTAATGAATACAGAATTGGTACTGTAGTTCACAAAACATTTATTTCTGAAAATATAAATATAGGAGATTTTAGACATCTTTCTTATTATTCAGAACAGGCATAGACAAATTTCAAGTAGACAAAGATTTTTTCCTTGTAAATATCTCAGGTAATGAGGAATAATTTAAGGAAAAAGTAAAATCCACAAACTAGCCTGGATTATGCTTTTGATTTCATTTTTTTTCCCAGAGGATATCTTCAATGACTACTTAATATTTCTTATATAGTCAACTCATTTTCTGTCCTTGCAGTCTGTGACCACCTGTTATAAATTATTTTATTTGGAGACCACCTTGGTTCCGTTCCCAGCTGGATACTATCACAAGCAAATATTTTCATACTAAATTTACATGTACATGCAGCAGTAGAAAACCTCCACTGACAATTTTTTCATGCAAACCTTAGTCTGTATTCTTACACTCCATTCCTAAAATAAGTTCTTTTAAGTTAAAATCAAGCCATAAGTTTTCTCACTTGGCCTTTGATAATTAGAATGCCACTGCCAAATAAAGAATGATACCTTCCATTACTTGCTGCTAATCATACTTTATAATATAACTAGGGAGAAATTGTATTTTTACACTTTTTATTACATGGTATTGTCATACACTCTACTGTAACTCTTTTATGTTACAAAAAGCATTAATAAAACTGAAACTCAGTAATTGTTAAACATAGAAGGTCTACAAAGCATACTTTCTGTCCTCTCTCTTTCAGTCATCAAAAGTGATTTCCAGGCAAATGACACAACTGCTTTTAATGGCTAACTGGACATAGCTTCATTATAGTTATTGCAAAATTAACATATCTTCAACTGTCCCTCTCTTCTTGACAGAGATTTATAATATGGAAATATACTAAATAGGGCTTCTCAAATCCTTTGCAGCATTGTGGTCTCATTCCCAAAAGAACTATCTCCAGGACACTCTACAAAGGCAAAGCAAATCCACCATCAAAGGGTATAATATGGCTTGTATGGTGGATCTGCTGGGGCTACCCTTTTGTTAACTGAACCCCTGTTCCTATTTTTCAAACCTGTGTATTGACACTACAAACATTTGCAAAATAAATCCAGATCTAAGAAGGATCAAGAATTGCTTTCTGCGGTGTCTGGACTGTCTTCCTGTTCCCATTTCATTAGGGAGTGCCCCCCGCCAACCGTTAAAGTTTTATTTCTGGCCACAACACATGGATCACCATTGTCTACAGAAAAATCAAAGTCCTGGTTCTGCTAATTTGGTCTGATCATCCTAGCTCTGCAGTTGGTGAGCCACTAAGCTGTCAAGGAATAATTTCATATATTGCCTGGAGCAAGCAGGTGTGGCATAGTTTGCTGACTCTGCTACATGTTTGTTCTCAAGGACCAAGTACTGCAACAGGACATAGGTTGGAAGTTCTTCTGTTAGGAATTCATAAAGAAGAACAATTAACATTTACCACACTCTATAAACTCTTCATTCTACAAGATATCCACTCTTTATTGTGTTGTCACACAGAAGGTACGTTAGAGAATGTGGCAGCTCTTGTCAGGCTGTGGCAACAGAAAGTTAGATTATAATGAACAGTTACTTTAGTTTCATCTATAAGGTCCCTTCTGTAGACAATGACTGCTTAAGCCCTGGTCTAAAAAAATTAAGAGCTTCTCTTTTTTCCTTTTTTTCCATAGAATTGTATCTGATTATATTGTTTTATTTGATGTGAACTGTTATTTTTGGAAAGAGATAACCTGTTTTGGAAAATAATCCTGCTGATGCAACCTTATTTGGCAGATGAGAAGCCTCCTCCCTTTTCCCCCACCCCCGGGTTGGTTATAGACAACGTGCCAGAATAATACACACATCCAATTTTCCCATTGCATTTGATAGGATGAAATGTTTTTGCACAAATCTTATTTGGACAGTGACTCTTACAGCAGACCAAAACCGCACATAAGCACCAGCAGTAAAGGTAGTGACCATGCTATCACCACTTATATATTGTGTAGAAATGATAATGTCTCAACTTGTGATACGAACAAGTCCATATACTGACAGTGCTGAATGAGACCAATGTTTCAAATGACACACAGTAGAGCAAGGTCATGAGACAAGCTACCTCTACCAAAGAAATAATAGCTATCACTTACGACATCTTTGGCCTCAGGTCTTCTTATTCCTGAACTTTGATAGTTTTACTACTTCACGCTGAAGTCGTATATATGGACTTTTCAGCAACTGATCTGTTTTACACAGGAGCCTTATGCAGGGCATCCATATTCACCACACTTTGTTTCCTAGATTGCCACTTTGGACGATAAACACTGTTGGCAAAGGTGAACAGAAATGGAGCTATTACAGTGGCATCTCTTAAACTATCAGGAGTCATGAGGTCAGAAGTATGACCTTTTCAGGAAAGTAGGTAGGTATCAACTCACCTTCCAGTTACAAGGGAAACCTAATATCTGGTGTTCTGTATTTTTCCCACCTACACAAGGCTATCTCATATTAACTCAGGCTCTTAGTATATTCAGTAACTGCAGTTCTGAAGAAACTCTTTAATTTTCACCAGATCAGTGCAGTAAGTGCTTACTGTCCTATGTTATTTCCAGCATTCCTGAGATGGACAAAGTGTGATTCAAACTTTTCTGCTTGTAGTTCTCAAATCAATCATGTAACTGAATAAATTTCCTTCTTCTCTCTAACCATCTCTCCTGTCACTTTATTTCTTTTGCTTTATTTCCAGTCTTCCTCACTAGTTGATATATCCCAAGTTTTGAAGATTTTTCTAAATCTGCAGCATGGTTTGCAGGGTTAGGTGGGGTTTTTTCTTTGCTTTTTGGATCACTGTTGCTATTTCACTACTACCAAGCTCTGCATTAGTCAGACTTTACCATCTGCATCGTACAAAGACATATGTTCTGAGTGAAAAATTATCAAACAAATTGCAGTGTACGGGAGTCGGGCCTTTGTCTTGATGATATACAGTCACATCCCTAACAGCACATCCCTAACAAAGTTTTGTAATTAAATTGTGCAAACTGATTCTTCATTAAAGATCACTGGCCTAATTGCAATGACAAGTATCATTAACATGTTGGTAATGCCTGATTTTTGGTATTGCCATTTCATCAATACCATAGAGCTAGCCCACTGTAATGACCACAACTTTCTATATTATTGCCACATCTTTGTTATATCCTTTCACCTGGAAGACCAAACTGTACTGCACATCTTTTTCCATCCTGAAAGGCGGGCTTTCACTTGGATAAATCATCTCAGTCCTTACTGGATTTCTTTTTAGCAAGAGATATTCATGAATTACTATATTAAAAAGTGATTAATTACGCTGATTTAGTTTGAAATGAATGGTTGCATGACAGTTTGTCATTAATGAGGTAAAGATTCGTTAAAGAAAAAACCACAAAATCTTAACAATACCTACTGAAAACAGCTTAGATTTTAAGAAGGTAATGACAGACAAGGTAGGCCTCCTGAGAAAGTCACAGCAGGAGCTGATAACCTGGAGGTTTTTTCTATGTGTTGCTTGGTTTACTTTTAAAAAGACTTATTTTTGCACTTTCACTCCTTATGAGAGACAGAGGAAAATGTCTTGGTAGAATGAAATAAGTAGGTTGTTTCTGGATGGAAGTAGTGTGGAAAAAGTTCAAGGTTCAAAGCTCAGTTCCTTAATTCATATAAGCACCTGTGTAACTCCAAGCATATCAGTTCTTCCGTGACTCTTAGCTGCAGTCACGGCCTTCAAGCTGGTTTTTTCCCTTTATTCAGGGATGCAGGCACAACATATGATTTCCATGCTAGGAAGAGAGTACAACTATGGTGCTGGTCTACAGAGTTACTCTACTGTTTTGCATTTTTTTTTAGCTTCAAACTGTATTGACAGAGCCACAGAGATTGATAAGTAACTAGAAGTTGGAGACACCACAGGATTGCCAGTTCACACTGTTTTTCTTACAGCTTTTAGCTAAACAATGTCATCCATATGCAACAAGAACAAGAGGCTCTGAGATCCAATATATTGATTTTCCATCTGCGTACCCAGCCTGACCAAAGTTTCAGTGGGGATCTTTATTCTCCTTTTCTATGTACGACCCATTAACTGAAAGAATTATCCTTACTTGCATCATTTAATGAAAATGAACGACTACTAAGAAAGCTCTGACAGACTATTGATGCATAAGAGTTTAACAAAATACTACTTCCTGTCTTCCCTCTTTCCTTTCCTTTCTTTTATTTTTTTTTTTTTTTTAATTAGTGCATTTTAAGGTTGCTGAGGAACTATGATCAATATCACCCGGAGAATAGTAGGGAAAGAAAATAAAACCAGCCTTCAGAATGACATTTCTCAACTTTCCCCTCAAAAAGTACGTATTATTCTCCACATCATGGGTGCATGTACTAGGTTTTGAAGCATCACAGCAACATATTATGAAAAAGAATGATGTAGGGGGGGAGCTTTAAGCACTTTCTTTGTTTTCTGTTTGGCTTCACTAAGCTAGTCTGCTGTATGGAAGCAAACAGAATTGCCTACCTGCCTGAGGATACTAAACAGCTAAAAATCTATTTGAAATTTGTTTATGCTAGTTTTATGTTTATTTCTGGTGATTTTTTTCAATTTGAACTTCATTTATATGGAATTTTCAGAAGAACTTAAATTTTGCTTTCCAACACTGTCATCTGTATGGGCTTTCCACAATAAGTAGTAAAAAAGCCCCAAAACAAAACAAAATAAATGAATGGATACTTTAGATGCTTTAAAATTATTAGGGAGAGCAAATGTAGTTGCTGTTCTTTTTATCACTGGCTCTTATCTTGTCTACTCAGCTCTGTGATGGATAGCTTTATAAATGTCACACTGAAACAGCACTATTCTAGGTGCCTAATATCTATCCTGAGCTATTTCTGCCTCAAGTTTTCATTGAGGTAAAGGAAGTCTCGCGTTTTAGGCAACAGGAACCTCTAGGCCTGAAGGACTGTTCTTTTCGATTTTAGCTGTGTCCAGAAAAGCAGGAAGGGAGAAAGAAAGAAAAGAAAGAAAGAGAGAAAGAAAGAAAGAAAGAGAGAAAGAAAGAAAGAAAGAAAGAAAGAAAGAAAGAAAGAAAGAAAGAAGGAAAGAAGGAAAAAAGAAAGAAAGAAGGAAAGAAAGAAAGAAAGAAAGAAGCAAGAAGAGAAAATAGTAGTATGCCCACTTTAAGAACAAAGCCCAAACACGTCAGCCTCCAAGCCCTCACTAACTCCAATACAGATTCTTTCTTCCAAGGTATTTCTTCCTGAAGGCCTGTCTCATTGGCCAAGTTGGTAGCAAAGAGTGTCAAAAGAAAACAAAACAAAACAAAACAAAACACTGAACCTTTCTCATTTTAGGGCCTCAGCATGCTGGCATGGGTGCGAAAATAAACAAACCAACCAAGTTGAAGATGGTCTTAATGCTCACTTCCTAAAGAACCCAACATAAAGATCTGAAAAAAAGACCCATAGTTTCCAAATATTTTTCCATGCAGTGTATTGCATTCTTCCTCTATAAAACCCTTGAACTAAAGCAATAATTTTCTTTTTTCTTCATAAACAAATATACTTATATACCAGGGACTTCGTAATTTCTTGGATCTTTTTTCAGGATACTTGAAGAGATTGTGTGGGTTTTCTCCAGGGCGTCTGTCCTGAAGACGTTCAAACAAAGCCTGTATTGTCATGCTGCCACTTTTCATGGTGTTTTTGTGAGTCTCAAAACATATGGTGTTTTTCTTAAAGCTTCAGCTACCAGAGTAATGACTGTTAGCTGTTTACTTAGGTTATTTAATATCAGCCATGGAGATTTTAATATTGAAGCATTTCATAGATCTTAATGTGTGTGAGGCAGAAACCCATGTAATCCTGATTTTGCAAGTGAAGAACCAAAGCCATAGAAAGATTAAGAAGTGTAAGGTCACACAGGAAATCTGCTCCATATACGCAGTTTTTTCCAAGCCTTTTAGGCTAGTGTCCAAATCACCGATTCATATTTTATTCAGCTTTCATATAAGATTAACAAGCAAACAGAAGACTATGATATTTTGATAGTGTAATAATGACTGAAAAGATTACATCTAAAATCTCAAGGTTCTAAGAGAAGTAAAAAACAAAGATTAATTCTGCTTTATAGCATTTAAAAAAATCTCATGCCTTTTAGGACTTGAATTTTGTAATTCTGTTATTTCCTCCAGCATGAGAAAAAGAGGAGCTTTTGAAAGAACACCTTTCACAGTATTCCTTCTGACATCCCCTTATGGTAGAACACCTCTTGTACTTCATGGTCAGAGTATGATATGACACAACCAACCATGGCTGCATGTCTTATTAAAAGCATAATAAACAGCTTGCTGCATGTTCAATGCTCAGCAGGCCAGTAGGAAGAACTGACAGATTTTGAAGTGACTAACAAAGACATGATAAGACCATTTCTGTTCTGATTCAGGGGAAGGCGACCTTTCAAAAGTCTTTCTGCATGAGGATACTGACCTACCAAGACAGTCAATTCCCCCTTATATGTAAGAATGTTCGATCTCAGCAAAGAAAACAGCCTCCTGAGGAAACAAAGAAATACTCCCTTTAAGAAAGGCAATAAAGAGAGCATTTAGCTTTGCAACCACCTTTTGGCCCTCTTTCTTCTGAAGAAAGAAGGTGTCTTGCCCAGACTAGATCTACTGTATCCCTTCCCACATAAAGGATGTAATTATCAGGAACTCCCCTTTGCCTTTTTTCCTTACCTTGAGGTATACAAGGGGAAGAGAGCTGCTCAACAGATTGAACAGATTTCAGGGGCAGAATTGAAACAGTGATCCAGGATTCAGTGATCCAAAATGCAATAAACTCAATATAAGGTCTCCATTTGCTTCCTTTCCCCATTATCTTTGCAGACCCAGTCTGAAGCCAGCAGAAGTATTACTTCCAATCTGTGGTGGGTTGACCTTGGCTGGATGCCAGGTGCCTACCAAGTCGCTCTATCACTCCGCCCCCTCAACTGGACAGAGGAGAGAAAAATACAATTAAAAGCTCATGGGTCAAGATAAGGACAGGGAGGTCACTCAACAATTACTGACACAGGCAAAACAGACAACTCTGGGAAATTAATTTAATTTATTGTCAATCAAAAAGTAAGAGAAGGGTAATGAGAAAATAAAACTAAATCTTAAAACACCTTTCCCCCACCCCTTCCTTCTTCCTGGGCTCAACTTGACTCCCAATCTCTCTACCTCCTCCCCCTGAGCAGTACAGGGAGATGGGGAATGGGGGGTGTGGTCAGTTCATCACATGTTGTCTTTACTGTTCATTCCTCCTCAGGGGGAGGACTCCTCACACACTTCCCCTGCTCCACCGTGGGGTCCCTCCCATGGGAGAGAGTTCTCCATGAACTTCTCCAATGTGAGTTCTTCCTGTGGGCCGCACTTCTTCACGAACTGCTCCAGAGTGGGCTTTTTCCACACTGTGCAGTCCCTCAGTAAAAAACCTTGCCATACAAATCCAATACACAATCCAAGGTCAAACTGAGTAAGAAACATCCTAATTCCAGACTGAGGAATTGAAACTATTTGGAAACCCAGCTGTTTGCTGCCATAGAAGGTCCATGTTACTTCCCTAAGATTTACAACTGTTTATTATTCGTTCTTTTCTGCTCTTTTACTTAAGCACATTATCTTTGGCAACCTTGGCCCAAACTCACTTGACTGCACAATGAGAAGGTATTTTCTTAAAGGAGATAAAATATATTTTACCTCTTTTTTTTCTTCCCTGTTTTCAGAGCTATGTTATGCTGCTGTCAATCCACAACTTAATAGCTACAAGAAATGTATTCTGTCTCTTCATTCTTAATTCAAGAGACCCTTAAAAGACTATTATAGCTGTCCTGGTCAGTAACCTCACCTAAGAAGTAATTTTTAGGCCTCTCTTCTGTTCAAACCATTCTGACAAAGAGCAGCTGCTGAGCAATTTGGATCTCCTACAGCATACTCTGATCATCTAATCCTTGTAACATGGACATTGTTGGGAAATCCTGAAGGAGGGAGTTTCCTCTTCATGGAGATGAAATTGGAGCACTTATGTCTTCGTTTCTCACCCTTTTTTCCCTCCTTTGTTTAAAGAAAAGATCCTGGCTAGTCACAACTAATAGCCAATATATTAGTGAAAGTGAAATACTAGTTACAGTGGTGATGGAAAAACAAAGGAATCTGGTGCTAGAAGTCTTTGGGCTGGGTTAGATCTTACTTGCTGCTGTAACATGGATGTATATCAAACTACATGAATGAGAGCAGTAGACATCATCTACATTGACTTCATCAAGGCTTTTGACACTGTCTCCCATAACATCCTCATTAGGAAGCTGAGGAAGTGTGGGCTAGACGAGGAGAGAGTGAGGTGTATTGAGAGCTGGCTGTGTGACAGAACTCAGAGGGTTGTGATGAATGGAGTAGTGTCAAGTTGGAGGCCTGTAACCAGTGGTGTCCCCCAGGGGTCAATACTCAGCCCGATCTTGTTCAACATATTCATCAATGACCTGGATGAGGGGACAGAGTGTATCCTTAGCTAGTTCGCTGATGATACCAAACTGGGAGGGGTGGCTGACACTCCAGAGAGCCGTGCTGCCATCCAGTGTGACCTGGACAGGCTGGAGTGCTTGGCAGAGAAGAACCCAATGAGGTTCAACNAAGTATCTAAAGGGTGGGTTGGAGGAGGATGGAGGCAGACTCTTTTCAGTGGCTCCCAGTGACAGGACAAGGAGCAACAGGCACAAGTTGGAACACAGGAAGTTCCATTCAAACATAAGAAAAAACTCCTTTACAGTGAGGGTGACCGAGCACTGGAACAGGCTGCCCAGGGAGGCTGTGGAGTCCCCTTCTCTGGAGATTTTCTAGACCTGCCTGGTTGCAGCCCTGAGTAATGTGCTCTAGGCATTCCTGCGTCAGCAGGGGAGTTGGACTAGATGATCTCTAGAGGTCCCTTCCAACTCTGAAAATTCCGTGATTCCGTGATTCTGTGATTCCATGAAGGGCTGGTCATAACCTAGTGCTCTGTAAGATGTTGTCCTACAGAGCACCTAAAAATGTCCTAGAAATACTGAATTGAAGAAGCACACTTATTCACTCTGGCAGCCTTCTCTCTTATCTTAGAAAATGTAAGCACACTGAGCATGACAGTGGTCTGATCTGTGTCTTGAGTGTTTTGTATTGCTGGAAAAAATATGCTTGTGCAAAATAAATGTATACATAGTAACTGTGGAACTGAAATAAGAGTCTGCAAGACCTGGCTTTTAAAAGGGAGTTCAATTTTGACTTAAAGTGAATTACTCATAAAATGAAAAGAAATGGAAGATCACAGTAAATTATGTGAGTCCTTCTAAAGTCCATGTTCCTTTTTTAATAGAGGAGTAAAAATACTGAGAATGTCTATAGCAATAGTAGTTAAACATCCCAGCATGACAACAGCCTTACCTACACTGACATTAGAGGAAGAATAATACTGTAGCTCTCCCATGTCAAATGGAAACTTCTGAACACAAAGAACAGTTCAAAGCTTCTCAGTTATGTTAGTGTCACTGTGCATTCACAGCAGATTCAACACTCCTCAGAAGTACTGTGCTTCTTGCAAATGCATAGCATAGTTACCTTTGATAAGCATAGGGTGTAATCATTAGAGGAGATTACTCTTAAGGACATGCTTTAGTGGTGGATTTTGGAGTGCTAGGTTGATGGTTGGACTTGATGATCTTAAAGGTCTTTTCCAACCTATATAATTCTATCATTCTATAATTCTTTTTTATGCACTTAGTAAGTACAAAGACTTATATAAACTAGACATTAAAAAGTATCCGTCATACAACAAGCTCACATAATCAGGAAAGTACTGTATTGATCTCAAAAATCCAAAGCAGTATTAATGTTTTGCCTTTGCAAGTTTATTTATAGTGCTGCCTTTGGAATTTATATTTCTTCCTTCTTCCGATGTGCAAAACTAAGGTTAACCACAGACCTCAAGGCCTGGACTATTTTCCTGTGTTAACTCTTGTGATGGGGAGAAAGGCTCACGCATACTTCAGTTTCACCCCAGTATGTACTGGAGAGCAATCAGAGGCTGCCCGGGTCCTGGAGTATGGAGGGACTCCCAGGTTTAATAGATTAATATTACCAAGAGCAGAAATCTTGTGTGATGTATGCATAACTAATTCTTACCACATACAAAATAATTTTACCAGACTTTGTTCATCCTTTCCAAACTGTTAATCCTCACTTTAGTTCTCACATAGCTGCATTTCAATTGTAAAGAATATTGCATAACATGTTTCACTGGGAGAAAAATCAGCTTTTTTAATGCAGAAGTCCCTATAACTCCTGTTAGTAGCAGTTTTCTTTGTTAAAATTAGAAAGGGACTGGCTTCCAAAGGTATCTAATCTGTCCTTTTTCACCTATTTTTCTCAAAACAACCATTCTTAAGAATAAGAGAATTTACAGTTAAGACTGATTTTTTTTCCCCAATTCTTTGACTTGATACAAATTTGCATAATACTATTCATTATGATTTTCATTTTGACTTTCTAACCTATATGGCCAGGTTCATCAGCTGTTATGTCACTTAGAGAGTAGATCAATCATTTAAGCCAATTTTGTCTGTCATACTAATTGTTGACAAAGATGAATTGCTTTAAATTGGAATAATATTAGCAAGTTCTGCCAGAAGTCACATCTCCCCTTTCCCTCCCAGATCCACCTTCAGTGTAGCTTGTGGTCTGAGGTAATGTATGCTGTGTGCATCGTTATCCTAAACATTTGGAAATGGAGAAACATTTTTCATATGCTTCTTGCATAGCCAGTCACAATCCCCTACAATACATCAAAACCCTATAAGCAAGATGATGTACTCTCGCCTGTTAAAACCTGCAGAACAATCACATAGTATATTACAGCTCAGAAAAAAAATACTGTAATGTACAATAACATTCCAGAAGGAATGTTTTTTCTATTCTTTCTGTTGGTGAACTGGGAAAGCCCTGCTTGAAACACCTTTACGTCTACATAACATCTATTTCTCTTTCCTTTTATGATACAGAAGAGCTCTCATAAATAATTCTGCTTGGATTTTGTGAGTAGCAAAAGTTTCATTTCTAAGCAGCTAAATTTTTGCTTAAAGTTCATATGTGTTCCCTGTTTCCCTGGTGACTTCACTGGAGAGACACTGAAAAAGTCTAGGACCGTGTGTCTGCGAAGGAGATCTAACACAGAGTACAGCATCAGAGGGAAACACTCACTGATAAGTACCTACTTATTGAACGCCTTAAAGATCTGAATCCTCAAGCTGGGTTATTTAGTGGAACCTTCAGACAGGAATGGGAAAAATTTACCTGGACTGTCTACATTTTTGCAAGGTCTAGCTGGATGTTGGTACCTTACCGGTCTGTGCCGTAAGTAGCTTCGTGGGAGAAATAGTGTTGCACAGAAAGAGTTACCCAAGGGAAGTGTAACTGCTTGCAAGTTGGTGAGGGTCTACTAAAAGACAGAAGATTGAGTGGAAGATCTTGACCCCTCTGCAGGGCCTTCAGACTTTATAGAGATCTCATTTCCAACCTAGGGAATTCCTCTGACTCCTTTAGCTGAGTTTACAGGACACTTCAAGCTGATCCTCATTCCCTGTAAGCAGCTCACAGGGTTGAGGTCAGATTGAATTACCTGTAGGTAAAGTGGTGAAAGTCACTTGAAACTTTCCATTCTCTGAGAAATCTCTACTTTGCATTCAGAATCAGCACTCTTTTTTCTTTTCTTGTGGGGGGAGGTGGGTTGAAAAGAAATTCTGACTTTTGAACAACTTCTGAACATCTTCCTTGAAGAAAATGTATGTTTTTGTTATACTAAAGACATAAAAAGGAACCAGAAAACAGCAGTAGATATTAAAACTTGGTGTCACAGAGAAGTTTGGAGCCAGACTAGGAGAAGGTAGCAGTTCCAGTAAAACAGTGGATGATACCCACAGTACTTGAATATACTGGAAATCATTAGAATAGTGTCTTTATGAATTAGATGCACTGAGATGAACATTACCACAAAGTAGGGGAATTTAACTTTTCCCCTTTGCTTTCAGCTCAGATAATAGTTTTTTCACCCTGTTTAGAGGATTCACAATCTATCAAGCCTGATGGATGTCTGCTTGTCTCCAGCAAAGAGACAGGTGGCATTTGTTTAAAGGGTGGCATAGTTCCAAAATATGCCTAATGCAAGAGCTGTTGAACTCTGGCAGGAGATAGTGTGAAACTTAGTTAACTATGGATGCCTGTTCCCAATATTTATTCCTATGATTGAGTTCTGTGATGAGTTTGGTATTATTCATAAAGCTGAGTGAAAATGGGAAATCTTCAATATGGTAATTTTCTATGTCTAAAAGTGATAAGTGAAAGTACTTTTCAAATTTTTCATTAAAAAAAAAATCTGAAGAATTTTCAGAATGAGGTGTCAGAATTTTGTATTGCAACATTACTCTTACAAATATCATACATCATAAGTCAGAAATATAGAAATACAGAAAAATAAACTTACATGAAAAAAGGGTTCATTCCCCTAAAATAATTCCAAATGACATTGATAATAATATATATTATTTTAGCAGTATCTGCTGATAAATTTTGACTACATTTAAATATTTGTGAAAACTCAGATTACCTGTGACGTTGCACTCCTAACCGCCTCCGGTATTAAATACCTCAAGCTTGTCCAACACCGCAGCGTGAATACAGTATGAAACATTCATATTGCAACATAATATATATATTCTTTTTCAGATTTTTTTGCTCTAATTTTAATAAAAGTTGTAATGATCTTCTGAAGAGGAAAATGTGATTACTTTAAAGTGGTAAGGAGTCAATGCCATAGTTCAATGAAAAGAGTATCACGTTCTAAACCTACGTGCTTTTCTTTGAAGAAGTTCTTTCTTTTTCTCCTTAGATCATGAATGATTGTGTGATAACATGACAAATAGAGTACATGCTGTATTTCACCACAACCTTATATTAGCTTCTGCTTTAACAGGAAGGCATTTTTAAACTGTTGGGATAGTTGTAGAGTCCAAAATGCAATGCTTTTTTAGGATTTTAAATAGATAAGTGTGTGTGACAAGATTCTGCAGGTGTAGTGGTAGGAAACTTTAAATATCTAAGAGTGAAATGTCTAGGTCTTAACTAGTCATAGAAATGAGTGGCCTCCTCTGTAGGAAAAAAGCCTGCAGAGGTTGATTTATATGACCCACCTAGAGAATACTAATCTAATTTTATTCTGCAATAAGATGGATCACTACAATGTGTCTGTTTCTCTCCTCTGATTATAAAACAGATCTAAAAAGACTAGTTTAGGCTTAAACAGCTAACTTTTAAATTCCTAGTGAGAACAGATAGATCTTGTATGTCAGTATATATTTGAAATATTTCTCTTCAAATAGGATAGGTTTTAAATGATCGTATTTTTTAACTTTGATTTTTTTTCTCTAAACAGAAAATAAATTCTACAGGGAAATTTTACCTTCAGTTACTGGTGAGATAGCCATACAGTTTTTTAAATTTATTTAGAGAACACTCGAATAGGAAAAGTTTTTTCCTCCTTCCTATACAGTTTTTCGAAGTAGCCATTGAGAATAATTTAGACTTAAATACAGTAAAATTAGAAATGACATCCAAATCTGATAATAAAATAGACCATTGAAGTTCATATTAGTATTTGGGTACAAAAAAAATAATTCCTGAACCGATAAGGACATGAATGATTTAAAATATAATCAAGGCAATTATATCTGCATCAAGGAAGACAGATTTTGAATGTTAGCTAGCTATATGGCATCATAACTATGTTTTTTCTGACTTTATCAATTTAACTTAAGTATTGGAAGGCAAGCATATGGACATCGACGGTACAGATATATATTAAAATATAATGTATGTGCACTTATTTTTTAATCCTGTGATTGGTTGGTTACCTGAAATCTAATTCCATATATTTTTTTAAATATAGCTTTTGCAGAAGTAAATAATTTTTAATTTATATTTCTTTTGGTAAGCTTTTATTTTTACTTGGAAAGGAGTGAAGAAACAACCTCAGATAAATAGAATCACAGAATCATAGAATTGTCTAGGTTGGAAGGGACCTTTAAGATTATCGAGTCCAACCATCAACCTAACATGGCCAAAACTGCCACTAAACCATGTCCCTCAGCACCACGTCTACCCATCTTTTAAATACCTCCAGGGCTGGTGATTCCCCCACTTCTCTGGGCAGCCTGTTCCAATGCTTGATAACCCTTCCTGTGAAGGGTTATAAGAAGATGAATAAGGAGATGAAAGATGAACAAGAAGATGAAGGGAATAAGAATATGAAAATAAGCCTCAGATATTCTTCACCAACTTGTCAATTGTTCATGAGCCACACTTTTTAGTTATTACACATGCATTTAGAGCACAGAAGCTGAGCCTTTCCAAAGGCATGAGTTGCTAAAAGTAGCTCATTGAGAAGACAACATAAAAACGTAGGAAAAATGCCTTGGCAATATAAATTATTTTTCACTTATACAAATCTCCTTAAGAAACATAGCAAGAAAGGGTTGGGCAGACAGGCATATAAACAAATTGTTACCTGTGCTTCACAGAACATTTAATTTTCACTTGTATTATTAATTATAATGCTTTACAGTTCTATATTGCTTTCCATCCGAGGCCTTGAAAGCACTTTGCAATTAAGAATGAATTACTGAAGGTAAGAAAATCATGTTGCTCTAGAAATGCCAGATCAATAACATTATACCAGGACATTTTCTAGGAGTGTTTTCTGAAGGCAGCAGTATGACAAGAACCATGAGCAAATAATAGATTAAAAGTTTTACAGTCGCTGTTGGTTTTGTTTTTTTGTAATCTTCTCGCTTGACCTTAATTGTGATGTTCTGTTTTAAAGACCAATATAAAATGTTTCCTTTTGGACTGTAGGGGAGGGAAACTATGCTTGTTAGAAAAATCTTTTGTGACGTCAAACTATGAAAAAAACAGCTTGTGCAAGTAAGAACTTGACTGCACAACTGACTATAACAAGTTGTGAAAAAAACCCAGCAAGTTAAAAAATGGTAAATAATTTATCTGACACCTGAGTCATTAGAGCTTAGTTACTAGACTCTAAAAAGGCTTTTAACTCCCACACAGCAGGAAATATAACCACAGGGTTAGTTTTATGGAGGCAGCTGGAGACAGCAGTCACTCAGTAACAACAGGCAGAAGGCTGGATTGGCGTGGGCTTTGCTGTTAGTGATGACCAGCGACTAGACAGAGCACAACTGGATCTTGATATCTGAAGTTCCCACCATGGGGTAGTCATATAAGGGAAATGTACATATGTATATATACTTGTATATGTGTGTACATTTACATGTACATGCACAGACACACCTATGTATATATAGTGTTCAACCAAAGAAGCCAAATAGCAGATACTGGAATATTTCACTGGTTCCTGTGCTGCAAAATGCCATGGCACAATATTCTGTAGCAAACACTACATTTAATCAGTCGGTGCTCTCCTATACATGCATAATTCATAAGCTTAGCCAACTGTATAAAATGGGTAGAGGTTGTATTACCACGGGCTGGTATAAAGCATGCTACTACTATAGAAAGTATCCATTTTGGAAATTACCCTTACAAATAATATTTACTTCTATTTGTTATGAATTAATTACTTTTTCTAACAGTAGTGATAAACAGACTTACAAATAATGAAGTTTAATATTACTGACTATTGAACTTACTTCTATGCACTTCATAGGTCCAAAGACATCACTGGATTTCTCAGACCAGCCTCCTGTAGATTAGCACATGGAGTTTTATATTTTAATGCTGTATTTCAGGACTACCAACAAATCTGGTTTTCTATATATAACTTCTGATGGTAATTTATTGTGCAGTGGTATTTCAAGTGATCTGCTGGGATTTACAGGAAAGCACGTCTTTTTTACTCTAATATAATAGTTCTGTGTTATGTAAACTTCCATTTGAATCCTCATCTTCTGTGTTGATTTGTGTTTTGTTTTTTCTTTAATTTCTACCACTAGTTCATATTTTATAAGAACACTATGTCGTATTCTTACAGAAATAATTGTTCACTCAGGCTTAGGGAATATAGTAATTTTCTTCTCTGTGTGTTTGTGTGTGTGCCTGTGTGTGTACATGCATGCATGAACATGCCAAGATTGTCTAGCTGCAAATCACAATTTACACATCTCATGGCTTGCTTAGCGACTGAATCTCTTTCCTATTTAGTCTATTTATTATCTGGTAGTGGCTTTCTGGTAAGTTTGCTTGATATCTTTCATTATAAATGATTTTGAGGAATATTTTGAGAAGTTCTGACATCTCTACTGTGTGCCATCAGTGTCTGAAATCGGATGTGGAAAAAGCCCAGGGATTTGAGAAGTGTCTTTTCTTTGCCTCTGCTGTTCTGCTCAGGTGTGGTTGTGATATAATCAGCTGAAAGCCAAGATTTCTTTTTTGTAGCTTGTTTCCTCAGAAAAATGTAGCAAACTGACCAAGATAAGAATTGAACATGAACATCCTAATCTAAGGGCTGGGCTGATGCCAACGCCTTGGCAACAGTGACAATGGCAAATGATAAACTAGAAATACATCAGTGGTTGAGGAAGAGATGCAAGAAGAGGGAAGGCTGAGAGGCTCTGATCAGTCTTTCAGTTCTAATTCACAAACTTAAACATAGCATGGAGGGAATCACTGGGACCAAATACAAGGAGGGAAATAAAAGTGGGAAAAAGTAGTCTATTCCTAGTAGCTCATTTGAGCCCTAAGTTCAGTGATGCTTCTTCTCCATCCCACCCCTCACCCCACCACACACTACCTTACACCCTACCAATAACAAAGTGCAGGTGATAACCAACATAATCAGTTCTGTAAATTAAGAGGTCAAAGGGATGATCACTTCTTTGATACTGTTCAGGCAGGATCTATTATCACAAAACACAGAACAACTGAGGCTGGAAGGGACCTCTGAAGGTCCTCTCGTTCAACCTTCTGCTCAGGGTAGGTCTTACTTCAAAGTTAAATCAGTTTGCTCTCAACCTCATCCAAGTCAAGGTCTGAATATCTCCAAAGTTGAAGACCCAATTTATGTATATTTATTTTTAACCCTTCCCCTTAATGAAAGCCCTTAATTCAACTCATTGAAAGCTCTATAATAAAAAGTTAAATTGGAAAAGATAATAATTAGATAGCAAAGTCAAGCACACCCAAATAAGGAACTGACATATTTAGACTTTTCTGCAAAACGGTAATTCTCTCACTGGGTATCGGGAAACAGTTTTCAGTTACCTGATCATACGCTCTTCTTACAGCTCCCACTTTCACTCTGCATCCTAAATTCACTCAATGCACAAGATAGATACACAAAGAGACAAAAATAGTTCTACATAGATACATTTTGCCTGGTATTTTCTCACTACTAAGGAAAATGTAATAACTTTTGCAGTCCAAGCTAGTTTATTTTGTTATATTAGTTGTACTTAATTAGCTATAATCAAATATGGAAGCATTCATTCATTGTTCATTCTACAAAAAGTATGTGTGTGAGGCCTTTTTGATGAATTCAAAATGTACTTGTTTTTTCCCTCTTTATTTCTACCACTCACATTCTAGATGTAGCTATCTACATACACATAAATATAATATGTATACTGTGTGTATATACTAAAGACAAACATCAGAATTTTCTTACAAAAATAAATAAATAAAATACTCAGTAAACATATATATTAAATATATTTGCAGAAGCAAACATCAGATGAATCACTGAACACATAGTATCAAATCACTCTGGTATTAAAGCACCGCTTTACTTACACCATGTAGAAAAGGTCCTCTCCTTCTTGAAGGAATGCCTAGCAATTAGTCAAACATCAGGAGATCCTAAATACAACTAGGAACAGTTGTTTTCTTCTGTTTGCTTCCCCATTTTGATTCAGACACACGCTGGAGCTATTTTAAGCCAGAGGTTTCATTCCAAGAATAATACTCCTGTTTTTGTCATCAATAAAGCATTTTTAGAGCACCTTTTTTTCTTCTAGCCTCTTGCCATTGCTGACCAATAAGGTTTGCTGTAATTTTTCTTCTCCTAGGCTATGGACCTCCTAGGAGCTTGTTCTTTTCTCTTGAGTGCGCTTTTTTCCAGCTGCCCCATTTCTGAGTCTCTGTATTAGTTTTTCCTGAGTGCTAAGGACTACCTTTATCATTACTGGCTATGTGAACCTATATCAAAGTGTCAGCAACTGAAAACAATTATTTTCTTCTTCCTTGAAAATAAGAAATTAATTTCAAAGCATCTCCTACCCAGCTGGCAATTACAGTAACACCATCCTCTAACTGCCTCTAAATTCTGTACTTTGTGACATGTTTAATGGTTACAGGACAAAAACAAACAAACAAAACCTACCAACCATATGTTCAGAAAATAGCTCTGGATTTGAGAACACGAGCAAATTAAATAGGTGATAGAACTACTTGGGTGTTAAACGTCCATTAAGTGTATTAAGAGCTGTAAAATCAGCTGTCAAAATCTAATAGAAATATTGTCATACTTGCAAGTACTAGGAAGATACATAGCATAGAACTTTTACTAGTGTTAATTAATTTATACTGTGCTCCAAATTGTTATCTTCACAATATTTTGAGTTATTAGAAAGCTTCCTAAATTATGATCAAATAACTGAAATTAAATCAGCAAACTTAGTTCCTTTTCTGTTCATAAATTATACATAATGGAGTAGCTTACTTTTTTTCATTTCTTCCTATTGACCACGTGCCGTTGTTGTGCATCAGATATAGCACACGTTTTTCTTTCTCTGTGGTGCCCTTTACTTCTGTTCAACAGGTGCACATGAATTATTTGTGACTCACTCTTTAGGCTGTGGAATGTACATATTGATGTTAATAGTCTCCAAAGGAAGATGTGTCCATTTTTGCAGAGGAGAAAGTTCTGGAGGAACTGCTGGGGCTTGTCTCACTGGCAGCATGGTTGGGAAAGCTTCAAATGGAGCATGAGGTCGATTTACCAGGTGGGTTACCTGGTACCTATGCTGCCCTTTTCCCCCATATGTCCCATGGCGCAAGAGACATCATGCTGCTGGGCTACTCCTGTATCCCCACTGCATTCAGATCTGTCACATATGGGGAATTTTAAAACATTGTCTGTTCCTTTTTGCTCAAGCAGGGCATGTTGTTTTCCTTTGGATCCTCAGATCATGAAGAGCTGTATTTCCATATGAGAGTCAGAGATCAAGAATTGCTTGGGGCTTTTCTGGTAGAGGAGGAAAAGAATGCTGTACCATATCTTCAACTTCACAAGCAGCAAGGTACTTTTGTATATCTGATAGCTCTAGGGAATATCATTCACCCTATGTATCACACACTACTAAATATACGCATCAAGTGAGCGTTCATTCTGATATGTCCATATCCCTCAGATACATGTCTCTGTTGCATTATCTTTACCATTCACCAGAGCCATTAACTGGATGTGGTTCTGGAGTGCTGATTATGCAAAAGAAAGTCACCTACCCTTGTTTGGGTACCTAAGTGATAATCCTTAGGTAATAGGTACATAAGTGGTGCGTAGTCTGACATGCGGCTGCATTGCCATCTTTGGAGCCTTGCTCTTTCATGGGCTGAGCAATTAAGTAACAGATTCATTAGTAAAATGCAGACACAAAAATTAGATACTCCTACACAACAGATATGTCATCTGCTCCAGTTCTTACTATGTCCGTCAGCATTTCTGCTCACCACCCTTCCCACAAGTTGTCATTTCTGATGGCACATTCAGCTCTTTGCATGCTTGAATAGTATATCGTAAACCCCTGAATGTCCACTGTCCCAAAGGACAGGCATCCTTTAAGAGAATATTTTCAGTGCTTAACATCTCAGATCTCCTCTGAGATCTATACTTGCGAATACTGCATGTTTTGCTGCATGATTTTACATCTCAAGAATGAACCAATATTCTCATTTCTTTGTTATATATAAGCTTGCAGGTGGTAAATGTAGAATACAACAAAATCATTTGATGCTACCAGTATACATTAATGTCAAAACTATTTAACTTTCTTAATCATGGAAAAATATTTATATTTAACAAACAGTTACCTGTTAGAGGTGAAACAACTTCCTTATTGAACTCACAAATACAAGTTCATCTCCAAAGACTATTTAACACTATTGCTATTTAATGGTAATGATTTAATCATAACTATCTAAATTTAAAGGTTCTTCAAGAATCAAAAATAAACTTGCTTGGATTGGTTTAAAGCTGAATTTCAGCTCTTGTTAAACTCTGATGAAGCTGAAAGTGTAATAGACTTTCAACTTATTTTACAGATGTTCAGGGAAAATTCTAGCACAAGAAAAATAAACAAATACAGTCAGAGGTATTGTGTCATAGGTAGTAACTAGACTAGAAATTTAAGAGGTAGCAATCTTACTTCTAAAGTTATTGAGCCAATGAAAGAATGCCAACAATTTAATGTCAGATGTAGCCAGGCATGAAAGAGGTGTATTTTCATCTCGAAATTGCAAAAAGTGGGGAGTATAAAAACACGCTGAATAGAGCAAACAGTTCCCTCTCTTTCCTCTTCATACGGCAGTCACAACTGTTCATACTGTTCTGCAAATCCACAGTAATAAGGACAATGTTTTGAAGAACTCCTCTCAAGCAATTGAGTTAAATGGTTTTTTTGTTTACATAGACATAACCCATCTTTTCCTTCCCTAAACATCTCAGGTTTTCCCATGAACTGCTAAACAACAGATCATCTCTGTGGTTCACTCTTAATGAAATTCTTTGCTGTTTGTAAACTGATTGTCTGCGGTACCCATTCAATATTTCTACATTTCAAGACAAAATAGCTTGAAACAAAACATTCCTGAGAAGGTGAGAGGTTATCAACTTGGTCAGTCTGCACTGAGCTTTTTGCCACTGCAGCAATTGTGCGATCAAACCTGTGAGGGTAAAGCTGTCTTAGCTACACATGTCTAAGTCGCCGTCATCTTTGAGTTTTCCACTGGCATAAACCAGGTCAGCGTGCACCTCCATTGTGGAAAAAACAGAGTTTGATTCTCAGCAGCAGACTTCTGATAAAATGGATTAAAACTTTATTAAAGCTCTGTATTGGTCGTCATTTATAGCTGGTTTCCTTTTTAGTAGTTTTGGGGTGTTTTAAATAGTTAAAATATGTTTAAAGATAGGTAAAAACCTGGATAGGTTAAAGAGTGTAAGGGAAAATCTTCACATGGATAAGCATTAATGGGTAAATAAAAGACAAATAACAGAGAGCAGGAGTAAATTGTCCATTCTTGCAGTGGAAAGAAATCACAAATGAAGTTATAAGGAACCTAGATGGAAGTCCGTGTTCTTCAATATATTGATAAATAAGCTGGAAAAAGGAGCAAACAATGTGGTGACAAAGGCTGCACCCTGATTGTAAGGAATTGCAGAAGGGCCTCATAAGAATGGAACAAAATAGGTGGTAAAATTCAATGCAAATAAATGTAAAGTGATAAACATAGGAAAAAATAATTCTAACATCATGTATAAAATGATGGTTCCTGGAGTTTACCATTACCATGCAGGAGTGAAGTTATCTCTCATAACCCTGTTAACAGCAGGGATTATGATTGATTGGATAGCAAGTGTCATGAAAATGTCAGTTCAGTGCTTGGTAGTTGTCAGAAAAGTGAACAAAATGCCAGGAATTAGAAGAAAAAAAAAAAAAATAGAGAACAAGCCAGAAAACATTGATACGCCACTGGTATAAATCCATGGTTAGCTTGCACCTTGAAACGTTGCATTCGGTACCCATGCTCCCATTTCATAAAGGGTATAGAGAACCGGAAAGACTCAGAAGAAAGCAGCCAGAACCACTGAAGATACGCTCTGGCTTCTGTGTGCAGAATGGGTATACTGGGAAACTGCAGTTTGGAGCAGTGACACATGAGAAGCGTAATGACGATGATTCACAGGATTATGTGTGGCATGATGAAGCTGGAGAGAGATTAGGGGTTCAAAACCTTGAAAGCACCACATGAAGGCAGGAGAAACCATGTTCAAAACAAACAGAATGAGGTTCTTCATGCAAAGGTTAGCTGAGTTGTAGAGCTGCCAGTTGAAGTATGTTACAGATGTTTAAGATCTATATAGATTGAGGAATAAATGGGAAGAGCTCATGGCAGAAAAAAACTGTTTCTGCCCACAAAGTCCCTAAGCTGAAAACACCTAAAGCCAGGGAGGGTATTCATTTGCTAATTGTTATACTTGCATCCAATTTTACCCTTGTTCAAAATAGGATACCTAGTTACGTGACCTTAAGTCTGACCTGGTACAGAACACTCTCTTAAGACATGGAAAAAGAGTGTGAGTCATGTCTTTCAATTATCTGTAAGGGACTCACAGAGTAGCCTCTTACTTTTTCCTTTTTCCTTTTAAATAATGAAGACCAAGCTAGTAATTTTTAAGATAAATTTGTTTAGCCTCAACAATTCAACATATCCCTTTTATTTTACATAAGCAATATCTTACTGTAGCACCTCATGTTTTACCCAGGTCTATTGGATGCCTCTGAGCAATCTGTTCTGTTCAGAAAGGGTGTTGGTTTTTGCCTGCTATAGAGAATTGCTTTGTCAGATTTGGCACCTGCCCACCCTTTTTTGCACAGCGAGAGACATTCCCCAGCTCCCCAAGGACCCTAAATATGTCCTTGGTAAACCATTTCAGCTTTGTTTGGCTTTGATCTTTCCAAGGGAACAGTGAAGTTACTCTTTTCACCCACATATATTTTGTTCCTAGTACTTTAGTTTCAATAGAAACAGAGAATGAAGAAACGTGGCTAGACTTATAACTTGTTATTTGAGGAACCATCTAGAGAAAAAGGTTAACAATATCACATACGGTTTTAGCTTAATCTTAACAACTTATTACCTCTCTTACTCCTTAGTACCTCTCACCTGCAGTCCTAATAACAGCCACCAATTAAGGATGCAATGTTCACAATAACCCTTTTTCTCACAGGATTGCGCTCAGTGCTGGATGCTATTGATGACTCTCTTTCCACAGGTTAAATTTTCTTGCAGTTAGGTTTTGGGGTTAAAATTGTAAACGCTTCTGAAAGCTCTCTCTGGAGCTAGCTGTCTCAGGTGCTTAACAGTAATCTCCTCTCTGCCAGGGAAGTGAACCACAGAAACAATGTTGGGAATTACCCCTGAGGCCTGGGTACCTTGCGTGGGGGTGCAATTTGCCGAACTCTTCCCTGTCAAAGGACTGCTGAGGCAATCAGATTTTATATACACATTGCTTATACATACACTCTCTTCAGCTCGTGATTCTGATGTGTTGCTAGTTCTGTACAGATATCACTTAGTAGTAATGGATCATTACTACTAATACTGAGTGTGATCATTCTGGACACATTTATGGAAAGAAACATAACCCCAAACCATTATTAGGAGGCAATGTAGCAATTTATCACAAAAAGCCAGGGAATCCTTTATAATTCAAAATCTGATTGCTCTACTGTTTTGAAAGCATACATCTCTCCTGCCAGGAGGGAAGACAATGCATACCACAAATCTGCAAATTCTTTCTCTTGAGCAGAACAGGACCTCAAGCTGGCCAAACCCATGAGAGGGACCTCTTATTCTCTCTCCTTGAAGTGGACGTGTCAGCTGTTTTCCAGTGTCTTAAAACCAGAACACAAATGAATGAACTAGACTGACAAAACTCTAAGTGGCAAAAAAACCTGGTCCACTTCTTGAGACAAATTAAAGGGAACGGTTGTTGTGTCCTTGCTCTTTGAGTCTTTTCCTCCTGGCACCCTTTCTAGTTGAGCAGCTTTAAGCGGTTTCTGAGGCTGAATCTGTTGCACACAGTCAGCTCCGAGGGGTTCTCCTTCCCTGTGCCCCAAGGGCCGGCTGCAGGCTGCCAGCCTCTCTGAGAGTCTGCATTTACCCTCTAAGCTCCTTTTTGTCTCTGCCTCCACCGAAAGGCCACCACATCTGGCACACCTGCAGCTCTCAGAGGCAGAACGACCTCCTTTTTCCAGAGGTTTCGAATATGAAACAGACAGGAGGCAGCCTTCCTTTCTGCTGCCCTGCCACAGCCTTTATAAAAAAAACTGATAACTACAGTGTGTTTATGATGAAACATAAACATTTAGGCAGTTTTAGTATCTGTCACGCTCAAAATGAGCCATAAATCAGAAAAGTCGGGAAGGAAAATTTGATATAGATTTTGGAACTCATAGTAGGAGGACATTTTATTTTCAAGGGCTGTCAAAGACTTTAAACTATTTTAACAGCAGCTGTCGACATTTTATTCTGTTTTTTCTGTACATAGTTAAAAAGTATATATGGGTAAAACGAGAGGAATTGGAACTATGGATCATAGATTAGCACAGCTACATATAAGGATAAAAAGAGTAAAAAAAATAAATAAGAAAGAACATGACTGTACCACCAACAGACAAAATGAACTATTTGTAATAATGTGATTCAGTGTAGCTCCCTCCCCTAGTTAGAAACTTTATGTTTCAACAGTAATGTTTATATATGAATTTTGCCTACTTAGTGTTGAGCTTACTGGCACAGTACTGTAAAGGTTTTTCAAGGCTATTACTCTGTGTTACATTTATTATTCACAGACATTTCAAAATTGTAAGAACAACAATTATATACACTGACTTTTCACAGAAAAAGATCTTAAGTCTTTATTGGAACTATTATAACCTATGGATTTAGAATTTACCAGGGATTTCTTTAACCAGCAGATCTTTGAGTCTCACTACATGTATTACTGACAGATTAGAGAGACATTACAATGTCATAGATGTGTTGGAATTTTAGCTGTGTTTATTTCTTGATTGTGACTCTTGTGTAGGTTATTTCTTGATCTGCTTAGAAAGGTGCAGTAATATAGGAGCCATCACAATGTATATACCAGAATCTTACGGGGTGCTCCTTGCTAGGGGGATAAAAGGTTCTTTACTTTGATGTCTTTAAGGTCCATCATATTAAGCTCTACTTCTATGCTTCATCGATTCAGATTCCTATCTCAGTTACACAGGTGAACATGAGGAGTAATCCCACTAAATATAGTGGAATTACTAGGCATTTCGTCAATAGAAGAAAACAGAATTTGCAGATTGACACTAAGGAACATAATGACTCCTGTGTATTCTGTCATGTCAGTGAAATTACTTTATGTTGCATTAAGAAGAATTTCCTTCCAGAATAAGCAGATGGTAAAAATAGTGGGCATACACAGTGATCCACTTTTCTAGATTAAACGAGTGAGCTATTGTTCTTCAGGAGACACACACAAAAAAGTAATATACATTTCAGTACATCAAACTACTAATACTAGCCCCTACCGCTCCCACATTCCAAAAAGAAGCAGTTTCAACATAGATTTTAATCTTGTATTTCTGAGGAGTAATTAACTGCCTGAAGAGTTTAATATAAACTAATCTTATATTTTTACATTTATGTTTTTAAATACTCTTCTGGTTCCCAAGGTACAAAACCAGTGTAGCTGTAATAGCCCCATAAGCCTGTGACACTGAGCAGTAATCACTACTATTTTACTATTCTTACCCATTTCCATTAACATTTTAGTCTGAATCATGTAAGCCTCACTTTTCCAGGCCCTATTTTAGAGCTTCCTTCCAGACTTTGAAAATATCCTAGCAGGTTCAACAAGGCTCTCAGAATTCCTGAAAACCATTTCTAAAACATCAGAAATAGAGATTTTGTAAATGGTAACTTTTTGAAACATTTTTTTTCAAAAGAATCTGGATTTTCCACATTAAATTGTATTGTTCCTGACTAGTAGCAGAGACAGGGAATTCTAGTGAATTTACTGTTACCCACTTTTTACCACCTCAAACCCCACCTCAATTTAATGTAATGAAAATTTTAACCATTTTATTCTTCTAATTGAGATTGTGCTCAAGAAAAAACGCAGCATCGGCCATCATAGTCCAACTGTACAGCAATGTACAATGTCCCTCGTAGGGAGTTAGCAGGAAGTTATGTAACCATGACACCAAACCCATAACGAAATGAGCTCCTCAGGTGGTGTCAATCAGCTTGATTTCTGTTGTTCAAGTGGAGATAGAGATAAATTTACATCAGTTGAGAATCTGGCCCGTATCTTTTTATTCCTTTTTCTCCCACTGTTATTATTTCTGCTCCCACATGTGCACTTTCTACATTTATGACAATAGTGTGAACTGAATTGCAATGAGCAATGCACAGTTCCTGTCCAAGCAGTATTTCCTTTTCATTTGGAATCACATTTTGTTCTGAACATTCATCCAAGATTTTTGACAGTAAGATCAGGTCAAAAGTTGAGGAATGAGGATTTTGACTTATATAACTTAATGAATTGAGGTCAATTTTCTGTTTGGAATAACCTGTAGAATAATAATTTTCTCTTTCAAGCTTAGGTTTTCTCCTTTCTATCACAAAAGCACCTAACTACTCTGTTTTAATCAATGTAATATGCTTTCCTGGTTGATAAATGAGCTCAATAATGTTGTAATTCTTTCAACATTGAACTAATGTGCAGCTCCTTCATTATGCTGGGCATAGAGAGAACACACTAAATGCATTAGTAATCATAGCCAGGAAAAAGAAATCTCATATCAGCTTTTGGGCTACATGATCTATGAAAGCATGGAAAAGTTGTCAAGGAAAAAAAATTCTCGTTATAGATCGATTTTGATTGATGCATCCTATGGTATCTCTTCCCTAGAAGATCAGTGTAAATCAGTTCAGAAGGTACATTTTAGTTTCAGGATTTAGAAAATAAAGAAAAGTTAATAATGACTGGCAAACAATTGGTTGCAACTGTGATGATGAGTTGTGCTGATCTGGTGAATAAGGATTCATCTTCAGTAGCTTCTTTGGTCAGAAATTATATTATTCTCAGAAATTTACCCCAATTTAGGTAATCCAAAGCCCATAAACAATACTGTTTTAAAGATTAGAGTGTGTACTCTAATAATTTTCACAAGGTGAAAGATTTCTCCTGTATGACAGTATTGGCAAGACAGGACATTGCTTCATGATGGGAAAAAGATCCTTTCTGAGATGAAGGAAGAGGAAAGAAAAATCTTGACTTTATGTTCCTGAGGGCAGGAAAAGTGTTGTCAGTAGTGGGAAAAAAGAAAGAGCACTGCTCTGTGACTGGGAAAAGAAAGCTGCTTCGTTAACTTCCCCTAATATTAGCCTGTAACTTACAGCACTGCTCAGACATAACCGATGAAACAGTCTTGCAAAAATGTAGTGGTCCAATTTTTATAAAAATGAAAAACTGTAGAAGTCACAGGCGTGGTTCCTTACGTATACAGCTTTCCTCTGGCACTTATTACACCATGCAGTATCAAGATGGTATTGCTATAAGCTTTTAGCTATGCTAAGCAGTCCTTAGCTGTGGTCTCCACAACATGGAAGTAATAGCTCTAAATAGAAGATGAGCCATGTGTATGTGTTTGTAATGTCTCATTGGCTGTTTCACTGTAACATTTCACTGGTTATAATCATATTTTATCAAAAAAATGAAGATCTTGTATGACAATCCAGGAACAAAAATGTTTTCAATCTGATTTCTTTCATCATAGTAATGTCAAGAACTGCCCAACAGCACCTCTGGAATACTAAGAGCCACCTTCTACAAAAGCATCTGGGAGCCTCCAATGTAAATTCATAGCAGGTGTCTATTTGAAATTTATGCTGATAGCAGATTCAAACATGCTTACCACCTAAATCCTTCAATTAAAAGCTAAAACGACTGAGGGAAAGCAAACTGTCTCTGTACATTTCTTACCCATTCTTGTTTTTGCAGAACTCTCAGACAAATTCTCAGATAAATTTAGCATCAATTCACATTCCTGTATCCACTAATGACATCTGTTGGTAGCAATTGTCAACCTTATGAATGAAGACAAGCAAAAAGGAACACACCAGGATGAACAGATTTGTAAGGTGTGGAAAATGGGCTACGCTGTATAAGGTTGAATCTTAAAATGACCCTCGAAAACATAATTGTATTGGAGAGCATTTCTACTCAGCTAGAATACATATATAGTTGAACCTGAAGATCAAATGCAAATCCTTTTGAAGTCAATTTGAATCTTCAGACTGAGTTGAGTTTTAGTCACAAAAGAATACCCCTTGCACCTAATCTGTGGTTTTCACATCTTTTTGTATCCTTTTGTATTCTTTTTGTATCCTTTGTATCCACAGATTAGGGTCAAGCAGCGAAATTCCGGCCTTAACTACTGCCAGTGGGTATTCTGCTGTGTCCTTCAATGTGGTAGGAAATAAGTTGCAAGTATTTAGCCAAGTTTAGCAGCAATTAAGTTTTTCAGTAAAAATGTGAAAAATATGGAATGTAGTCACTTGAAAGCTGAGTCGATGAACACTTTATCTTTTTTAGCATAAAGCCCACTGTCTGACATCAAGTGGAACTGATCAGAATGGTTGCAGGCTTTGCATATGAATATTATTTTAATAAACTAATAGAACATTAATATACAGCCTAATTATGATTGACTTGGAAGTGAACTGAATTTTGAATTAAAAACAAAACCTGAAAACCAGACTTTCTTCTCCAGCCCCAGCTTTACCCACAGGAGTAAATTACACTCTTTAATGAATTGGGCTTTAGGGAGCAAAACAGAGGATGATATCACAGTATTTCATAAGATCATGTGAGAGGAATTTTTAAAAATATAGGAGCGTCTACAAAAATTATTCTATTGGAAACAAGGGTGCCCCAGGTAAAAGCAGAATGCAAAGAAATGAGCTAGAGTCTGACATACAATCTGTACTCTTGCCTTGGCACTGAACTAAGACAGTATTGTTATGATTGCACCATGCATGTCAAAATTTCAAATAAAGAAGAAAAAAGGACAGAAGACTTGGCTCAGAATATTGAGGAAGGAAAACAGTTGGTAGAAAGGGTTAGGACGCTTACAGAAATAAACAGACAAAACATATTAAGATGATGCTTATTTAAAGCCTAGACACATGTTTGTTAAAAGTGCATCAGCATAACGGGGAATACTATAATTTTGTTACACTGGAGATCTGTTTCATCTGCAACTCCTATAAGTGACTTCTACCTAAGGGTCCTCTTCCCTGCCTCCCTCCTCACAGCCCAAACAACTATGTTTGAGTCAGCCACTTCTGAAAAAGAGATGTGAAACATGAGTCTGCAACATTTAACAGTAATGGCTACTGAAGAGAATCAATGCCAAAATGTACCATTTTTATATACAAATATAAAAATGTTGCTCTGCTCCCTCCTTTTTCCCCCCTGAAACCCAAGATATAGGCATATTATGATATACTTTTTGGAGAGGTTTCCCTGACATGCTATTTTACTTTGCAGTAATCTGCAACTCTTCCACCACAAAGTAATTTATTCTGCTCTGAGATGCCACAGCTTTGAATTAAAGCTGAAAAACAAATCTGTTTATAAATAGGTACAAAAGTTACTATTTGGCTTTGTTAAGAAGAGGAGGGTGATTTGCACAGACCTGCACGTCCGTGTTTGTAAATGTCTAATTCATTTGCAAAACTGTTTCAAAAATGTTCAATTCACAGCTGTTAATAGAACTTCAGCTATCAAGGGCAAACATCTGAAAATGCATTTTTCTTCCATGATGCACAAAGATATGCATTTGACAATTAATTTGGGCTCTGTATCAGACATTTCACAGGTTGGAAGGGCAAGACTCAGGATGGAAGAAAACACATCAAACAAACCAAAAAAATCCAACCAAATTTAGGCCTAAGGCTTCTTCATAACAGTTTCAAATGAACTTAAAGTATGAAAAACAAAAAGAAAAATAAGAATTAAAGCCTCAATCTGGCTATCCCTACAACAAAGAGTATCCCTAAAGGAGGATGTTTTTTCTTCTCTCTATGGGAGAAAAATAACTTTCCTTTTTCTTAATTCAGAGTATGGATAGGCAGCACAGGGAAGATTTTACATATTGTCGTGGTTTAGAAGAGGCCTAGCTAAAAAGTAAAGTTACTGAACAAAATTGGTCCTGTTTTACCTCAAACCAGGACACATATCATCTTTAGAGCCATGCTAACTATGAAATTAGTTGGGTTTTTTTCTGGTTGCATGAAAGTTAGGAAGGGTAGATTAATGGTAACACCTGCCTTGGTGGTTCTGTTCTGTATGTCTGTACAGTGCTAACACACAGAGAACATAGTCATATGTCACTGTCCTCTGGTATTATATTAAGTAAAAATTGAAAAAATTATGCTAGCTGTACTTCTTACAGGAGTCTAAATAATTCTCTACAGAAAAATGATTCTTTATAGAGATTTCCAAACAAAGGTGCAGGCAAGAATATCCTATTTCTCCTGGTTATTATAACCAGGCTCCTGGTTGTTTTGAGTGAATGTCACTGTGGCAGGTGACCAGAGACAAAAGAGGACAAAGTCAGTTGTCTTGAGAACTTACCTTACAGTTGAAGTTTGCCTTTAATAGTACCTGTATGAAGTAACTTGTCTAATAGATTCAAACTCCTGCTGACAGTCCCTCCTGAAGTCTAGCTGACATATTTTCTTATTTGTCCTACCTCATAGCAGTCAAGGTCCTATACTCTGATATCAATGCTGACAAAATGACACAAAATAAGGTGCTTTCTGTACATTATATCAATCTTTCTAGTGTGTCATTCAAATTTCTACGGCAAACCTACCATGTTCTGAATGGGCTTTTTCTTTGAAAGGGGAATATTTGAGGCTCATTCATTTTATAGAGTCTGTCCTGATGTTCATGTCATCTACAACTGCGATGTTCAATCAATTCCGCATGCCAGAATACAAATACCTGCCACTTTTAACTATTTCAGTTAGACGATTGCACTATATGTAACATTTCACAGCCATTGTTATGGTTGGATGGTGTGGGAATATGGTGGAGAGTCTTGTCTTTCACAGAGAAAATAACAAAAGGTAAGAAAGGATGCCCGTAGGCAGCTAATACTCTGCAGATGCATGTGGTTTTCTGCCTTTTTTCAGCAATCAGCTGTTTCTCCCAAGTAACTCGGACAAAGCCGAGTTTTCTGAAAGTGCACAAATCACATCAACTTGCAAAAAAGCTAATGGCATGATGCAGTGTGGTCACCTCTCATCTTCCACACCTGCCTTTCTTCCCAGTGACCACTGCAGCCAGATGCCCTCACTGCTCCTGGGAAGGGACAATGCACTCAATGGCTCCACAGTTGGCACTTACAGAATCACAGAATCGTAGGGGTTAGAAGGGACCTTTGCCAACCCCCCTACCAAAGCAGGTTCATCTACAGCAGGTTGAACAGCAATGCATCCAGGCAAGTTTTGAATATCTCCAGAGAAGGATATTCCACAACATCTCTGGGCAGCTTGTTCCAGTGCTCTGTCACCCTCGAAGTAAAGAAGTTTTTCCTCATGTTTAGATGGAATTTCCTGTGTTCCAGTTTGTGCCTGTTGCCCCTTGTCCTGTTCCCTGGCACCACTGAAAATAGTCTGGCCCTATTCTCTTGGCACCCACCCTTTAGATATTTATAAGCATTGATGAGATCCCCCCTCAGCCTTCTCTTCTCCAGGTTAAACAGACCCAGGTCTCTCAGCCTTTCCTCATAAGAAAGATGTTCCAGTCCTCTCATTGNCACTCCTCCCAGTTTTGTGTCGTCAACAACCTTGCTGAGGGTACACTCTGTCCCCTCATCCAGGTCATTGAGGAACGTGTTGAACAAGACCAGACCCAGTACTGACCCCTGGGGAACGCTGCTAGTTACAGGCCTCCAACCAGACTCTGCGTCACTGATCACAACCCTCTGAGCTCTGCCATTCAGCCGGTTCTCAGTCTGCCTCACTGTCCACACTTCCTAATCTTACATATGAGGATATTATGAAAGACAGTGACAAAAGCCTTGCTGAAGTCAAGGTAGACAACGTCTACTGCTCTCCCCTCATCCACCCAGCCAGTCATGCCATCATAGAAGGCTATCAGATTGGTCAAGGACGATTTCCGCTTGGTGAATCCATGTTGACCACTCCCGATAACCTTCTTTTCCTCTACATGCTTAGAGGTGACATCCAGGATGAGCTGTTCCATCACTTTTCCAGGGACGGACGCGAGGCTGACTGGCCTGTAGTTTCCTGGGTCCTCCTTCTTTCCCTTTTTGAAGACTGGTGTGACATTAGTTGTCCTCCAGTCCTCAGGCACCTCTCCTGTTCTCCATGACCTTTCAAAGATGATGAAGAGTGTCTTCACAGTAACACTTGCCAGCTCCCTCAGCACTCGTGGGCGCATCCCATTGGGGCCCACGGATTTGTGGGTGTCAAGTTTGCGTACATGATCTCTAACCTGATCCTCCTCAAGCAAGGGAGAGTCTTTCTTTCTCCAGACTTTTTCTCTTACCTCCAGGGTCTGGGATTACTGAAGGCTGGCCTTAGCAGTAAAGGCTAAAACAAAATAGGCATTCAGTAACCCTGTCTTCTTTGCACCCTCCATCACCAGGTCACCCACCTCATTCAGCAGCGAGCCCACATTTTCCCTAATCTTCCTTTTGCTACTGATGTACTTGAAGAAGCCCTTCTTGTTGTCCTTGACATCCCTTGTCAGGTTTCATTCTTTGGCCTTCTNACATCCCTTGCCAGGTTTAATTCTTCAACCTTCCTCATTGCATCTCTGCATACTCTGACAATGTTCCTACACTCCTCCCAAGTGGCCAGTTTCTTTTTCCACATTCTGTAAACTTCCTTCTTCCATTTGAGTTTTTGTAGAAGCTCCTTGCTCATCCATGCAGGTCTCTTGCCTCCTTTGCCTGATTTCTTGCTCCTAAGGATGCACCAATCTTGAGCTTGGAGGAAGTGGTGCTTGAATATTAACCAGCTCTCTTGCACCCCGCTTCATTCTAGAGCCTTAGCTCATGGGATTCCTCCAAGTAGGTCTTTGAAGAGGCCAAAGTTAGCTCTCCTGAAGTCCAGGGTTGTAATTCTACTTTTTGCCCTGTTTCTTCCATGCGGGATCCTGAACTCTACCATCTCATGGTCACTGCAGCCAAGGTCGCCCCCAGGCTTCACATCCCCAACCAGTCCTTCTTTGTATTTTAGTACAAGGTCCAGTAGCACACCTCCTCTCATTGGTTCCACCACCACCTGTGTCAAAAAGTTATCATCAATGCACTGGAGAAACCTCCTGGACTGTGCATGCCTGGCTGTGTTGCCTTTCCAGCAAATATCAAGGTGGTTGAAGTTGCTCATGAGAACCAGGGCCTGTGACTGTGATGCTGTTTCCAGCTGTCTGTAGAAGGCCTCATCAACTTCGTCTTCCTGATGTGGTGGTGTGTGGTGTCTCCCATATTAGCCTGCCCCTTAATTCTTGCCCATAAGCTCTCAACATGTTCTTTATCCACCCCTAGGAAGAGCTCGATACATTCCAGTTGCTCTCTCACATATACACAGTATACATATATGTATATATATCCTCTCTTACACAGTATAATGAAGATGAGGATTCTCCTGGGATTGACAGAAACTCATAAGCTCACTGTATGAGTAGCAGAACAAACAGTGGGGAAGTTTGCTATAGTGCCAGTCCTCTGTGCAAATGTGGATACTGCAGTAACAGCAACATAAAAAGCAGGATTGCATCATCTCATTCCTCACACAACAAACAAAAGTGCACTTAACACTAAATCTGGGCTTCCTTCCCAGGTCCTCAGTTCAAACACACCTGAGAATGGGATTTTCTTTCCCTTGAAACATTTCAAAAACACTGGGCCAGAATGCTGCTTAGCCCTGAATACAAATCAAGTCTGAATATGAAGTGAAATGACAGTTTATGGCTCTACAAAAGCAGTTCGCTCTCAAGGCAAATAATAAAAAAAAAAAAAAAGAAAATGTGCGTTACACAAATCTAAAGTATAACACTCCAAGAGACAGCCACCAGAACAAGATGGGGTCAGGGATGCTTGGTGTAGAGAAATATAATATGTCAAAATGGCTGTTAAATACTACCAGTGAGTTAAAAACACACAAAGATACGGAGTCTGCTACAAAACCACAGCTTAACAAGACTTTGTTGGTTTGGGTTTTTTTCCTTAAACTTTAGGTAATGATAGACAGTAAGAAGTGTTTTATTCTGTTTTTTTTGTTGTTGTTGCTGTTTTAAATATTTTTTCATCTTATTTTATCTAAAGGAATTTGTGCCTTTTCTGAACAGGAACAAAAATGATAATGCTCTGTGTGGAAATTCTCATAAAATTCTAAAAAATGAAAAGAGACTAGTGTTTTTTGGTTTACTAAACTAGTTCACTGTCATTAAACTGAAAAAAAAAAAACCCAACAAGTTAGAGAACTTACAGATGGGCTATCACAAAACTTGCTTTACTGCTGCAAGTGAAACATGCTATTACATGAAGCCATTTTGGAATGAAACCTAAGAGTCATCTTCAATCCAAAAATGCACAAATTGGATGGTTTCATTATTACTAAAGCACCTTGTGACATGCCTCTGTCACATTCAAACTTCAGCTTCAGGGGACTGTATTTATTTGTTTTGCTAAAACGTGAAGGGTCCTACACTTTGCCAAATGCATGGAGTCATGCGTGTTCTGAACAACGATCCAGCCCCAGAACTGGATCCAAGACACTTGGTCTCTGTGGTTATTTGGTTATTAATGTTATTAGAGTTGGCCGTTAACCACCAGTGATCACAAACTGTGAGGCTACTGCCACCTTTGGCACCAGCAGAGATGTGGCCTAGAACAATAATAAACAACTATTTGTGTGATAAAGTCGTGCCACAATGTCTTAATATTGAACCCTTGTAATTACCTGCACAGTAAAAGCTTTGGAGTGTGCTTACCATGCTCTTCCACTTCTATGAAATGGTAACAAGTATTAATGTTTTCAAGCTTAACCTCACATCATTTCTACATAAACATCAGAAAAAAAACATTCAAATCATGTTTCTCCTAATAAGTCCTGTATTACATAGATTTTCTTCCATTAAGTTATATAATAAATAATGTTATAAGGATGCAATAGCAAGACAAGAAGGTGTTCAGTTCATTTAGGCACAACCTGCATGTAATCTTATTTCTAGATTACATCTACCTGATAAAAATCATTATACTGAGCCTCTTTTCTTAACTGTTAGAGGCAAATGTTTCTAAAGTAATAGCTGAGTTGAAGAAATAAAATAGCCTTCAGAGTCCATAAAGGAAAATTCTACATCTGACAGGCAGTTTTCTAGAAACTCAAATTTAATTTACCTAGTACATAAATGGATCTTCCATAATGATATGAATTGTTAGATCCATCTTCACTGTTTATAAACTACATTTCAGCAGGCAATAAACTGCTGATGGCAGGATGCAACATAAGATTTTCAGAACTACATTTTTTCAAAGTTACTTTTATCAGAGTTTATGCCTTAACACATACACATAGGAGCACATTTTTATCAGCTCTAGATGCATGAAAATATGCAACCTTTCAAGTGTACCTTTAGGCTAAACTCAGCTCTCATACAATACATTGTAATAAACCTTACGCGACTGTTACTTTACAGCTTCCCATGGGGAGCTGTTTTTCTTTTTAAAAAAACTTCGGTGTTTCATTTGAAGTTCCTTGAGGAAAGTGATGCGGTAATCAAAGTGTGGTAACGGTGACTTTCCTCACAGGGTTTGGCAAAGAACTGAATTAGAGTGTTGGTTTTAGACACTGGAAAAACAATAATGGTCTAGCCTGTGTCAAGTGAGAAGCAGCCTGAATAACAGATGTAATAAGGCAGAAAAATATCATCCAGGTCACACTTACTTTGATGATAACAGGTTGGATCGAAGCCTTCTGATGTACGTGGAAGGCTTCTGTGAAATTCAGATGACTTAAGATCAAGTTAGTCTGTACTCGCAGGAAAGAGTATTCCTGAGTGAGATCAGTGAGCAAACCATGTAGCAGAGTATATCACACTGGACTCTCTTATCTTGGATTTCTGTTTGCTTGTGGATGCAGCCTTTTTCCAGTCATAGAGCTTTCTGTATCTTTAGGGAAATATCAACTGGACTGCACTGGCAACAAGCCCAGAGAGGCACAGACTAATTGGCCTAATTACAAGTGGAAAGCCAGGTGGGGACATTTACAGCTTGAGGCCAATCAGAACTGATAGATAAAAATATGGGCCTCTTCTCCTGGGAGAAGAAAATGAGTGGGGATAAGGGGTTTTTGTTGTTGTGGTGTTTTGAAGTGCAAGGAGAAGAGATTGATAAGGTTGTAGGCAAAGCAGTGAGAACAGACTACTGTTCAAGTGTTTTTTCTGAATACTTGGAATTGGATTTTGATTGTTTGCACCATAATCCTGGTGGGGTTTTGTTTGTTTTTTAGTATTTTGAGCACACTTCTAATGGAAATATTTTTTTCTAATTGCTTCTCTGCATTATATACTGAATGTCTTGGTTATGCTTGATCTCTCACTTTTTGCTCTGGGGTTATGGCTCTGCAGCCGAATCCAGCAGCTCTGGAGAAGATCTTCAAACACTGGTGTATTGGTCAAAATAGCAAGCGTTTCTTTTCAGACAGCTTGGATATATAGTGTCATTTGGGCACCAAAACTGTCCTGGTTTCATTAATGCACTTTTCTTTCTCAGTGGTTAGTTTCTTTCAGGGTATCTGTAGCAGTGAGAAGTGTGTGACTAATAAAACATCAGACAGACAGTTGGTACAGCTCTTTTAAGTATGAGATGTTCTGACCATGAGATTAATAGCTGTAGGCAGGAATACGTAGTATAACAAACCTCCTCTTGATTCATAGAATCAGATTAAAAGTCCAAGCTTTCTGTATTTAACGTTTGGTTTTGTTTTGTTTTTTTAAAGGGGGGGCTAGGATAATGTATGTCACAATTAAATTGAAGTGAGAATCTTCTTTTTCAACAAGAAGTCAAATAATTCTAATATCTGAATTTTTTCATACTGTGTCAAAGGATGTGTCATAATTCCTTACTCTCACTTTCTGTGTTATACTTTTTTTAAAAAAGTCAGTGAAGTGGTCTGATTTGGGGAAAAACAGCTGAGAACATTTGGGAAAGATGATATGGTTAGGGCAGACAGGAGAAGAAGCGGAGGAAGACTTGCAGAAAAGATCTGGGAGACTGCATTTTGAGCAGAAAATCTGAAAGACTATTGAGAGGAGCAGAGAACAGAGGTACGGACAAGCCTCAGAGAAGATAGAAGACCTGGAGGGTTTTATCCAGAATTTGCTGCAAATCAGAAAGCCATCGAGCTGAAGGAAAACAAGTTTGAAAATGAAAATTTGTCTTGCAGGGGCACAATAGGAGACAGGCACAACACCGCACACTTTAAGCCCTTCTTTATCTGTTGTTTTTCATAGTTATTTTGACTATGTCTGTTTAGACATAGGCTGTCTAAATAGTTAACGGTTTCATACCTAGTTCTAATAAAATCTGGCTTTTTGAATGTAGAAGACTCTTTTTATTGTTTTTATAAACCTTTAATCCTTAAGGTCCATCTTAAAATACTGGTATACTTGGAGTTCCTTCATAGAAGGTAAATATGAAACAATCTGTGATATGCTATTAAAAAAAAAAATAGAGCTTCCTTTCCCTACATTGTCTTGTAAGGTTTTCAGAGTGGATTTTGCTATGTTTTCATGACAATGTCAAACTACCTTTCCCTGAGTTTGCTCAGTTAGGAGTTTCTTTTGCATAGCTTTTTCTGTATCTCTGCTGTTTAACCTTCAATTCCATTCACCAGTCTAAACCAGGATGTCTAGCCTTTCAAAACAAGGCTACCGCCTCAGAATATTTTTCATGCCCAATGCTTCCCCTTGTGTTTAGAATTAAGACACGTGCCCAAGACATTCTGGTGATCTCGGCTCAGGCATCCATCTTCTAGAAATCTTGTCTTACTCTGGTTTTTCTCTTCAGGATACCACCAGCATTATGGGTTTGACTGACTGTCTGTTCAAATGTCCAGAGAGCAGCCTAATTTACACAAGAAGACACCAGATTGTAGAGGGGAGGGATGGACAAACTCTTATTATATGACCTTTGAATCAATAACTCCTCCCTCCATCGTTGTTCCCTGCCCAGTAACATAACAACAAATATTTGCTACTGATACAAATTAATTACCTATGCACTTCTTATCTAGCTGTCACTTCAAAACAGTAGATATGTAAGGTAGAAAACCTCTTAAAAACTAGATCTGCATAATCTACAGGTATTTGCTCTGATAGGTTGGATTCTTTTCCCTCACCAAGGAAAAATTCAGAGAGGTGCAGTAACTTTGCCTCACGTAGCTACGTATGGTTTGGGGGGTGGGAAAAACCACCCTTACTTTCAATCCAGCCTGAGGGCTCAGAACTTAAGCTTAATACTCCCTTTATTTTCGCCTCTGGGTATGTAGAGATTTATAGTTACAATATCAGGCCTAATTTACTGTTTACTTTTGTTCCGGTGGCATTCTGCAATTCAAGAAGCAGCAGCACTGATGTCTGGTAATATTCTTTGTGGAGCTGGAAGTTGGCCCGATCATGCCAGAACTACCCTGGGCACCAGGTGGGATGCTTTGGTTTCATTGTAATAGGAAATTGCCTTACTTGACGTAATGCAATTGAAACAAAATTTGTCCATTCTGTTAAACTCGGAGGAAGCAATGGCTGTTAGTGAGAAGCGCTTGTCCTTTGAGTGGAATATGCTATCTGTAATGCTGAAGCTTGGTAATTCTATGCACTGGACTTGGCAAAACATAGACTGAATGAACAAGGCTGTTAGCTAAAATGTGCCTCAGTAAGCAATACTGTCTATTGCTTTTTTACGTAAGTTGCGGTTTGTGTATGATCTACTCTTTCCCTGACCTTCATGTATTGTTTGTCTTCTTAAAACATAAGCTGTTTTAGCCAGGCTATATGCCTTTTTCTATGCATGGCCAGCAATGAATACATTATAGATGCAAGGACTTTATAAATACCAGATGATATCTTTAGCTTTCTTTCTGCTCATACTCTTTTCTTGCTGATGATAGCAATGTCAAAACCCTAATGTAAATTGGATGAAGAATTATTTTTTTTTCCTGCTTTTTTTTTTTTTGGTGGTGGTGAAAAAGTGGAACAGGATCATGTCATTTGGCAAGGTGCTATATCTTTAGTTCAGTATATGTGCATGCACAGGTCCAGAATGTCTTCAAAATATTATAAAAATCACTGTAACAAAAATAAATTTCACTGATCTCCATGGGAGATTACTTTTTCCTCTCATAACAGGTAATTCCAAACCAGTATGTTCAGAGACAGAGTTGATACTTTTGCTGAGTTTTACTGGAAGTTCATTGAAAAGCTGCAGAAAGGCTTTTGGTTTTGGTTGCTGGCAGACCAGATGTTCGGTGTTTCTCTTTTAGCTCATCTGATATCCATCTTTCACATGTTGTGTCAAAAGCATCCCTTAAAAGCAATGTTTCTGTCACTTTCTATTGTTCATTTCAGCATTCAAAAGGCTGGATAAATGTTACAGGGTATAATGGACATGTCATTTATTAGCATTTAATGTGAAAGACGTGTATATACTATACAGTTTACAGTCAAATACCTCAGGAGAAAAGTAAAGTATTGCTTGCCAAAGAAAAAGACCTAATTTGTATCAAATCCATAACCTAGTACATCAGACATATTTCTGCAAAAATGATACCTTGTGTCACCTACTGAATTGGATTTGTCAGGTGCTAAACTAAGTCAGGTATATCATCCACAACATCACATACATCATTCTTAGTAGCAAATAAATCACCTACTGAATTGAATTTATCTCTAGTTTAAGAAGACCTATAATAAACTGATTGTATTTCCATTCACATGTTTGGCTGGGTATGGATTTGGCTGTTTGTTAAAGATCTATATCCCTGATAAATTAAATACTTGACATGCATCTGACATCACATTTGCTGAAACATCCATGCTAAGAACAGGACTGATTATATGAGCAGCTGAATTGCACACATCAACTTACTACAGCAATCACATCTGACACGTTCACTTTCTAGGAGACACCAATCATGTGAATGGGGTGAAACCACTGTCAGAAAAAGTTTTGGTGAGCAACAGCACTACAGCAAGAACTATTAGTTATAGCTGACAATGTGGCTTCAGACATACAGCAGTCTGGTATGGGGTTCAGGCGTGCACAGAAGAAGATTCATCACCATGAGAAGAAAAGACAGTAGAGGAGACAGTCAAATATTTTTTCATATGTGAAGAATATTATGCTTGCTTTTGTGTGTATCTTTGACAAAAGACTCCTTCAGTTCTGTTGTGCCTGTCTCTACCTTAAATTTTCCTGCTTCCTGTATGACTGTGTCTCTTCCCACCGGTTCATGTAATGCTCAGGGTATGGGAATAAATATAAATGTAGTATCCAACCTCTGCAGTTGTGAACTGGGCCAGGGAATGTTTCCAACCTTCTTACTTCAGTTGACCATCTGCATTTTAAGTAATCTGTGAAGTGACATGCATTGGAAATGACTGTCTTTTAAGTAAAAAGAAAGCTTGCAGTACACAAGGGGACGACGCCAACGACATTCTGTTATCAGAAAGAAGCGCTTCCCTAAGAAAAAAAACTAAGTAAGAGATTAATTATGTCTTCCCCTGAGGAGCTGGAAGAGCATTTCCTCTGCTGTAGAACGGTGGGTGAGCTCTGCCCAGAGTAGAAATATTGTTGAAAAACAAGTTCAGGTGGAGGCATACAGGCAGAGAGGCATAGTAGCTTTCTAGATTAATGCGATTAGGATGCCAGGAGGCTTATGAATAAAAACTGTGGTAAGTGAAGAAGAAAAGCTAAGGTGATTGTTGGTATGGAGTGATGCACGGGGTAGCCTTTGTCAGATGTCAGAGACATACTGTGTTTCCAGGGTGAATATCTATAGAAAACACTTAATGTTCTCTTAAAGAAACAACAAACCTGACTATTATCACCGCCTAGCACAGGACATACAGCACGAGTTGCATATGGTATATATACCAAATAAAGATATTCTTACTTCCCACCCTGGAGATACAGCAGTTCAGCTATTACTGCAAATCTTGAAAATTATTATTCTCTTTCATTCTTCTCTAAGAATGGCAGGCTGGAAGACCAATAACTCAGCTGTGCATGAGCTATATCAAATCACCCATCTCTGCTTTTCTCCCATTTATCTTCCGCAGTTCTGCAGCAGCCTAAGACATTTGGATTGGCATGCAGCAGCACTACAAGCACCTGGAAGCACAGGTCTGCAAGTTCTGACTCCTAGGTATTTCATGGAGGTACTTCAATATGTTGATAGCTTAGGTCCTTTTTGAATGGTGGTATAATTCAGATCGAGGTGTTACTGATATGTTTTTCACAAGCATTGTAGGCATTTATTTTCCTACCTCTGTTTCATTTTATTTATTTCTACTGTATAAAAGACAAAGAAAAAAACCCCAAATATCGTGTTATGTGTTCTTCATACATGCTGATGTCCCACCATTTATCTGCAGACCTTCAGCCATGTTTCATTACCTATACCAATGTAATTGTATGTGGTAAATTATTCTTGATGAGGTGTCAAAATTCTATTTCTTTTGACTTCACTTCAAACTTTTTCACATGGAAAATAAATGACTATTTTTCTAGGAAGCATTCAATATAAACTTTGCTTCATACTCCTTGTGAAAAACACAATTGGCATTGCTGTTTTGTGATTATTTTTCTCAAATGAAAAGCTACTTGCGGAAGGGTAGAAAGAGTCCTGAATCTTCAACAGAGATATTTGAAGATTATCCTAACATCTTCCATAATTCTATTGCTAAAAATTAAACTCCATATCTCAAAAGGGAATGAAGAGTAACGTCGCTCTGATTTGTAATATTCCTCTGCGTTTTTTAAATTTTTTTAAGGTATGGTTGTTTCTGCCTTAAATCACCTTCTGTTGAAATTGTTGATGCTTTAAAATGGTACTAATGGAATTTTGTATTTCTTTTTAACAGAGACCCTGCAAGCTGCATCTGCTGTCCTAGGTTCAACAGGGATTTTCTTCTGTTTTTGTAAAATCTCACATAATACAAGTTGTCAAACTCAAATTGTGCTGAGTTTGTAAATAGCTTGTCACCCATGGGGATTACATACACACAAAGAGCTATAATTTAGCTATCTGTAATGTTTGTGATGCATGTGGCAGGCTACAAGCTCTCGCTATCCTTATTCTGCATTTTTTGACATTAACACAAATTAAAATAAGTAAGTGAGGCTTTTATTGTTATAAGGAATTGCCAGCTCTTGAGTCTGGAGCTGACATTGCACCTTTTAGGTCAGTGGAGAGGAGTGTCTTTTACAGACACTCATTCAGGGCCAAAAGCCATTTCATAACTTCAAGGACAGAAGACTGCACTTGGTAGTATATTTGATCCAGAACCAGGTGATACTTTACATTGTCCCAAAAGAACTATGATACCATGTGCAGGAGCAATTAGTTCCCATTTAAAATTAACCTCTTTTCTCACTGCTCTGGTACCTACATGTCTTTTCTATGAGATAGGCAGAAGTTTTCCTCATAGTACTACTCTTTTGCACAAGGTGTCTCTGCAAATACAATAGGATGTTCTACCTTGATCCAAATTCTTCCCCAAATCCTACAAATGAAGGTCTGGCTAAGTATAACACAGAGGTGGGAGAAGATTGAGGAGAGGATAAGCAACATTTCAAAGTCAGTATTTACATTTTATCTGCACCTTCTATGCATTTCATGTGGATATAAGCCAGTTACTGTACGTATGTCCACAGAGATTTGTCTGTGCAGATAAACCTTCTTTTATATGCACAGCCTTAGGTATACAGGCTTATAGAAAAAGGGATACATAAAAAGTCTTGGAATTTTGATGTGCTTTTTAAAATTGACATAAATGTTACCAGTATAAAATAGCAAACATTTCCTTTCATTTTTGCCTAAACATGTAAATTTAGATATTTTGCCAACAAAATAATATCTTTAGAAGAATACTTATAAACTACTTAGATTCTTGATTAATTCTATATTATCATTTTTAATCTCTTGTGGATTTTGTCTTTCAAAGTAACTATTTTTTATTAATTCATTATCCAATATGTATTCAGGTAACTGTCCACTGGAAAGAGTAAAAGTAAGACATTCTTTTTATGGACCTGTGTTGTGCTTCTGACATTGGTGGCGCATCAAATTAAAAACAGTGCAGGGACTTTTTGGCCTGCATTCTCTAAGAAAGGAGACATAAACTAAAAATCAATATTTCTCTAAAGGAAAAAGTTAAAAATAATAGGTAGAAAAAGCTAAAGGTCTGGCCTTATTCCTAGCTACACTCCATAACTAAACAATTTCAAATTTAAAAGCAATTGGGGGAATACTTTTAGAGGTGATTAAAAGTTCAGGGAAAGATTTATTTCTTTTTTCTTCCTGTTCAGTCCAGAGTTGGCATATTTGCTCTAGCTTTAGGCTGACCTTTAGAAGTTCTACAAGTAAATATAGAGTTCCTGTGGAAATGGCTGGCCTCTTGAGGAAATTCCTAAGACATATCTCACTTTTGTAACATACCTTTGGGGTAGCTGCCAATCCTACAACCAACTTCTGTATATAATTATTGAGCACTTGCCAAAATGGAATGATGAATGTAAATGTCTGTTACAGAAAGCTCAGAGTTTGAACATTCCCCCCCCCAGATCCTTTTATAACAAATGGGGTCAAGCAGCTCTGGCCAGATTCACTGATGTGGAATTATAATATTTTATAACCATATCTCCATTTACTAATATTTGTTGTTTTGTTTGCAATGTATAAATAATAAAATTGCTATGATGGTAATAATAAGAAGGTAAAGGAATGGTGCAGAATGTGCCCGATCTTATTGTTAGTGCGCTTCTGATGTTACTGTGCCCAAAATTCAGAGGGATAGCGCTGGATCATAGACATCCAGACTGAAGGTCTAAAAGCCATCTTTCACTTAAGTTCTCTAACTGAAGCATTTCTGCTCTTTGTAGAGTGTGTAGTAGATTGGAGCCAGGCTAGGTTTGCACAGAGATGGATATGTAGGGGGAAACAACAAGGAATAATGTATATCAAATTTCACAGCATAACCTAAGCAGCTCAGCACTAATGCGAAATTGAGTTTTCAGTGCCTTAGGGTGCTAGGCAGATGCAGAAATGATATTGGTCTTAACTGGACCAGATACATGCCTTTGGACCAAAACCTGGCAGAATGATTGAAGGTTTAAAAATGTATTGCTGAAATTGTCCAGGTAATTCAGATGTTGAAGAACTAGCTCAACTTTTTTGGGCACTGAGTTCAGAATACATCATAAAGGTAAAGCTATATTGTCTCTGTTTGGATTTTACACCTAAAGCAAGAAGTGAGAGCTGAACTCCCTCTGATGCTCTCATTACAGCTGAGAGTATCATTTGCAATGTGTTTGCTTAACAAATTTGTAATGTTTAAGGTATTTCCACACACAGGTGGATACTCTCTTGAATATGCTGGCTATTCAGTTTTATCCTCTCTATTCAGGCATTTGGTATTTAAAATCCAACATCTGGATGTTAGTTGGCCACAAAGAAGGTGGGGTTCACATATATATATTTCATGTCTCCCCCTCTTCCATTCCTTTCCAAGCAACATTTGTGTCATTTCAGTTATATTTCAGCCTCTGTAAAGGAAAATCCTACTTTGACAGGGAAAGGAAGGAGTATTTCCTGAGCTGTTGTCACTAGCGTGTGCACAAGGATTATTTCAGTGTCTTCTCAGTCTTCTGCAGGATCTCACACTGCAGTTAAGCTAGGAATGTTTCTAGTATATAGCTAGGCTGCCTGTTCAAGAAAGATTCTGGATTTTTCTAGGGCAGTTCCAGACTGATGTGAACAATTGGGAATACAAAGCTATTATGTCATGTTCAAATACTTTTGTTTTTTTTAATAAGCTAAGTAAATTACTTCATAGAATTTTGAAAGGAATATGAATTCAACCACAACAGGTGTATTGTTTGATTCTGAATGGAATTAAGGCTTAATCAAAGCAAGCAATATACAAAATTCAATTTATCAGATTATAGGTTTTCTCAGTGTGGGTTGGTGCATGTTTTCCTTTTTCTGGGAGTCAGTGATGCAAAAAGATTTATTAGTTGATTAGTTGTGGTATTGTTCTCCTTTACATGAATAAGATTTACCCTCTTCCTTTGACAAATGCCTTTCATGAGAAGAAAAATATGTCTGTAACATTCAGCTAGGTTTCAAAAGTGTTCTAAGCGAAGGCCAGAAGTTGACCTTCAAAATTTAAATAGAATAAGAACAAATATGAGTATACAGAAAACTACTAGTTATGAGTGACAAGGAACTGAAATGACTGTGCTTCTGAATACCCAAAGGTAGATTTGTTTTCCTGAAGTATTTACATATGATGCCTTTTTCATATTAAAAAATATAGACTTTGTAGTGCTGTTGAAATAACAGTTCCTAATATATCCATATTCAATATGACTAACTCATAAATCCAGAGTATGGTAAGTGCAGGATGGCTGCCAGATTTATTCATGCTAAAGCCCTTAAAAATTTAAAAAATTAAAGAAAAAGGGAGAGGAGGGCAAGAATTATGAGATTTGGAAGGAATGGAAATTATTTTCTGCATAAGAAGATTGACAAAAAATCCCAGAACATAATGAATAATAAATTAAGAACTTGAAGAGCAGATCTAAAAGTTTGAGGACTCAATTGAAAGACAGTAAAAAAGAGTGGTGCTATTACGTTGTCATCTGGATAATGAGATAGATGCTTAACATCTGGAAGCAGGAAGCCATTGGTCTGAGAATCATGATGAATGAATTTGGATAAACTAAAATGTTGTTTTCAGCTGATGAAATCTCTAGTGATTTAAAAAAAAAAAGGAAAAAAAAAGGCAAGAAAGCATCAAGGAAAGGTACAGAAAAGAACAATGAAGATGATCTGAGGTAGAAAACAACTAAGCAAAATAAGATCATAAAGACTGAGTCAGCTTTTCAAGAAAAGGTGGATAATATGACATGCTATATACAAACATATATGGTGCCAATAAAATTAATCAGAATTCTTTTTCTACTATAACTGGATAAGCGAACCCAGTGAAATTATCCAATGCTGCATTTAAAACAACCAAGAAACCTAGTATTTTTGGGGCAATGCATGTTTAACTTCTAATTTGGACATGTGCAACTAAAAACACAAATAAATTCAAAGACGTATTATACAATCCAGAGGGCAGGCATAGACTTACTATACATGAGAGTCCAAATATAACCTCTAAATTGGAACTCTCCAAAATAGTTGTAGTGTGGAAAAGAGTAGCGTTCAGTTGCTATATGGCACCATTATCTTCAGTGCATCTACTAGTCTTTCTTAGAAATAGAATATTGGGTTAGACAGCACTCTTCTGGGATTCAGATCACTTGAACAAGAGTAATAAAGAGTATTCTGATTAATTTTTTCTTTACATAATTTTCAACTGCATAAAATTTCCATGCAGAAATGTATATCTCTTAGCACAGTGGTATCCATGCATCATTCATCATAAAAGTCACCTTTGCTTTTTTTTTCCTCCATCTTCCATTCCTAAGGAAAAGAATGAAAAAAATGTTACCAATTTTACATTAAGTCCTGTATGGACAAACAGTGGTGTCAAAAAAGCTATACTGTCTGCATATTTGAAATGACATCTCATTTTGGTTCAGTTTTAAAAAATTGAATTGTATCATAAGAAAGCCAAAGAAAGGGAAACTTTTGGAAAAAGTGTCCTGTGGCAATCAAAATTACCAGAAATGTATAGAATGAGACTTGTGAAAATAATAAATCTAATGTAAATTTAGCCCTATTTGCCAACGCACTGAAAAATAGTCAGTTGTAAAAACAAGGAGAAATACTTTCACAAGCTCAGGTCTACTACAATAATATACTTCACAATAAAAATGAAACTAAATAGTACATTCATCTTCCCAAATTGCTGTAAATAGTGATTTGTATTTCCTTAATGTAGTAAAAAAGGTGGGAAAAACTTATAAACATAAAAGCATTTATTTTATGAGTGGACACGTTACTATAAGTAGTTCATAAACTTACATTTTTTTCCACATTTTCTCCATTTGTGAGCCTGTAGTAACAAATCCAACTGAATGGAGATAAACTATATTGCATTTATGTTATTATCCAGTTTCATGAAGCACTAAAAAAGACAAAAAGCTTTCTCTAATCAAGCATCCAAATAGATACTGGAAGATGCATTACTCCTAAAAAGTACAAAGAAAAACACGTGTTCAGTAATATAGTGAATTGTGGTAACTCTTATGATGTGGTAGAATGACATTTAATTAAAAAAAGGTATCGGGCACAATTCTTCACTTATATTTAATTATTCACACCAGGGAAAGTGTTGTTAAATACATATGTATTTTATACCTCTTTTGAGTGGGTATAAAAAGGTACTCCCTGCTATAAAGAAACACAAGTGCATCCATCTCCCCAGCTCAGCTCAGTGGGGATTTTGTCACTGGCTTTAGCAGTGACACTGGCTTTAACAGACCTGCAGAATTACGTTCAAGACTCTCTGGTTGTACGTAACGCATATGTCTTCTGGGTAGCCAGTGGCTTCTGCCTTGGTCTAGGCAGAGTCCAAAAGAAAGGAATGGTAGGTAGCTAAGTCTCATGCTGGCTAAATCCCCATATCTGCACAGTTGCTGACTTGTGGTCTGTCTCTTCCGAACAGAATGTCAGTCTGTTTTGGTAAAAAAATTTTGGAAGGTAATGCTGGTTGGAAACACAGCATGGCCGTCCTGCGCCACAGGTGCAACTGCGTTTCCCTATCTCAAGGATGGGGAACAACCTTCAGCTCTGTGCAGAAATGAAAATGAACTATCAGGACTAGCAACGTTGCCCCATCTTTGTACAGGGTGGCTGTTCCCTCCCACGATTAGTCTTGTCTGGCTGCCCTGAAACCTGCAGCCTCCCATACTTGCTCGGCCCCTTCCTGATGCTGACATTGCCCCTTCCCAGCTGGATAGATGCATGCTTACCCTCTAGTTATTTGTGGAGACAAAGCTGAAGTGTTGCCATCTGTATTTCATTAGAACTGACATTTGCAATAATGATTTTTTTTCAAATATTGCAGCTTAAAATAATCTACTAAGTAGGATTATGACAAGGGAGCAAAAAATTCTTTAGGACTTATACATTATTTTCAAACCTCTAACACTTCCAACATTAATAATGTCTTCTTTAAAAAAAAAAAAAAAAAAAAAAAAAAAAAAAAAAAAAAAAAAAAAAAAAAAAAAAAAAAAAAGCACAAACAAAAAAAGAAACCCAAACCTATATCCTACTGGCTTTATGAAGATAGTCTTGCTTCTTGTTAACACTATAAATTCACTAAAGGAAGCCTTCCAGAATTTGAGACATCACCTTGTGGCAAATTATAATTAGCTCTGCATTATTTACAACATGTGATTACATACCAAGAGATTTTTCAAAGGTAGCATAAAAAGTTACAATGAAGGTGATAATGCTTCTTTTGGAGAGATATTCCTTTGTTCATTTCAGCATCCTCATAAATGTTTAAAGAATATAAATTAGGCTTCCAAGCCAATTAATTTGTCTGTTTCTCATCTCCAGTGATGTATTTTAATTACACTTTCATGCCTCTAAGCTTCAGAATGGAAGACAGCATGCACTGATCACAGAAAACAAAACCTGTAAAAGTCCAAAAAGATAATGGAACAAATTCCACAGTTTTGTGCCTTAGACTTATCCCATATCAATTTTTAAATATGGGAAAAGTGATTTAGGTCTTAAAGAGTTAGAATTTGGTGAGGCATGTAAAGCTTATGTAATTTGGGCGAAAAGTGTATTTTGGTTCATATTAAATGTTACACACTAAATTTACTCCATGAAGTAAAACCAATACTTGTTGGTTTTGTACTACAATACACAGGCTTTATTAATTTGTGGTTTAGAATATGTGCTGAATAATAAAAATCCATTTCCTTTTTTTCAAATCCATTTACTCTTCATTGTTCAATCCTTTGTCTGGTTTTGATCTTAAAGTAGGCCTAATATTCAAACCATACAACTACAGAATGTTTTTGAATCACTGAACCTTGAAATGGAGCTTGAGTGCATGAGGAAGTTGATTATTTATTACAAGTAAACTCCCAAGTTAACTATTATTAAAACTTTTTCTCATCATGTAAAATTGGCAGGCAGCAGTAAAACCTATTTCTAACAGTATTGGGCTAAGATGCTGCTTGCTATCTGGTCTCTCTCAAAGGAATTTTATCAGGGAAAGCATGATTCTTTGAGCTATATTTAGTTATTTACTTACCAGCTTAAAAAAAAAAAAAAAGAATGAAAGGAAAAACAAGTTAGCTATCCTCCTTCCCACCATAAGACCCTCCCCCCAGCACCTGCTTTGGTGGGTCTATTCCCAGGTAAATCCATCTATTTTAGCACTGAATTGATGGTAGTGCAGGTAAGTGATTATAAAATCATCTATTAAGGAGTAGTATTCTAGATTCATCCTGTAAATCTCTACCTGACACTGAAATGTTTTCCATCTCATCTATCTGTTTCAACTTTTTTCCTGAGCATTATGTATTTTCATTTAATGTTCTGTGAATTATTTCCTTCTGCAGCAGAAATCTGCACACATAATTCCAAATTGAAGAACTTGAACATTAGGTGGGGTTGTAGCAAACACCTGTAATTTGAACAAATGAGAAACACTTAATTTGGTTTAGATTTTTTATATTTGAGAGAAATCTTTTTTTTTTTTTTTTCCTCTCCTGCCAGGTTGTGTTTAGGGGAATTTTGAAAGTGGAATATTTAGCTAAATTCCAACCCTTTCTAATGCCTCTCCAAGATGTTAGAGATGTTATAAGTAAGGTATTCAAGAGAAATGTTCTCTCCTCTCCCTCAGGACTTACATGGGGGACAAATAAGAGAAATATTTACTATAGAGTATTTAGACTCCTTCACCTGAATACACAAATACAAGAAAGGTGGGTAAAAAAAAGAATGAAAGGGTGATGTAGTCATGGACAGTACCATGATGAAATGATGGCTTATTTTGCTAATCCATCAGTCTTCATTAGCACAGAAGTCACATTAAGTCATAAATTGAGTGGAAGAGGAAGCATTTGTATTTAGGTTTTGGTTTTCAGCAATTTAAGTGCATAGAAGTATCTTTTAAAAATATATATGTAGTCCATCTCTGCCCTACTTTGCAGCCTTTTAACATCAGGATGGGAAAGAATTGTCAGTATAACAGAACCTGAACTGACGTGTGTAGCCCTGTTGGGTTTTCAGATAGCTATCAATTAACTTGTTGCCCTGATGATCAATCCTGTTGTTGTAATCTCTTTGCTGTGCATATTTGCCTTTCTCATATTTTAATTCAAGGGAGCCCACGTCAATAGGTATTTGCTGACAATTAGTCAACCTACTTACCTGTCTATGAGCAATTTGCTCATAAATAAACAGAAGAAATCCCTAAATGTTAAGTTCATTGAGGAGTTGAAACCTAGACTGAACTCTAGGTACACATTTTGGCTGCTGGAACTTGTTTCCAGTTCTCTGCAAAACCAGCCTTTTCGTTGAAAGACTAGGCAGAAAATTTGACTCTGTGGATGGCCTAATTGCTGCCGCTGTTGCTGGAGGCCATTCCTGCTACAAGAAACAGCTATCGTGTAGCTCTGCATCGTGGGTCGAGGCTCTCTCTGTCAAGCCAAATTTTGTGTTTCTTCCCCTCTGTATCCCGGAAGGCTGGGGAACGAGGTGGAGAGAAGTGGAGCCGGTGCTGTGTAATTTCCGATGCAGGAGCCGGGTACCCAGATGAAAGGGTATCTTATTTATAGATTTATTAACTCATAACTTCCTCCCTGCATCTTTCAGTGATTCATTGCTTTGAATCCTTGCCAAGGCAACAAACTCCATTCTTTTACTTTGGTCTAATGGCGATGAGGTGGTGTTGCAGGAAGCTCATGGGAGAGTGAACCTTATTCAGGAGTAGCATTGATTGGGAGTAAATTTGCAAGGCATAGTAAATAAGAGAAAAGCAAATAGAAAAAAAAACAACCAAACAAAACCAAACAACAAAAATCCCCACCCACAACAGACCTGCATTCATAGTTTTCACGTGGAACAAAATATTTAATTACCATATGTTGTCAGGCGCTCTATAGATGCAATTACTCATTCTATAAATAAGAAAGTGATGTGGAAAAGGTCATTGTTAAGAAACAGTGCAATAAGCAGGCCTCTTGTTTTGGATCCTCATAGAAAAATGAAGTTTCAGTCACTGGGGAGCCTAGAAAAATTGTTAGCTAAAGTTAGGCACCATAATCTATATTTATGTTCCAAATAGGGTGATGAGTTTTTTCCCCTCTTAAAATCATAACATTTGTGCATTTCTGCCTGGACATTGACATTATGCCCCCTAGGCATGACTTAAACACCGGTAGATAAACAGACTGAGACCTCTGGGCTATGTTTTAAGATAAATTTTCATATAGCTTTTTTTAGGAACTTTTCAATAACATTTTGAGAGTGAAACTAAACTTGATTTTTAAAAAATGCATCCTGTGTAAAAGCGGCTAGAAAAATTTTATTTATTTATTTTAAGTAAATTCAGAATAACTCTGTGATTTCTACATTGACTTTTTATGACAAAGAAAAAAAACAATAATAATCCTCCCCTACATCCCCCTCAAGTTAAATGACACTAAATGTTTTAAAGTCCAAGTCTAATTTATGCTTTGAAAAATTCTATTACATATAAATCAGAGGTGAATATGTTCTTCAAAGTAGAGCAAATAATTACTCATCTGTGGGCTTAAAATTTAGGCTGTGCCATTATATCCTGGTTGATTTTTGACTGAGCACAAGTCCTATTGTCTCATATAGCTCACATTAAATGATGGTTAGCGAAGATCCTTCATGAAAATGCTGTGTTTATGATTTCAAAATGATCTTTTTTTTTTGCAAATAATAATTACTGCATTATTAAGATCTGCTTTAATAAACATTTCATGTACTAAACTTGTCTCTTAGATATTTTTCTATTTATTCTTGGAAATTTATATTCACTAACCATTCAGCTTTGAGCACATATTTAACTCTTAATGAAGTTAATGAGACTATCCATATGTTTAAAATTAAGTACTTTAAGTACTTTGTTAAATTGGAGGTTTAAAGAGATGGCAAAGAATGGTCACAATTTATAGGAAATACTTGTATGTTTAGAAAATTTTAAAAGTACATTATTTTTGTCTTTTCTAATTACAGCTTAAAAAACAGCATAAGAATAACCTTTATATAAAATTCAAAACCTTGAATTGGCAACAAGAACTCACAAGAAAGTTGGTTGTCTGTGAACTTGTCAGCAAAGCTTGAATACTATCTCCACCAGAATTTGATAATCTTGTTCCTGCTGGTGAGGATTTCTGCCAGTTTTTACGTTCTCTCACATATGCAATGTGTTCTATAGACCTACTTATAACATTCAGTACTTTGTCATGTCTCATAGAAGATATTGACTTCATATTTATTGCTAATAGAGAGTTGTAGTATATAAAATAGACTTTAACAATCAAATGGCTTTCTACAAATATGCTTATTTGTTGCAACAACTGTAGAATAATATAGAGATTAGAAACTACATCAAATTGGTCCATGATTCAAAAGATGCTTAGAAAATGTAATTTACACATTTTCCAGGTGCAAGGAACATCTTTAAAATTAAAATTAATTTTTAAAAAGCATTATTTTACTTCCTAATTTGCTGGAATTTAAGATATTTTCCTAAGTGACAATGAAAAAGCATTCAGAACCAAATTACTTTTGGTTTTTAATATAATTAAAATTAAATGCCCATTAAAATTTCAATGCACTTACAGATCCCCACATAGGTTGTATTCTTTAGATTCATAAGTTTGAAGAATGCTGTTAACATACTGTATGTTAAAGTAGTCGAGGTAGTACCGAAATTACATCCAAATTTAAGGATGCTTATATCTGATACTTAGGTATATTTTATGTTGTAAACAAACAAAACCAATGCTAGGTCAGGTGATGCATATAAATGTATAATGTTAGTGTTTTACTCCAGTACCAATGCAGGTAATTTAGACTGATGGACAGGGATTGTGGAGAATATGACAGCAATAACCACAAATCTAAAAGGAACTTGGAACATAACTGGTATCTTTTTGGTGATAGGCAGAGGTGCCCTCTATGGTGAAAAGAAACACCAACTATCAGAAAGGAGTGCATCTGCTCGGTTTAGATCTATTCCTTAGACTCTATTTTTTATGCCTGACTGCTTCTTAAATTGTTCTGGCAAAGTAAAATTTGTGTCAAACAGATTTCTCTACAGAAGTTGCCAAAGACAGCGAAAAGAATTACCATCAAGCCAGGAGTGTGTTCCATCAAGCTATGCGAGGCTGTGGCTTCATGTTTTACCTTTCAGCTGCAGCAGGTGTAATTTAATATGTGTATGCCTCTTCCATTACACACTTCAACTGCTCTTTTCTGTCCTTCTGCAGAGAGAACGTTTTCATCTCACTGGTTGAAGCACGTTTGGTGGTGCTTAAACCTCATTTATTTTAAAGTTGTTAATTTTGCGGCAGTTTATAGCATATCCATGTGCTATGGATCTGGCTGAAGCAAGGCAGCAATGCTGTACTGAGGAGAGTAGGAGGTAGCCAAAAAAACTGGAATGAATGTAGAGCACACTTGCGAACAGAACAGGGAGTCCCTCACCCAAGAAAGAGTTAGAAATGGAGTTTAATGAGAAAACACGGCAGACTGCGCTGATCTTGTGTACGGCATGGCCAGACAAGCCTGGGAGGAGCCAGGGCAGGGTATTATTTGGGCTTCCTCCCCTGCCACTGTCTCTCTGTGTTCCTCCGTGGGTATGCAGATAAGCTTTTATCACATAACTTAACAGAAATGATAGAGTTTGGGTTTTGGCTTCTCCTTGTCACCAGTTTCCATCCAGTGCGGTGGCTAAGGCAGTGCCACTGGAAATGATCCTGTATTTGAGCTGGACCAAAGGGCTCAATCATTGTCCTTTAAACAACACTACTGCAGAAATAGGTAGTGTGGGTTTGCAGAGGTGTATATCTGTTTATGACAGTTTAAATAACACCTTTACTTAAAAATATATTTCATTTAGGCTTCTCAGATGTTTTGATTTGTGACTAATATTTGCTTTTAAAACATAATGAAAGTAGTTTCACTTAGTACCCAAGAAAATGAAGTAGGCTTGAAATATGAATTATTTGGTCCCTTTTTCTCCCTAAATCCAAAATTTTATGTTTGAGTATTTCAATAGTCTGTCTGTCGGGAAGCTTGTTTATTATTCATACGTATATATTGAGAAAACATATTTGTCTCATATTGGCATAGACTCAGAAACTTTTAGTAGTATTCACAGGGAGAGTTCCCACTGACACACATGAACTATGAATCAGGTGTTTTCTTAGCTGAAAGGAAAAAAAAGAAAAAAGCTTAAGGGATCCAGCATTTATAGACAAGAGAGAGCAAAAAAGTAAGCACAAAACATGTTAACAATAAGAAAAATTACATTTTGGGGCATATATATTCTCTGTCCCTGGAAATGTTTGTGTTGAGAATGGATGACATTCTAGAGTTATGCCCCAGTTTGGCCACAAGCAATTGATTGTATGCCAGCATCAAAAGTTAGAAGTACTATGGCTTGCATTTTACAGAAAGTCAAAGAAGAGTATAATGATATACTGTAAAAAAGGTCTATTCCATTTAGCAGAAATTATTATATGATCTGTTGTGCAATATTTATAATGGATTTTTATTGTTTTTAAGAGATATAAAAATGAAATTAGTGTTAAATATGATCAGCCCTGCTTTTATCGGTTAAATGCAGTAGCTCACCTTTTATAGTCTATGCAGGACTGATCATTATAGATGCATTCAAAATCTGTTTCTTCCTAAGCACGTCTGTATAGGTCACGCACCTGTCAACTTCAGGTAACAAATTTATAATTCCAGTTGCTTCTTGGTTTGGCTGAGTGTCAATTTGTGTGATTTTCCATCCATTCTCTTGTTTTTTTGTTTTTGTTTTTTTTTTTTAAAGATGTGGCAGCCATGGAGTAATAAAAGTGTCAGAACAAGCACCATGGAAGAGCAGGAAGAGCAAAGACGTTTGTACAAGCTCAAGGCAGTAGTCGCGTGGAGTCAGGTACCTTCTGTTCCTCCTATCAAGGCTGAGATGCAAAGGATGAGACTCAGGCTGCCGCTCAGGGACAAGGCACAGCAGCTTGGCTACCACACTGACAGTGAAACTGTGGCTTCTATACAGCACTGAGGACTGTTTATTTATATTCGGTGACTGTTTTAGCATCAAAAATTGGGTACCTTGACCGAACCGTGTATGCATTTTGGCCCTCAGGGGAAACAGGATTTCATCTGCACCATTGTAGCCAGCGCTTACAAGTGGCAAGCTCTAAGCAACTCATTTGTTTTCCATGTTACCCTCTTAAAATGTAGGGAGCTTTGGTGCTTTACTGGATTTTGGATTTGACCCTGGGTATGAGGCAACTGCAAGTTTGTTAGAGACTGATCTGAGGGTCCTAAGTTCCCTGGTTGCCTCTCTTCAGAAAATAAATTTTAAAAAAGTTGGCAAAAAGACAGAGGAGATGATCTGTATTCTCATTATCTTGAAACCTGTAGCTCTTTATTTACATGCAGGTTTTGTTTGGGTACCAGGCTCCATGTGGAAAAAGCACTGATCACAATATTGTAACACTAATTCCTGCAGTGCAACTACAGGAAGTGAAATCCTGTCTACCTTGAAATGAATTAGTAGGGATACCATCTTTGTCATGCTTTGTCATGCCTATGGTCATTTGCCATAAAAGCTGTTGACTTTGCATACTGGTCTTGTCAGGGCTTCTTGGAAAGTAAAGTTATTAGGTGGTAAAGGTCAAATTTTTATAGGGACATTAGCAATAAGATTAAGCTACTTTTTGACACTGAGATATCAAAGGAATTATTTTGCTAACCATGTGTGCTGAGACCGATGTAGCTGAATCTTTGGTAGCCAAAACGATGTTTGGAAGTCAACGCCTGGATTTAAGCCGAGAGTCTATGACGTCTCTCTGCAGTTTGTCTTCATTTTTACAGTAAGAAATGTATGGCTTTCCAGAGAAAAATTAGGAAAAACAAACCCAACAAAAAGCCTTGCAAAGAAAATGTTCTTTTTCCTTGTAATGTAAGAGTGGGCCAGTCTTTCTTTTTACTATTCTAATTCCGCTATTACTCTCTTGCACCTATTTACTCTGGTGCTGGATGGCAAGAAAGAAAGGGGATGTTACAGCACAACAAACTAGTGCTTTGTCTGCTCAGCCTCCCTATTTTGACCTGTGCTCCTGCACACTGGTGAGAGAAACACAAATAAAAATAAACACCCTCTGTGATGCTTTATTAACCTGAAACAGAATGCAAATAACAGCCTGGTGGGTGCAGTTTGTCGTGCACCTGTATCCTACCTAACATAGCTGTACATATTTACACTACAAAACTACCATGAATCTCATTAACCTTTTAACCTTGCTGCTGTCTTACGACAGTGAGTTCTATGGGTTAATTAAGTTGCATTAAAAAAAAATTAGGTAGCTGGATGAATTCTATTCCTTTTTCATTCAGTTATGCCAGGTTTACTGTTACCTTGAATAGGAGCAGCAGAAAGTTCAAAATAAGTAAGTTAAGTCCTCCGAGTACCCTTTTCCTCCCACTTCCTCACCCCCAGGAGCAATGTCAATTTGAGTGGAAACCAGTCAGGAAGCTGATGTAACCGCATCGTTTGCCTTGTCCCTATAGGCTTGTTTATAACTGTGTTTGACGATTTTCTCTGCTTGACCCAAACAAATGAGCTCTTGGAATGATCACTGCTGACTTTGCCATTAAGCAGCAAACTCTGCACAGTTTCTTCGCATTATGAAACACAGAACAAGAGGTGGCTTTCCTCCTCAGTAGCAGACCCTCTGCTGAAACTGCCACATGGTATATTTGCTACTGTGATCCTTACAAAAATAATATTTCTAATAGTGCGTTTACCCAACTGTTCCATGAAGCTTTATAGACTTGGAATAAACTTAATTACTGTGTAAAAGACTGTTTAAGTGTTACTGGTATCTCATGTTTAAAATTTGTTTATTTTGCGTGGCTATAGAAACGCCTTAGTAAAGATTTCATGATACCTTTACTGAACCAATATGCAGGGTTCACTTGGAGCTTTACCACTCATTTCTCTGCCTGAAGTAATACATAAATACAATTACATAACTAATTTGGTGGAATTTGTTGTCTTTTCAAGATAGAAGAGTTCCAGATTTTAGTCCTTGCATTTATAACTACGTATACATGTAATTAAATAACTATAGGATAAATTGTCTATTAGTCTGCATCTGTGCAGATGTTACTGCTGGATGTATTTTCAGAGTTTTAAAGTTTTTTACTAAACATTTACTTTATCAAGATAATCAAAATTATGGAAGTCAGCTGGAGGTTTGACTGTATTGCATGCTATATATTGTGTGATGAATGAAGTTCTGCTACCCAGAGAAATCCTGTAAGGATGACGTTAATGGTTAAAATTTTGTTCTGATTAGTGCCACAGTCTCATATCATAGGACCCTCAAATAACATACATATGATTTTATGCTCCTTTTGTATGAAAATGCTGGTTGTCAACACTCTCACAAAATCTTATTTACATATACATATGGCATTATTTGTTGGTTTGATTAAATTCTACAGCTTTTGGTACTTCTTTTTTGTGGAAAAAAAGGCACTGTACTTGAATTTGAAGCAATACATAAATCATATTGACAATTAAATGCAATAATAAAATAATGAGGAAGCCAAAACTTACATTGTTCAGCTAAAGATTAGAAAATTATTATTTTGCATGAATCTTGTTATTTATGTAGGCTAAGACCAAACTCAGCAGAGCAGACAAGTCCACTGAAGAGGCAATAAAGTGCAATCTGAACATGCTGTTTTTCTCACTGTTAACAGTATGTTAAGTGAAATATATTGAAATTGGAAAATTAACATTTTAAATTATGTCATTTCTTTCAAGCTGCTTTTAGACTTTATTTTAAGCTTTTAAAGAGATACTGTTCTTTTATTATTCCACTCATATTTATTTAAATACTCCAAGTGGAGGTTGGAACAATTAAGCTTAGTGGTATACGGACACAAAATTAGATTTTTCTGCCTCAAGCAGCATACAGTTTAAGAGCTCACTCGAATAACACCATGAATGCTGATACCAAATTATAGGGGCAAAATTCCGTCTTTATTTTAGCTGATGGCAAAAAATTCTGTTGTCTTTAGTCAAGCTGGAATTTCTTTCTAAATATCTTCGAATAAAAAAGTTTACAAAGTAAGTCAAGAGAACAAACTAAGATAAAGACAGGTAAGCTAAGTGAGAAGACAAAGATGTTATAAACCTGGTCTTGAAAAAATCTTGAATGGGAAGCATGAACTTCAGCATATTTGGCATTGCAAATGATAAAAGTATTTCAGATATTTTCCTGGAAGCTGTGCTATAATGAAACAAGCCCATGGCTCCCTGTACTTCTGAACCTCTGAGAAAGCAAAAGAACAGAAAACCTAAAGGCATCGAGGCTGAGGTACTTCATTTGAAACCAAAACACTGCTAGGACAGAGTCTCTGCTGCAGTAAATAATAAAATTCAGTTAACTGCACAAATACCATCAGTAATAGAATGAAAGTAGGAATGCAAATGTATGAATCGCTGATTGTGACCTGTACTATGGGCAAATAGCTTATGTTCCTTTATGTCCNTGGGAGCTTGATACGGTTTTGTATATATTTCATTATTTTCTTTTTATTATTTTATATTAATATTTCATTAAAGTAGTTTAGTTCCTTCTGAACTCTTAAGTCTCTCTTTTTCTCTCTCACTCTTGCCTCCCTTCGGGAGCGGAGCAAAAGGAGCATGTGTCATTCCACCAGATTGGGCCAATCTGACCCAAACCATGACACTTTAAGAGCTAATTTTTTCGTAAAGAATCAGATGTAACAGAGATCTTGTACCCTTGTTTCTTGGCATTTCTGGATGAGCCTCAGGTTTTTTAACAGAAAAAGGGATTCCAGCCATGCTTTCTGTATGTGGGACGGTATGCATAGCCTGAGGTAGGGTTTTCTTCTTTTCATGATGTTTTTATTGCATTGATGCTTTAGGATGCACCAATGTTCCACTGTAAAGAGCATCTTTTGCTTTACTTCTTTCCAGTCACTCTCACCCCACTCTAGGGCCCAGTCATCCTGAGAGATTAATCTGTGCACATCCCAGGAAGATTGGGATAATATGAATCTCCTCCATCTGTATGATAAAGTACTAAGGCCGTCACAGTCATCAGCAGTGAGAAAAGGCTGCATGAGTGGAAAGAATTTAAAACTCCAAGCGTGGAAATGATTGCAGGTTGTTTTTTTTTTTCTTTTTTTACAATCAGCATATGTAACTAAATTTCACTTTGAGTAGGTAAATGGTCTAAGTATTGCCTCTGTCAATCTCAAATACTGCCCTGTTCCGTTGCAAATGAAGCACTGATCGTCTGGGGCTTGCTCTAACACCAGGTTCAGTGACAGCTCACATTATTAAAGAGAATGCTCACCCGTAAAGTCGAAAACTGCTGCTTTAATGTGTCAAGCAATCTTTTTGTGTGTGTGTTATCTGTCAGACTTGCAGCTTCTCCTGGAGCTAGGTCAAAGTTTGCATTTGAACACATATACTGATAACCCTATGACTTAAACAGAAGTACAGATCCTGCCAGATCTCTCTAATTGCAAATCTTATCTGTTTTACTGTTCTGTTCATCTCCTTTGTTACTGTCTTCTTTATGTATGCTCACTATTAGTATCTAAAGATGTTAAGTGACATTTAGTAGAGGCTCTTCTATAAATGATCAGGTTTGTATGTTGTAGCACTGGGCACCAGCATATTTTAAAGTGAAAATGTTTATGCAAATTCATTGCATGAACATCTAACATAGAAATGCTATTTTGAAAGACATAAGATAACAGGTTCTTTTTAAGAACACATCTGTCAGCTGTGCATCACTAGTCACATTAAATACTAACCAAAGATTCAAACTTATAATGTAGGAATATCCTTGGGCCATATATCCTTATTCTACAACCTGTATATGCGAAAAGTTAGAACTTAAGTGCAAGATAATGTTTGCCCTCCACTTGGCTGCTTGATTGCGCAGACTACCTAGAATTAAGTCACAGACAAGTGTCATAGTGTGAGGATTTAGCAATGGCTGATTGCTTTGAACACAAGCAATGCAATGCATTCTAATGTGCATGTCAGGATGTACGCGTTATGTGCGTCAATGACGAGGTAGCTGAAGATCATGGAGGTATGACACTCAGTCAAGCAGACACATTTGCACTCTGAATGCTATCCTCAAACTACATTTAAAACAACAGCAAAGTAGTATATTTTTTGCAGTGAAATTTGTTAATGTGGCTACTAGATGTGTCAAGGACTGAGGGGGTATGATCTGTCATTTTTATTGCCTTGCCTTCTAGATGCTTGTGCCAGAGAGGCCATCAAGATGTACTGGCTGTAGTGTGCATCACCTTCTCATAGTTGTAGTGCTCTGAATCGCCATGACCATATATTATCCTTCTGGTCTGACACATGTTGCAGCTGTGAAAAGACATTTTGAATTTCTAACAGTTTTTATGTTAGGCATGCTGTTAGAAATGAGAGAAATACCCTGAAATAACAATGCTTATTGATTATTCTGATGCACCGGTTATTCTCATGCCATTCATTTCACATGAACTCTATTTATCACCTCTTAGTTGAATATAATATTAATCTGTCTTAGAGTTCTCCATAATCGCCTAAGAAACTGTATTATCCCATTCTCTCCTCTACTGCTGTGGAACAGGAGTGTTGTCTTCAATGAGGTGACAAAAAAGATGGTAGAACAAATTTATTCTTATTGTAACTCCACTGGAATTGGTTTTGAAAACCCAGGCATAAATCTTCCTTATTATTTCTTTAGCCTTGAATGTTCTAGAAGTAAAAAGGATGTAAATATTATGTTAAAGACTCGTAATGAAATATTTCTTTACTGCTCTTCATGCTTTTGATTGGGTTAGTCACTGCTGATTCTCAATCTACATATGAGGGTGACTGAAACAGTTTGAATTTCAAAAGGATAGCTTCTTCTAATTCATAGAACGTCTTCCACTCCTCCTAAACATGCTCCTTCTTTCGTTGTATCTATGACAGTGTTCAGTGTTAAGCTCAATTTAAACTAATTTCACCAAAGGAGTGCTCTACAAGGAGCTTTCTTCTCCAAAACTTCCCACAGGCATGTTTGAGGTTGCAGTCAACCGTAGCAGATGACAGCTTCTGCATTATGTTCCTTTCTCTTTGATTGAAAACTAGTAGAGCCCTTAGATTGCAAAGGACTTGGTAAGTGGAATCCTGTCAGAAGGAATATTTTGTCTGGCAGCAGATATTTGAAGTAAGTCCAGTATGAGCCATGAGAGTTCAATTTTCTGGTATTCTTGAGCACAACACCAGAAAATGAAATTCTTTTTTCTCCTCTGCAACTCATAAGTCTTGCGTACCATCCTGCTTTATAAAGGAATACACTGGTATAAAGTAATTTGATGTTTTTACTGCTCTAGAGCTGTTTTTTGTGGAACTGGGTTCCTGCAGCATCCTTTCCACTCTAACAATGCTTACATAGCACTATTTTAAAGAAACTAGTAAAATAGCTTGGCACAGCTACGAGAATGAAATGCTTCTCTAACCTGTTCAGCATATTCTCTACAGCTTTTATTTTACCTCTTTTCTTAATCTCTGAGTGGAATAAAATGCTAGATATTTAATGACAGAAGAATATAAAGCTTGGCCACAAGTTTACTGCTGCAGGACTGCACTATAAAGAAGCGTGCCTTGCATTAATGAGCAGCGGATGCAGTCATGTAATGTTGATTCACAGATCAGAAAGGAAGGTGAAAATGAATGTTAAGTCTTTTTTTTTTTTTTTTCCCCTCAAATGATGGAGTTGTTATTCCTTGAGGAGTGGTAATGTTTGGATGCTGTAAGGAAGAAATATGCATTAAATTTTATTTAGAGCATGATTCACAAAAGTCATCAATTTCAGGTATAAAATCTGCATCAGATTTCCAAGTATAAACACTCTGAGCCTGGCTGCAATCCTCAAATAGGACATTTTTTTGTCCGTGTCTTCTTGGTACCTGCTTAAATTGTAGATGCAAGTCTTGCTTTTGAGCAATCTAGTAGCTAAATGAGCAAAACATGCCATTATTCAGCTACACTTTCATTTGTCCGTGGAAACCTCGCATGACTACTATTTATCACTATCTCATGCACCAATAGCAATTTTAACCCATAGTTCATAAAATGCTTTTAAATAGAAAAGCTCCTGTTTTCCTTCATTCAGCAATATTTCCTAGTGAGTTCATGTCCGCTGGACAGATGCTTTCTAAGATTGAGAGATGATGGCTGTTAAAGCTGTAAAGAACGTGGGGTTCCCAAGTACAGACATATATTTTTGCAGGGGTACTCATAAATTAAGATTAATTATTTTACCCTGGATGAATGAATCTCCCCTGCCTAGTTTCCATGGACATGGTGTGTCTGAGTTACATCTCAACACTACTCTCCGCAACAGTTTTTCTGAGATCCTTGTTTAAGCTGCCAGCCTGGAAACTCACTCTGGGCTCTAACAATTAGGCTGGGTTCTTTTCACCTGACACCTTGGCAGCAGTAACAAAAGCTTTCTGGGCATGTTATACCCTGACCTGCCTCTGTGTAACTTCACTTCCAAGCACACATGTCATTATGACTTTGATTTGAAGATGATGAAGTTTCACAGGTATAGCTGAAAGCCAGATCTACCCTCCAGACTTATACTTCATGATGACGATGTGTGGGAAACTGAAAAAACCTGTAGCTGGATTGCTCAGGGTCATGACATTTTTCAGATGGGCTTTCAGGAAGCTATTTGAAGCACAACGACTATAAAGACACCCAAGTGCCATCATAAAAAAGCCTTTCCATTTTTCAGTGAAGGAGCTTGCTTTAAGCACTCTGCCTGAAAGTCTAGTGGGTGATCCCCGATTTGTGAACAAAACATTGCTGTNGGGGGGCAGGGGGAATTAAGCATCTAGATAACAGCTAATCAGACGAAACTGCATGGAATAATGATCACTTGTTTACAGGCAGGGGAAAATTCTCTGCTAAGTAGACATCAAGGGTAATGCTGACCAAGTTGGTAGGTGAGGAAAGATGCCTCTGTATCTGTGGCTCTGGCCTTTGGCACATCTTGTATAAATTTTGACTCTTTGAAGCTCTCCCAATTTAGTTCCTGATAAACTTGAGTATATCCCTTGAATTCCTGATGTATTTTTCTCGAAAGATTAAGGTCAAATGCTGGCAGGCAGTTCAGGCAACACTTGAAGGATTTTGTCCAAAAAAGCTGCTTCCAGTGACAATCCCCTATGACTTTAGGACTACCTCACAAATCCAAGGATTCCTGTAGTGGTCTTGGTATTCATCTACTGCTACTCTGCTTCCTGAACTCTGGCTGCTCCTCATTACACTGTCTTCCAGGGCATACAAGTGCACTGAGGCTGCCAAGGGGAGGGAGAGGGGTACGTGGAAGGAGGATGCCGGTAGAAGGGGTAGGCTGCTTGACTTTTCTGAGCAGTAAATTTGTCAAAAGTGGGATTGCCAAAAGGTACCACTATAAAAATTTGATTCAGACAAATGGTGGGTTTTGGAGTTAACCATTAAATTTGGGAAATACTAATTTTTTTTTTTTTTTTTCAAAAAACACATTTGTTAGGTAAGAAAGAAAGTTTAAAAAGGTGGTAACCCCTCTTTCTCTTTACACTGGCTTTGATTTTACATGAAATAACACACTTTGGTACTGTATGGTGGTGATTTTTTTTAAAAAAATATTTTTACATGTTGAGCAAAACCAATTTTTAATATTTTTGCACTTTTTCTTTAGGGATAGAAAGAAAGGATCCATTGGAGAGGGTTCAGTGTAAGTGTGGTCTAAAGAAGGAAGCAAGGTAAGGATACAAAGAAATGTAAGTGTGAAGAAAGAAGGAAAAACTGTCTGGATAAGAGAAATTGTCTGAGTCCACAGCCCTAAATGTGGTCACTATTGCTTACCACTCATGTTCATGACTGACAGTCAAGGTTACCTCAGCAGCTATTAAGACTTTCTGGTGAATATAGATGACACTGAAGTAATGTTGTTTACTGAAAGTCTGACAGGTTTCAAGGATAAACTACAAAGTGCCACTAATGAAGTCAAATGACAGGGACATCACAATTTCCTTGTCTTTAATTTTTTTCTAATGCGTCGTGATCTGCAAAGTAATATTGATGCTACAGTAGTTCCTAAAATAGACGCCATTATGTTCATTAGATGCTTCACGTCTGGATATCACAACCAGCAACTGTTGTAAGAAGGGGAGGGAATGTCATTTTAATCTTTTCTGGGTTTTCTTGATTAGATATCACAGACTTCATAAGCATTTATTTAATTCATATTAGCATTTAACAGTCAAATGCCCTCAATGGTGAAAAATTACCCTAGAGGCAGCATAGGAATTAATGGTTATTCTGTGACAGTTCTTCTCTCTGACAAGGACTTAAATATTGAAATTCTAATTTATTTATTATGTAGGAAGATGACATTTTATCCCTCCAGCCATTTGACAGGAAGACACTATAATTATGCCTTTCCCTACGTTCCCATTTTCCCTCCTGTACCTTTCTGTGAGATTATGAGTTCAGACTCCCGTTCCCAAACAGGTTCACTCTTACAACAGCACATTTGCAGTAATCAATGCAAATTCAGTGACTGGTTCTTTCTAGATCATTTCTTCAAACTGAAATTTCTTTGCCTTCACAGGCTGTTACAGGGATGACAGATGGCAATGTGTTTGTTAGGAAAAGTGGAGGTGACTTTAATGCACTCTCTGTACATCTCTATGCTTGCTCTATTATTAAGCTCTGATTTGTTCTGAGAGAGAGCACAAAAGGCAGCCACTGTATCAGAACACTATCCTGCAAAATACGAGTTGTGGAAATATTACATGTAGTTGTGGTTTGTTTGAGTAATTGTCTGTAAGAAGACTATTATTAATATATTGCAGACAGAAACTGAGGACAAGGAAACACAAGCAGAGCAAACTTCTGGCAGTTACGTTGTTTATGCAGCCATTAATTTGTGCTGTAGAAGAGTATCGTGAAGATTTTTGATAATGCTGTTACTGTCTTTTAATGTAAGCAGTGCGTCACATGTGCAGAAAGGGCTGTGCAGCTATACCAGTCCCTAAAGACAGCTAACTGCAAACCACATCTGATATTCTGACATTAATTTGCAATGCCAGTCTTACATGTCAGCTCAGTACACTGGAGTTGTCATCCATGACTTACTAGCATTTCCGAAAACAAAACTAAGAGTCATTTGGAGAATTTGGAAGAAACCTGGAAAGAAATGGCTGGACTTTAAAAATGTGAATTTTGAAGGGGCCTGGGTAAGCAATAGGAAGGTGCAGCACAAGCGTGTGGATGCTTGGCTAGTTTCCCTGCTTTCTCATGGTGTTCCTGCAGCCACAGCAGGAGAAAGGAGCCCCTTCTCCAGCATACTTAACCGGGAACCAGTCACCCCTCATTCACTAGCCGGGGCAGCCCCTGAATCCTCTCTGCTAACACACTCCCCCCAGCAGCAAGGACAGACCAAGGAAGATGAGCGGTGTTTTGAGCAAAGGGTATACAGGCAGGGTAGCCCTCAAGGTTACAGCCAGGCCGTTTTCCTGGCATGCCTTGGCTTTTTGGTTAAAAGTGAATAGTCAAGGCACCCTCCTTCTAGCCTGGGGTGTGAATTTGGGGGTATCTTACAACACAGGGTGAAAGGGCCTCTCAGATGAATCAGAAAACACTTGTAGTCCTCTCTTTCACAGCCTGGTGTGGGAGAAATATATTTCTTGAGCTTCTTGTGTCAGGGAATTGCATTTCAGTGGTCTCTCAGGATCCTCCTGTGGCCTTCATAGCTTGTGCTTGTCCTTCAGGGTCAGTAGTGCACCATGTACTCTGAGTCAGCTTTGACCGTCATAGAATCATGCAATGGTTTGTATTGGAAGGGACCTTAAAGATCATCTAGTTCCAGCCCCCATGCACAGGCAGGGACACCTTCCACCAGACCAGGTTACGCAAAGCCCCATCCAACCTGGCCTTGAACACTTCCAGGGATGGGGCATCCACAGCTTCTCTAGAATTAGTTTTGTTTTCTTTTATAAGGAGATTGATATTTTTGAAGATGACAAGTGGGGAAGCTTAAGTAAAAGGTCTGTTTTGTATGAGAGGAAGATGAAGATGGTAGCAAGGAAAAAAAATTACATTGTTGTTTAAAAAAATCAGTTCTGTTTGCCTTACAAATTCCTGTCTTCTGATAATGTTAATAAGATTTTTGAATATGCAAAAGACAGGGGTTCTGTCATTACAAGTTTGTATCTACAAGCAACCAAACACTAAGAGTTTGTTGCTGTGTAACAAATAATAAAAAATTAAACTATACTACTCCGATATGAAAGATAAGCTGTGGTTAAAAGAAAATACTTTCTCTCTTCATACTCAGAAAACTCTGAAATATGAAGTTACCAGGTAGTGGGGGGAAAAAAAAAAGAACAACGAAAAAAGACAAATTATGGTTGCTATACTTTGACATTTTGAAATGGGTAGTATTATGATTCTCTTGTTTGTTCAACATGACATTTTATAGTTTCTCAACATTTTAGGATAAGTACTGATAAATTGCAGAAGAGAGTATCACAGAAACATGTTATTGATGTCCATATGTTCTGCAACTGGCAAAGTTCTTGTTATGTGGATCCATTCTCCCTTTATTTAATTTTTTTTATAAGCTAAAACCAAACAAACATACTCTGGAATAACTCAAAAACTTAAAAAGGTACTGTCAATCAACACATCTGAGTAGCTCTTCTTCAGGAGCCTCTGTGATATGAAGAGCACTGATCACTTAAGGTAAGATGCAAATAATTGTGTTCTGGCTGGAAATTAATAACCTGATCCTGAGTCTACTGAGTCTTCGGAAATGACTCTGCTGCCCATTATATATAGTGCGGGGTTTTTTGTTTGGTTGGTTTTTTACAGGTTGCAAATAAGACAGGTTTGTTGATCGGGCTTTTTCCAATTTTTCCAGTTGTGCGTAGACTTTTTTCCTATTAGTGAAATAGAGGAGATTCATATGGTTTTAAACTAGTATGCATGTGTATGATGGGTAGGACCATTTTTTGTCTTTCTAGAACTGCTAAAAATGTGTGACTGGATAAAAGGAGAAATCTACATATAGATGTTACAAATAGTTACTCATTTGACTTAACATCTGTTCTTTCTAAGGTGTGCATACTCCTTAAGCAAAGAAAAAAAAACCATAAAACCTTATTTAGATATAGGTATAGGTTTTTTTAACCATTATGGTTTATTAAAGTCATATTTTAAGTACATCTTTTTGTGCAATAAATATGGAATATGAAATACACTAAAGCAACAAAACCAAATCTGTACATGAAATTTTATGCAATTTTGAGTTTATGTGAGTGGATATCTAGGAATTCTGAGGACTATTTTGGGAGAAATAATTTAATATTTCATAATTAGAAGAAATATTTTGATATTTTATTTTCAGAAGCATTTCCTTGATTTAAGAACCTAGAAACCATTTCTAAACGTAGCTTAACATTTTGTCCCAGGCTAACATTAATAGCAATTTGTGCCAAAATTATGCCAAATTTTATCATTTAAAATATAATGCTACAGACTATTTTTTAAAGCTATTAAAAAAAAAAATCAGAAACTTCTCTGGGCTCAAATTATATTAATTGTCTCTTAAATTCAAGTAAAGACTAAGTCTCACAAAAGACACAAATAGAGACAAATCCTATTTCTGTGTTTGCAATCTAATAAACTAACTAACTTAGAAAAGACATGTTGCTACAGGAGAATCCTGGTGGCAAACAGCTTGGAAAACACTGTGAAATAGTAATTCTTCTTAACTCTGTTATTTTAAATGCAGTTATCTCCAACTTGGTTGTCCATGTATGGCTAAGAGATTCAACAATGAAGAACAGATCAAAGTATAAAAGAACTTTAATTAAGTTTAAAAAGCCCAAATATCTATCAATGTTTGATCAGGAATGAGATTGCTCTTCAACTAATAATAACAATATTTTCTTAAGATTATGGCAACATTTAACCAGGTTTCCAGGAAAATTATTTTCTATGTGTGTTTGTTTCCACAGTTATGCAGGTGAGTTCACCTTCTATGCAGATATTTTTGCATGTGGAGTTCAGCAAATAAAGTGTAGTAAAAAGTCATTAATATTTTTTGTGTTTACAAAGCAGAAAACCAAAGCCATGTAGACTGTCACTCTATGTGTGTGTGTGCATACATGTGCACGTGTGACTGTTTCTGTTTGTGATGTTTATAACGCTGTACTTTTGAGTGTTTCTGTCAGAGCTAGATTTCCTCCACAAGACTTCTGGCATGTTTGAAAGCTTGTCATGCTACAGGCCACTCATACTAACAAAAAACATTGCTTTAAACATACTGCTAGGAGAGGGGGAGAAAAAAATATTCTTATTGGTCAAGTCAGCACGGAAGTTTTACTGCAGTGCAGAAGCACGTATTCTCCAGGCTTCGGCTAAGTGTCGTTTCTGACACTACTATTTTCAAATTTTTAAGCCTACCATTACGTTTAGCATAGAATCATAGAATGGTATGAGTTGGAAGGGATCTTAAAGATCACCTAGTTCCAACACCCCTGCCGTGGGCAGGGACACCTCCCACTTCACCAGGTTGCTCAAAGTCCCATCCAACTTGACCTCGAACACTTCCAGGGATTGGACGTCTGCAAATTCCCTGGGCAATCTGTTTCAGTGCCTCACCACCCTCATACTGAAAAATTTCTTCCTGAGATCTAATCTAAATCTACCCTTTTCCAGTTTGAAACCATTACCCCTCGTCCTATCGCTACATTCCCTGGTAAACAGTCCCTCCCCATCTTTCCTGTTGATGCCCTTTCAGATACTGGAAGGCTGCTATAAAGTGTCCCCGGAGCCTTCTCTTCTCCAGGCTGAACAACCCCAACTCTCTCAGCCTGTCTTCATAGCAGAGGTGCTCCAGCCCTCTCATCATCTTCATGGCCCTCCTCTGGACCCACTCCAACAGGTCCATGTCCTTCTTATGCTGGGGGCCCCAGAGCTGAATACAGTACTCCAAGTGGAGTCTCACGAGAGTGGAGGGACAGAATCAGCTCCCTTGACCTGCTGGCCACGCTTCTTTTGGTGCAGCCTAGGATGCGGTTGTCTTTCTGGGCTGCAAGCACACATTGCCAGCTCATGTTGAGCTTCTCATCAACCAACACCCCAAGTCCCTGCCCTCAGGGCTGTCCTCCATCCATTCTCTGCCTAGCCTGTATTTGTGCATGGGATTGTCCCAACCCAGGTGCAAGACCTTGCACTTGACATTGTTGAACTTCATAAGGTTTGCATGAGCCCACCTCTCAAGCCTGTCCAGGTCTCTCTGGATGGCATCCCTTCTCTCTAGAGTATCAACCGTACCACTCAGCTTGGTGTCACCAGCAAACTTGCTGAGGGTGCACTCGATCCCACTGTCCACATCACCAACAAAAGTATTAAACAGCACCGTTTCCCAATACTGACCCCTGAGGAATGCCACTTGCCACTGATTTCCACTTGGATGTTGACCCATTGACTGCAACTCTTTGAGTGCGGCCATCCCGCCAACGTCTTATCCAGCTAGTGGTCCATCCATCAGCGTCTCTCTGTTTTCAAGACCAGGATGTCATGTGGCATGGTGTCAAATGCCTTGCGCAAGTCCAGATAGATGACGTCTGTTGCTCTTCCCTCATCCACCAACGCTGTAATGCCAGCATAGATGGTCACCAAATTTCTCAGGCACAATTTGTCTTTAGTGAAGCCATGTTTGTTGTCACCAATCACCTTATTTTCCATGTGCCTTAACAGAGTTTCCAGAAGGATCTGCTCCATGATCTTGCCGGGCACAGAGGTGGGACTAACTGTCCTGTAGTTTGCTGGGTCTTCCTTTTTTCCCTCTTTGAAAATGGGGGTTATGTTTCCCCTTTTCCAGTCAGTGGGAACTTCACCTAACTTCCACAACTTCTCAAATATGAAGGATAGTGGCTTGGCAGCTTCATCTGCCAGTTCCCTCAGGACCCACAGATGAATCTTATCAGGTCCCATGGACTTGTGCACCTTCAGGTTCCTTAGATGGTCTTGAACCTGGTCTTCTCCTACAGTGGGCGGTTTCTCATTCCCCCAGTCCCTGCCTTTTCCTTCTGTGACTTGGGTGGTGTGACTAGAGACCTTGCAGGTGAAGACTGAGGCTAAAAAGTCATTGAGTACCTCAGCTTTGTCCATATCCCGGGTGACCAGGTCTCCCATTTCCTTTTAGAGAGTGCCCACGTTTTCCCTAGTCTTCCTTTTCTTACTTACATACCTATAGAAACTTTTCTTGTTACCCTTGATGTCCTGGGCCAGATTAACTCTATCTAGGCTTTAGCTTTCTTAACCTGATCCCTGGCTGCTCAGGCAGTTTCTCTGTATTCTTCCCAGGTTGCCTGTCCTTGCTTCCACCATCTGTAGGCTTCTTTTTTGAATTCGAGTTTGTCCAGGAGCTCCTTGTGCATTCATACAGGCCTCCTGGTATTTTTGCCTGACTTCTTCTTTGTTGGGATGCACTGCTCCTGAGCTTGGTGGAGGTGGTCCTTGAATATTAGCCAGCTTTCTTGGGCCCCTCTTCCTTCCAGGGCTTTATCCCACTGCATTCCATCAAGCAGACCCCTGAAGAGGCTAAAGTCTGCTTTCCTGAAGTCCAGGGTAGCAAGTTTGCTGCGTGCCCTCCTCACCACCCTAAGGATCTCAAACTCCACCATCTCATGATCGCTGCAGCCAAGGCTGCCCTTGAGCTTCACCTTCCCCACCAGCCCCTCCTGTTGGTGAGAACAAGGTCCAGCATGGCACCTCTTCTTGTTGGCTTCTCTAACACTTGGAGAAGGAAGTTATCGTCAACACATTCCAGGAACCTCCTGGATTGCTTATGGCCTGCTGTGTTGTCCCTCCAACAGATATCGGGGTGGTTGAAGTCCCCCATGAGGACCAGGGCTTGTGAACACGAGGCTGCTCCTATTTGCCTATAGAGGGCCTTGTCTGCTTGGTCTTCCCAGTCAGGTGGCCTGTAGCAGACTCCCACTGTAACATCATCTGTCCCTGTCCTCCTTTGAATCCTAAACCATAAGCACTAATAAGCCCACAAGCATGTGTGTATTACTACCATGAAGACACTGAAAACACCACCTGCACTTCCTCACTTATGAAGTGAATCTTTTTTGTAAGAAACAAGGACTATTCTAGGAGTTTTACTTATTTTTGTATGTATTATCTGACATGAACACATTAACACATGTTGATGTCCTGCTGTTGACAAGAGAATTCAGTAATACAAATATTCTTATATACATATCGATTAATAAAAAGTGTTACCTTAGAAGTTTCTGCACTGGAGCTATGCCTAACTCTTCCATACAAGAGTGACAGGTCCCTGGCACTCATTTTTTGTGCTGGGTATCAGTTTAGGAAAACCTGTAAGCATCAAGCTATCTGGGTCAGGAAACGTCATCTTGCCTGTCGGACAGTGGGACTCAGATTCATTTCTGACTCTAGGCATCTGGCAAACCAATTTGTTTTTTGAGGACCTTTTCTCTCTGGTGTCAGGATATTACTCTACTCTTATCATCTGAGACACGTCAGTTTAATTTGCCTAAGGTTGTAGAAATCCATCTGCTTTCATGGCTGTTTAAAAATACAAATAGTCTCATTCACTCCAAAGCAAAATTTTGCTCTTCTTGTTGTATTACGTGCACGCAGATTTTCCTGGCCTAACAATTGCAACCTCCTCCCTCTACTGCTCAAATATGCCTTGAGTATTTGGCACTCAGATGACTATGATTACTTCTGCGGTCCCTTCCCCATCCCTTTTAGCCCCACACAATATTTTTCACTGGTAGGATTATCTGGATCCCTTTCCCCACTGCGTAAGTCTTATATTTATAGTCACTTATACTTTTTAGTCCACAAAGGAAATGCAGCCACCTTTACAGTGCAATGTTAAGTTTGCTTAGCAGTCTAGAACAGGAAATACAAATAGCATATTTTAGCAGAAAGTGTAATGAAAGCATATACATGCACATACAAAAAAATGCTGAAACAATTTTATTTTTATTTTCCTAGACAGTTTTTTTTTTTTTATTTGGTAGTGTGAGGAGAAATACAGAGTCCAGTTATCACACATGAGTGAAAACATACTTTTTCACAGGTTCAAATGGGATGCCACATGGAAGTTATGCTAATTTTAATCTCTATTGCAGAAATATTATTCTCTCTGTTTAATTTTCTTTACTGCTTTTTACATTCCTCTTTCTCCTGATTATTATTGTTTGAACTGATGACATCATAGATAAGGGTTTCACACCAAACTGTACACACATTGAACTGAAGTAGGTAAGGTTGTCCTGGACTAAAAAACACACTTTCCCCTAGGAAAAATGAAGTGGGTGACAAGAACCTTGTGAAAATAATGGAAAAAAGAAGAAAGTGCTTTAACTACAGTAGACAAGAAGTGTAGAAAGAGAAAATTGATATATTTTGAAGTTATTGCTAATTTTGAAATTATTGCTCATACTTGGGGTTCACATGGCAAGGGTTGGGGTTTTTTATTGGTTTCTTGTTTTCATTGTAATTTACAATAGTAAGGATTCTCTGTTACAGTTTTTTTCTCATGTAAGAATAGAATAATTGTTTTAATTTATGTGGTGATTTTCCCTTATAGAAATAGCCAATTGAAAAGCCCTGCCTGCCTGAAGAGCTTTCCTGAGTGTCATGATGCTGTCAGAGGAATGCCAGCATACAATCTCAGAGAAGTTTTGAAAGGTGAATTACCTGGAAATTTGCTCTACTTTGTGTTTTGAATTTTTATTGAAGTACACTCTAACTTTAAATTAATAACGTGGTATTTCTGGAATTAGATGGGAACGCAATAGAATCCAGTTGTGGCATGCTTTTTTATTAAAAATGTCTAGAAAAAAAAGTGAATCATTGTCAGGAAAGAGTTACATAGACCCACATTAGATTCATTTCAGCCCCCATTTCCCTTTCTTTTCTCCCTTCCAGCTCAGATACTCCACCCAGCACCCAACATTTCTCCCCCTACTTCTTGTTTTTCCACTGTAAAAAGATGGTGGGAGGAAGTGCACGTGTAGCGTTTATTTTCCACCCAGAGATGGAGAACTGACATGAAGGGAGACTGGAGATAAGAGAACATCTCACTGACATTTAGACCTCTTGCCCAAACAGCAGTGCTGTAGTGTCACTTAGTTGCTAGAAAAGCAAGAAAAATTGTTCATGCCATTAAAGTCAGGGACAGGAGTTCTCACATTTTCATCCTGAATATAGAACAGGTTTCATGTTTATAATTGAAACAGAAACCCAAACCTCTAATTAAAAAATACATTATTTCCAAAAAACATTCCCTTCATTTCAGCTCAACACTAGAAGGAAGCATCATTTTGCTGTTGTTACCTTTAGCTCAAAACTTGTTTTAAATTTAAAACTTCTATGAAGATTGTCTTATGTTACAATAGGAATTTTTCAAGTTACCGACACATTTCAAAAAAACCTTAATGATAATGACCACAAAATACCATCAGCCAAAATATGGTATGAGTGTTTTTTTTCTTCACAGTTTTTTGTTCTTTTTCTCATACCTACCAGATGGAGGCTTTGTGTATGTAAGTCACACTTAAAATTTTATATTTGAGAACAAAACTTTCTATCTGGACATATGAATACATACATATATATATATATATACACTTCATTGTTTCTGTCTGAACTTTTCATTGCTTCTGGAAACTGATGTGAAGAGGGAGGACTCCAGTATCCAGACCACAAGACTATATTCGGTGAGTTTGGATTTTATTGCTTCCCCTGCATTATACTTGCTGTTTGAACTTAGATGACTCATCTAATCATACTGTGTCTGCATAATGTAAAGAAGTAAGAGAGCTGGTAATTTTTTTGAATCCTCAGGTGAAAATTGGTAAGACATTAACCTTCTCTGCTGAGATCATTTTTTTGTAAATAAGATGCCCCTGAAGGATGAGTTACTTAGCTTGGGGTTATGCCATCCCTCTTCAAAGTTGTTGAAATCTTTGATATAAACATCTGAATATATATATAACTAAACCAATAAATGTACATATAAAGAGTATCTCTAAACCTTATTTTTATGGCTCAGAAGGCAATTCAAGCTTCCTCTTCTACTACACCAAGTTTTTGAAGTGGGTCTTCATATATTTCCAACATAAGAATATGCTGTGAAGTGAGAAGAAGGATTTAGAATAAGAACATTGTCACAATAAATATGGTGCATCCATGATTAAATTGAGTTTAGAAATTAGGAGGAAGTCAGCTAGCAGAAAGGTCTATAGCAGCTGTCAGCAGAGTCTCTTGGGGTGGTTTAGAGGATCTGTTAATGATTTCCAGGCATGATATGTTTAATTCTATCAGAATAAAGGAAACAAGGAAGAGTGGCTTTAGGAGGATGTTAATATATCAGGTAAGACCGAAGGAAAATATTGCTATTCTTAACCATGGCTTGCTATTCCTGAATGGGATAGGTGACCAAATAATTACCAAAAGAGCAAAAGATGTAGTCTTTAGGTTAAATCTAAAACATATCAGTAAATGTTCAGTAGTAGAAAAGAACAGAAAGTTTGCGTTGAATGGGTGAGAGTCAAATGAGTTTATTCTTCTCTTCTTTACCTTAAAGAAAGTTTGATACAAAGAGTTCTTGATGACAGTGGGAATATAGGTGGAATCAAAGAGAATATTTAGTGAAAGCAATTGAAGTGCAGAGCTGTGGCTCTTTGATGTGGAAGTGGCTTGGCAATTCAAATTAGAGTTATCCAAAGATTTTGGCACAGGTGTACTCTTCTGTCCAAACTCACTAACCACTCATTCACCACTATAAATTGCTCCAGACCGTGAAGGCTAATCATCTAAGTGCTGTTTTTTGTCAAGAGGGTACAAAAGAATTTTCAGAGGGCAGCTGATCCCATCCTCTGATATGAGTCTCGAGGAGTTAAATTAAAAACCGTCCAAGCAGACTGATGATTTCCAGTTGCTTCTGCAGTGGTCACAGGTAGTCAGGGTGTATGTCTCCTCACTTGCCTGTGAAAATGTGCTCTGGATTATATGTATATAAGCTACATATATTTAAATAATACATCTCTGAGATTGGTATGCTTTGCAACTAAGAACTGCTTCAAACTCCCTGTGGATGTCTCAACTTCAGAAACACTTTGTGACAGTATTTTATCGGAGGTCTATTTTTATTTCCTTTATTCCTCTGTTTCTTTAAAAAAAAAAAAAAACCAACAACACAACTGTTAGCTTTAACTTCTGTAGCATTTCAACAGCAGTACATCCTGATTTCTTTTCCTTGTACTTAATTTATTAATGCTTAATAGCAGTGTTTACTAAACATCCTGCTTTCCATGGTGTTGATTTTCAGGTATTTTCTTGTTTTTTCTTGCTTTAGATAAAAACTATTCTGAAGTGTTCAGAGGAAATTGAACAAGTGTTTTCTTGTTAACTGTACCTTTAGCAACAAATCATGTAGCCTGGAGACAGAACAGTAAGAAACAGGACTTTCACAGACAGCAGTAGCAGTGCTCACTCCTACCAGTATTCCCGTTGTTTAGAGATTAATCCCTTTCTCAGGGAGATATTGAAAGCTGCAAAACCAGCTACCTGCCTTCAATACTTTAAATCAAATCGATGCTTTTAACAGGATTAACTCTGAATATGGGGCTTTGCTGATCAAAACTCTGAAAGAAAGAATTGTCACTAATTTGCCTGATTTTAGACTCACACAAAAACCCACAGTTATACTATGAGCATTCTCAGACTGTATTATTGATAGAGAACATATCTTCTTCTCTAACTATAGATATATAATCCCTGACACTTCTAAAATCTGTCACTCCTCAGCAAAGGGATAATTTTAGCAAAAAAGATACTGAAGCTGAGCTATCTTCAAGCAGCACTAAGGAAGGGAAGTAGCCTGTTATTAAAAAATGTACGGGAAGACTGGAACTCCTCTGCTCCCGAGCGTAGCACATCAGTTTTAGCACTGCCTTGCAACAACACAGCTTTCCAGCTTCTGTTCGGATTCATCACCAGCCTGTTCACAGTACTGACAGACAATCTCTACATGAAATGGGAGAAATGTCTCAGTTGCTTCTAGCCAGAAACTAAGCTTCCAAGAAAGCTAGCTTTAGCTTAGATTTGTATGCACACACACACCTGTTTCTGGGTGCAGGAGGACTGACGGAAGCAGAAGTCCCAAGCAGCAGGAGGCTGTGCCTGTGAGGCCAAGGAGGATCAAATGAATTTGAATTACAAAGATCAATTGTTACCAGTACTAACATTACTGCTGTTAGGTAGTTGCTAATAACAAGGAGATAGAGAGGTATTCCATGAATGGATATATGTGTATATATATATGTGCTTGTGTGTGTGTTCTTTTATTATCATATGAGCCTTGACACAGGTTGAAATGAAGAAAAGAGTTTCCTGTTTTAAGGATAGCTGTACAGTTAATCTTGAAGGGATAAAGAAACCACAGCCATGACCGCCTCTTATGCACATGTGGGCATGGAAAGGATTGTCACAAAGCTTGTTGCAGCAGTCCTTCAAAATCTCCCAGCACAGCCTCTCTTTTTCTTGTCTGGTTACACAAAAGGCTAGAAGTAATTTGTTTCTCCTGAGGTCAGGCTGGCCTGTGACTGCAGATGGGGGAGTAAGTCTGTATTTGAGTGAACCATCCTTATCTAATAAAAATCATTAAGCTTTTGATGAAATCATTCCAACTGCTCTCTTCTTCAAGAGGAAAAATTAACTAATTGGCTTCATCCTGAGCTTTGAAATGCATTGAGATTGGTAAGAAGAAACTCTGGACCACTGAACCCTTCACACTTTCCAGACCTGACTTTTAGCTAACATAAATCAGAGCAGTCCTGTTGTCAGAACTGTGCCAATTTACCTGGACTCATGGTATTTTCACTTTGTTGTGCTTCTTTTATACCTATTTTGGGCAGCTGGATTTGCTCTCCTATTGTTGTAAGCATCTCTGGTGCCACATCGTGCATTCTTACCCCAGCCTTACTGAAATACCGTCCCCCCCCCATAGTTACACACGGTACAAAGGAGCGGTTCACATTTCTATCTTGCTTTGCTTCCGACAACGCGAGCGGGTTACGTTCACCAGGCTATGTGGGCTCCCTCTGGTGGCTAATCCACCTTAATCATCTCAGAGCCGCTCTTCCAGAGAACCTGTCATAGTGAATGAAGACATAACTTCGGTAGAGAAAGATGGGGATACTCTAATTAAAAATGGTCTGCAGGTTTTTTGATCATAAGAAACAGCAAGGGGAGAAATGAGCACAAAAAGCAGCCTAGGTATTCCCTGAAGCCTGGAGGCAGGGAGACTTTATTCCTTTGTATTTAGATTTAAGCTAACCTCTGTTAACGTGGGGAAAAGTTGGCTGAAAAGCTGGCAGGATAACTTACTAAGGAAAAAGCCTAGATGAAGGACTCCAGCTCTGTAATCAGACTTGGCTATCTATCTATCAGGGCCCTCTAAAGAAAACTCGACTGAAGCAGGATGTTGTATTGACATTGAGCGTACAAAGATATTATCTCATTGAAATTAGCGCTATCCCTGCATGATCAAAGGGTTGGTTCAAGAAGTGGGATATAATCCCAAATCTATCCAGATGCTCCATTCCAGTCTGCCAGTTGCTGCAAAAAGATGATATGGACAATGGCCTAAAGGTATCAGTGCTTTGCGTCTGGCTACAGCAGCTAAGCATATTTCTTCATCCCAGTCCCTGCAACTGAGGTGCAGTCAGAGCACCGTGACACTAACTCAGTCGTCGTTTGCTCAACAGTGCTGGCGACTGGGAGCCCTTCTTGGTGGGCTGGAAATCCTCTTGTGATCCCACATTATATCATGTCATAACAAGAAACCGTTTAGAAACTGATAAGATGATGTTAAACTCACATTTGTCTCTTTTCCTCAATAACCATCAAGTTACTCTGGATTTACCTTGATGTGACCAGAAGGAGAATTTGGCCTTAGAGAGAGCAAGAGAGATTAAATATATGTAGACATAGGCATACAATCACACACACATAAGCATGATCTTCTCATTTCTTAAATATTTGGGTAAGAAACTAACACTGTGTAAATATCTTCTGTACATTTAGATACAAAACATGCAAATACCAGTATTACCTTGTTGTAACATACTAACTGCTGATTTTTACCATGGATAAAATGATTCCAGAAAAAACGTAACAACATCAGTTCCAACACAGCCATTGACATGACTAATGCTTTTCTAGCTTCCCACTTATTTACTTATTTTTCCAGCGACACCAGATTTTTTACCTAGCTGACTTTTTCTTTCTCTGATTTAGCAGCGTTTGCTCCGCTTTAGGACTTAGTACTCTATTTTTAGAATGGCTATTTTCTTATAGAAGAAGGAGGTACTTGAAAGGCCTGCTGCTGCATTTCAACACAAAACTTTGGTGGCAGGGTCAGCAGGTGAGATGAAGTCTACAACCTTCAAAGTTGCCCTGCAGCACAAGGTACGCTGTGGAAATGCAAGGTGTCAAAGTTCATACTTGGAAAATCAGAGGCAGGGTAGCCAGGGAGCTGGTGATTTTATCACACTGAGCTTAGATCCTGATGCCGGTTAAGACTAAAGAAGCTTTAGAGCTGCTCTGACTTGAGTCAGATGGTTTTCAGGCATTCTTGACAGCTGAAGATCAATAAATAGCACAGCAGTGAGGACACCCTGTATCTAGATGTTCCTGCTGTCTGCATGGGAGCATGAAGTCATGTGAGTGAGGGCTTGGTGCCTTCTTGATGCTGGTTTAAAATTTCTCTGTGCTGGGATTTCACAAGGCACAATGTGCTCCCTCCGTTTGTACTGCCTGCTCCTAAAACATGTAAGAGCTTGCCATTCCCTTGGTTTGGCTAAAGTGTCTGTCTTTGGCTACTGACTGGACAGGCAGAGTGTGTGGGTGGCTGTCTCTGGTGTCCTCTCCCAGCTTCCAGTTGCTTGAGAATTTCTGACCTGGGTTGCATCCAGGCTGCTCTTAGTAGCCACTAATGACCCAGTCTTCATGAATTTATCACTGTTCTTGTTTTCAATCTCCTGGTCTGGTTAGCCTTCACCATATACCATTGCAGAGTTTCACAGCTTAGTTGGGCTTTTTCCAAATGTACTTTCTTGGGTTTTGTTCAAAAATTAAATAATACAAAGGGAGGGAACCAGCTGTGATACTTGTTTACAGAGTCAAAAGCATTCTTCTATGAATAAACCACTAAGTAAATCACAGATTTCAATCCACTCTTTCAGGTAAATGATGCATATTATTAAAAGTGGATTAGTTCATAATAGGTGAATAGATAGCCCTCTAGTACCACATTGCAATTTTTCAAATGCAAAAACCCAGCTGCTTTCACTCTCTGAAGTAATTCCATTGAAAGCAATGCTATGAAATAGCATGTGAGAAACAAAATAGAATGCATGCTTATCTTCTGTATTTTGTACTGCTCTGTGTCTCCAGTCAGTATTTACACAAAGGTGGCAATAGCTTTTACTGCACCTTAAAAAATTTAGATCTCCACGTCTATGGATCCTTTTTCCTCTGTAGCTCTCAAAGAAATCGTGAGACTATTTTGTTAAATGTGTAATATTTTTCTGCCTTTATGGTCAGACTTGAATTTATTGGGAGAGTAGAAAGGGCACCAAAGGAAACAGAGCTTTTTTTTTCCACTCAAATCCATTAAGAAAGTCTGTTTCTCTGCTGCAATACTGAATCTGTGCTGTTGTGCTAATTTTTCTACAGCTTTAGTAATGTATGTTGGAAGCCAGAGAAAAGATAGCGCCAGAGGTCATACAGTTTTCTCCTGTGTTACCCTTCACTGTGAGCCTCTCCACTTGCTACATTATTGTGATGGGAGGAAGGGAGAAAGAGAAGGACAGATCCTTACTCACTACATATGCTCACACTGGAACTGCAAACATGCCACGCTGCAAAAAGAAAATGTTAAGGGTTTTGGGTGGCTATTTTTTTTCCCCAGAGCCTAAAAGTCACACATTGTGGCAGCCCTGGGAATTGAGTCTGTGTCTTCCAACCACACATCTTCTGCTTTAATCAGAAGAATTCCTTTTGTTTCCTCTGGGCTCCCAGTTTGCTAAGTTTAAATAATACATGAAAATTCACATGAAGTCTCAGTGGGACCACTCTTCTAATACTATAAAAAATTGAACCTGTTTTCCATATGTCTCTCTGGTAGATGTTTTGGAGTCTAGTCTTTCACTGTAGATGCTTGAATTGCAAGTAGAAATCATGTACTGATACCTACCAGTCAAGCTGTTCACCCCTTTTGTTTCCATTCAGATATTTAAGCTCCAAGACACCTGAGCATGCCACATTTAAAGACAAGCAGCTGCCTAAGTGCTCTGCTGAGTTAGACCTTGGTGGCATTCAAGAACCACCCAAAATGCTTCCAAATAGTCATCCTAGGTCTGACAACCTGTGACTCCACTAGTCACGACAATGGGAACCCAGCCTCTCACTTCTGATTGCTCGGTGGCCAGACTCCTGATTGATTGCAGCACCAACACCCTACTACTTTTCTTGTTCTCCTTGGACAGACACATATGATCAGAAATTTTCCGGTGGGAAGATAACATGGCTCTTAATCTTATTCTAACTAATTATTTTATTTACAAAGTGTGCTCCTGGCAGGTCATAACTAGTGCTGTACAGTTAAAATAAGATGCTATGGAAAGTAGTTCAAACTGATGAGGTAGCTTGGAATGCAAAAGTAACTCCGAAAGACAGAGCATAGTCAAAATCCTGCTTAAATACAAGTTAGGAACATCTGTAAGTGCCAAGAGAGAAGAAAAAGAATAGTTTGGAAGTACTGAGGACTAAGGCCAATGATTAGCCAGTTTTACATCAGAAATAGTAAGACATGAGGACAATTATGCAGTAAGGCTCTAGGACCTGCACACACAGAGAAGGAACATTCCAATATGCACCTTGCTATTTTGCCAATAGTGCTAAAAGTAATTAAATATTTTTTTAAAAAGTGAAAAAGTTCACAGTTTCTGTTTTGTTTCCTGCCGAATTGAGTGTAGCAAGGATTTCAGCTTTTAGAGTATCGACCTGAGCATGTGTTTACTAGATCCTTAGTAAGGTTATTACACCTGTTCTCTGTGAAATTTGTGGTCATGCAAATGCAGTTACTGGTGATGCATGAAACACTTTCTGCCAATGTTAGCTTCAAAGCAAGGGCAATTTGGTAGTTTGTACACACAGACTTGCATGTGAATACCGCAGGATTCAGGCTGAATTGTCGGTGTAGTGCTACCTGTACTGTTGCTTGTCAATGTGGATTTTTCATAGTACACGTGATGGAAATGAATGTAAATGTCAAAGCAAGACTGAAATTAGAGCAGTTTCAACTAAAAAACATATTTCAAAGAGTATCACAGTGGTTTATATCAATTCTTGTCTCTTTCACAAAATAAACTGATGAAATACAGGTGTTACAAAAAAAAACGGAAATTATTTGCTTTACTTTAAACTGCAGTTTGAATTGATTTTCTATGTTGCTTCTCTTTCAGCTACCTAAACTAAGCAAACAGGTGAATTCCTGTTTATCCATTTTTAAGATGTCTAAATAGACATACACAGGGCATTAAAAATTTAAAGGCAGTTGATACTGGATACATACATGAAATTCAAGATCTCCCCATACTTCCTTCAACTTTGCCGTGAACTAGTTGGTCCCATTACAAACCTTTTAACACCAGTTGTGAGGAGACTTCAAGATGTCACATTTAAAAGTAGACCTTTTCCTTTGGTGCTTTTTCATTCAGACCTTGTGTGGATGTCAGGTCTGTAAGACTGAGGATGTTAAAGCAAACTCACATTCAAAGAGAGAGCCTTACTTATGCAAAATCTATGTCTATCTGAGACAGGAGATATGACTTTATATTCAAATTCCAAGCAAAATGGTATAAAACTGCCTGAGGTGACATTAAGATGTCTTGCTAGAATTGCCAATCGGTAGGTAAGTTATTCAGCAAGCAGGTCCATGATCTCCTACCTCGCACTCAGCAGAACTTGAGAAATTGGTACCTTCTGAGATCAGTGGTAGCACATAAACCAATATTTGGCAGAAACTTTGACATAAAAACCTGGTCACAATTATCTCTAATTTAATTTTTATTTTAATGCTTTAAATGCCATTGTCTTGATAGCATGTAAACAAATATGTCCCTCATTCTTCTCTGGAAAAAGATGTGTTTTCTTTTCAAGTTGATATCTATATGAATAAAGATTTGGGCCTGGGAACCCCCTTTTGAAGGAACTCCCTTCCTGCCATGAGCACATACATTACCTTCTTATCTGTTTTCTCACTGTTTTGAGTATACGAAACCACACTTTGAATACTTTTCTTCAATGATTTTTTTTTTCCAAATGGCCATCAGTTTTCTTATTCACATTGGCATATGTTATTTGACATAAAATATGTGGAGATTTTTTCTAGGTTCATAGTTTTCAGATTTCTCATTATACACTGACTAAATGGCGAAACAAGTGCATAAAAGACTATAGAAACCTCTCCTCTTAAGTCTCTTTTGGAGGTGAACATTGATAAGCTGTGATCTAGCCGTGATAAATTTTATGACGGAAATTCCAGCTGTTGATGTTTTTGTTTGTAGCTTCCCATGGGCTGTCCCATGGGAATGTCGCAAGGCATTAACAGTGATGGAGAATAGAAGCAGTTTTCGCCTTCTTGGTTGTAGGATTCTATCTTGAAAAAAGTCTTGGAAAAAATCTTGAAAACCAGAAATCCAACAAAAAAGCCCTCTAAATATATTTTAATGTATCTCGTGATATCTACTCCAGCACCAAAGCCCCAGGGAGAGAATCAGGCCCCAATGGCACACTGACATTTGCAGGGAGAGAGAAAAGAGAGTACTACTCAGGGAAACTTATTTAGCATGATTTGGAAGGTTGCTGATCAAGAAGAGAACAGGATGTTTATCTGTTCCTTGACCATTTATCTACTGAGTATTAGAAATGGGATGTAACAGCTTTTAATTCTCTACATGTTATGCACTCCCACACTGATAAATGATGTGACATTTGGAGCTGATGCTGAGTCCTTCACAATATAGCAGACCTTTGAGTTCTTGGGGCAGTGTTCTTCCAAGAGTCTCTTTGATTATCTTCCTATCACTGTCTAAGTTGACAGAGCTGCAAATGTTATTGCTAGTCATAAAATTATCCAACCACAATGTCTGTCTACATGACCTGCAGTGGTTGTGAATGCCACAAATTGATTATGTACTGTGTAAAGAAGACTTATCCTTTCATTCCTTCTAACTTTATTGCCCTTAATTTAATTAACTGTTGCCACATGCTACAGGTTAAAAAGAGAGGCTAATATGTTCCTATTGTATAGCTTCAAATTCAGAGCATCTCCGACAAGTCTCCTTTTGCTCCTGACCTTTTCAGACAAAAAGAGTGCTGGGTGTTTAATCTCTTTCTGTATGTATTTAATCTTTTTCCTACTTCTGTCTCAATCTTTCTTCCATCCCCTTCTCCTTCCTGCTTACTCTGCTCATTTCCTGACTACACTATTCTATCTATAGCTGGTTTTCTCTTTGATATGTAAACATATCAGCTATTCCCAGTAAAAATTAAAGACCTAGGTTCAAGTGCATCCTTAATGATACAGACTGCCTGATGATTTAATAGTGTTGTTCAGAATTGTTTCCACATGAGGCTCGGTAATAATCCTTGAAATATTCTTGTTTGTAAGAATAGCATTTATGCCATCTGTATTTTTAAGCACAAAAGAGGCAGTAAGGTCTTATGCGTGTCTCATGGCCAAACTGAGGAACAACAGCAGTATGGCAGTTACCATTACACTTGGTCAACAGAAGAAGAAAAACAGTGAAACCCCATGATCATCTTCATCGGTTGATCTGGTCCCGTTCAACCAAACTACTGAATATGGTTGTTTCTATATGTGTATGTTGAAAAAATGCATAAGCAGCCATTATTCCAAGGTTAGCACATCAGGTGCCCCAAGGTGATGAGCTTCATATCATCACCTTGTGAATGGAAACCATCACCACAGACAGGCCTGAAGAGCTCTGATTAACAGGACAGATGCAGAAAACTGCTCCTAAGACCTTTCTTTTGCCTAAGTGTACCTCTCCCCTTCTACATCCACTGTGCCAGACTGCAACAGTCTCCTGCAAACCTGTACCTTCAGTACCATTGTCCTTGAGATATACTTTTCCTGGGAGGTGCTCTATAAAAGCTAAAATAGAGATTTTCTGTAAAGACATATTATTACCTCAGTATCTGCAGTACTCCCACAGTGTTTTCTATTCTCAGGACCAGTGCGGAGGTAATGTTACCCATTCATCACAGATATGCAAAGTCTTGAAGGAATCTGCCCTACCTCAATATTTCTTAGCATCAGAACATTGCAGCTGCCTACTTACTGCCATTGCATTTTTTTTTCTGTATAAAGTGTGTTTTAGTAGTGAGCAGAATAGAGTGCATTAATATCTACTTTGCTGCTTTTTCTGTGATTATAGAGAAGCTAAGGTTTTATTACTGCATATTGTTTATCAACAAGTTTTTCCTCTGCTTTTAGAAACAACTTGCTCCTGACTCAGGGGAAAGAGTGCCACCTACCGTATCTCCAAAACTATTTCTGCAGCAGAGAGGGGTTTCTTGAAGAATTCATAGAACTGACCTACTGCAAATATGTATTAGCATGTAAAGAATACAAAATCTCAGCACAGGGTGATATATGCGTAGGCTGTTTAGCAGCTAAAAATAGGCAAAATGTTCAGTTAAATGCAGCAGGATAAATGAGGTGGTCTGATAGAAATTTCTCACCAAGAAGAACTGAAGAATCCTTGCCATATATGTCAGGGATAACAGAGGACACACAAGATGTTACCAGATAACTGGAAATGCTTTTTCATCCCACTTTTAAAAGTATATTTCCATTAAAACACAATTAACAAGACCAGACGTATGTATGTACGAGCAGTTGATGATGTCTTTCTGGGTGGAATTATATGTGCAGATAACGTTAAATCAGTGCAGAATGCTGTTGAAATAAAGAAGTATGATGCAATGTGAAACTCACTTTGTCATCATGGCTGGCATGAACAAGAGTATGTGTGGTTATATTTAGACGTATCAGCATAGCTGAACTGTGCTAATTCCATTGTCTTCACTGACACTGGCAGATTCCTTATTCTGTTATGTGGAACCATGTGTAATTAGACTCCAGTACAGTGGAGTTGCATTAGCTGCCTATTCTGAAGGTGTAAATTTCAGATATGAACCCTGAACATGAATTAGCTGGCCTCTAGGAAAGTCCTCTCAAAAGCTTTTGGATAAGAAGCCTCTAACATCCTTGCTGAATCCAGCCTGTCTGAGAAGAATGAACAATACATCTTCAGACTTCAGTTCCTTGGGTTGTCCATTTGGATGCTGGGCATACAAAAATACCTTTAAGGTAAGGATTGCAATTACAGATCTAACAAGCCCCAATGTACATCCTGTTCAGGGAATGCTGCAAAATTTTAAGTAATAGAAGTTCAAAATCAAAGTTATTATCCCATCATTATCCACACTATAATATTCCCTTGCCAACAATAAGCCAAGATATTTTAAAAGACTACATCTAGAGTAATATAAACAGGACACTTTTTATGGGTATCTAAAGGCAAAATCCACGGAAAGGAATTAAATAGCAACAGTAATATACACTTGAATAAGGCTCTGTCTTTTATAATAATTTAAGAAGTTTATTTCAAAGGTAGTTTGTGGAACAGAAGCTAAGAAGTAACAATGAGACCACTCAGTGAAATTTAAATTGAACATATTGTATTTTTCATGTAAACTTTTGGAAATTCTGATCACAAAAGAACTTTCCTGATGATATACAAAACATGTAATTTAGGGATCAGGTGCCTGTCTGCAATTACTGGATGAGAATTTTACCCTGTTCATCTTTTTACGGACTGGCATTGCCTACTAACACTGCCTCCACTTCTCAGAATTAATTGTGCTGTTGGAAAATATATATGGCACACCTATATGTAAAGTAGCTATGCAAGGGATTTCCAGAGGTACAAGGCTATTCATCTTTTTTTTTTTTTAACAAATTATTTAGTTTGGTGATGACATAGATTTTGACAGTTACTAAGGTGGGGGCAGTTCAGTTTGGCATGAGGAACACATATTAGGATGGCTGGTAATAGATGACAAAGGATTGTTTAATTTTCAGGGAACTACTTAAATGAACATTTTGGCCCTCAAGCCTGACAGATGCACGCTTAAGGGAGGAAAAAATCAATTACTAATAATAATCTCAATCATGCTAAGAGAAATAACAACAGAAACAGAATCCAAAAAGTGCTGCATAGGGAGAAAGTAAGTTGAAAAGAGGAGCGCGATATGTGTCTTGATACTTGCTATTGCATCCCAACTACATTGTGGTGGTAGCAGTGTGATAAATTGTATTCATCATGTGTTATTGATTGTTTCTCCTGTCCTCTGTTCACTAATTCATCTCAGCCATGACCATTTTCAACATTTCAAAACCCAGATCAGTTTTCCAGGGCCATGCAGAGAGGTAATATTAACAGTAAAAACAAAACCAGCACCCAAAACCTCAATTTTCTTTCAGTTAAGATGTCAAGAATTGTGGTCTCAGCACTATTTTGAACTCTCAGAAAAGTGCATAATGGACAACAGAAAGTTAGATGCCTTGGTAAGAGTAGTAGTAAAGGGAAAGAGTGTTTCCTTGAGTTTGAAAGAGAGGAAATTGAGGCTGTTTAATCATTGTTTAGGGAAATAAAGATTGTTTGACCTGTTCTTCAGACAAGGGATGTATTGGACAAGAAATGCCTTTCTGAGATTCTATGGCTTTTTGTCTCTTTTGATCTCAAAGTTGTCCAATATACCTCCAGGAGGCCGTAACTGCCATCCTCATCCAGCCAACCCGCATTGCGAAAGCTAGACTGTACCTCTCCTTACTCATTGTGGATTCAGGAAAACAGACCTCAGGTCGCATTCCATAGAGCTCGTTTCCCAGCAGCTGGGCTGACTTTGGTACTGTATGTGGTTTGTCATACTTGAACCAGCAGTAGGTGTTTGATATTTGAACTTGTGAATTATTTTGTTGGAACCACTGAAACACTGTTCACAGCACCTTGTATCAGAGGAGGTACTTCTATAGTTTGACTTTCATCTTCTGTATAGGCAGGGACAAACTCTTCCCACTGCTACAAGCCTGTGCCTTGGCCGCTCCAAAGCCTGCTCCAAGTTCAGCGTCTCAGGTCAGAGGAGTTTGCTGCACAGAGAAACTTTTTGGTGGAAAAGATGTTTGAACTTCTCCATTACCCATAAGCAGGGCAGGAAAAATGCCTTAATTGGTCAGGTCAGGGCAAGGATTATGGAGGGAGCTGGTATCAGCTTAGCACTTCAGTTTGCTACTTGGATTAAAGAAGATTGTGAATTAAGTCAGTTTTCTGGTTCTAGCTTCATGTATCAACACTCTTACCTTCAAAACTCATCTCTTGTTTCTGTTGAACGTGGCTTACTTTCAAATGGGATTCAACTGAATAAGTAAAATGAACGGGGAGCCCTGGGGAGAGTCCCCTGGCTCCAGCTGGTAGGAGGGAAAAGCCTTATACTTTGCCTGCATATATGGGAAAGACCACTCCTGCTCCATGCATCCCATCTGCAAGTGGCAGTAGCACCAAGCACAGCTTCCCAGACCTCTAGAGAAACTGGTGAAGGACAATAAGGTTATTTTTCAGCCTCCTTAGCAGTCTCCTATCCTGGACAGTCACCTACTTGCTTATGTCAAGAATCAGACCTCCTCTGTAATCCGCCTGCTATCTGAGTAATCTGCCTCTGGCTTGGCAAAGCATTTAAAATATGAAGCTAGTACTGAATATCTGGGTAGTGCTTTTATGACTTTAAGGGACTAATCAAGTTGTTAAAGGTAAGCATGTGGCTTAATGCTTTGCTGGAGTAAGGCCATAACACTCAATAGACTGCAGAATAATTTAAAAATAAAATTGAAAGAAATTTCATCCACACAAAATGTGACTAAATACATGTTAACACTAGAAATGGATCCAAACCAAAATGCTGTCTTTGAATAACTTTCAGAGATGTTTGAAAGGCTGGATGCAAGTTAAACAGGAAAGCACAGCGGTAGTTATAAAACCAAGAAGTTTGCATTTCTATAATCTGAAGCAGAAAGGCAGGTCAGCATAAACAGAATTCAGGAGAAGTCTTTAAATTACGGCTTTTAAAAACACAGATCAACTTCTCATCCATGTGAAAGCAACTCACGTAATGTATTTATAACTTTGGACCATTATTTATTCCATGTTTGCAACTCCCACTTATATCTGGGTATTTCTTTTGGATATATGAAATGTGGGAAAATGGATTTACATTACAAAGGAAAGTCTTTTACATCTCCTTAACACTATATATCCTTTTCTTATTAAAGGAGTAAATATTGTTTCAAGTCATTTTAAACGATGCAGTTCTGATATTTGTGAGCTTTGAACACTGAATAACTCTGACCCAGAGTTTTCTGTGGAATTGAACTTCATTCCCTTTCTCATATGAGGCTGCCACACCTTGAGCTCATTGGTGCTATTTAGCAATATATTTGTATAGAATGTTCTTTTCTTTTGAACTTTAATTCTCAGATAGTATACGTAATTTATTACGTGCAGCAGACTGATCTCTGTGCTGCAAGAAATTACTCATAGCATAAGTATCCAGCATGACTTGATTTGATTCCAAAACAAAAAAGAGAAATCATTGCAATCCTTCTCTCCCTTCTTGCTGTCCCACTCAAATGACGATTTACAGTCAAGTCTTAATTATTCCAGTCACTTAATTCCCCATGGGAATTCAATAATACAATGGAAAAAAGAAGTATAGAAGCAAAGTTATTTGTTTGAATTAGGCAGATATCTAGACCAGTTAGGTTGGCTTTCCTAAATCTTATGCCAACTGCCATTAGGAAACAAATGAAGAGAATAGGCCAAGCACTTAGCATAACTTAAAAAGCCAAATAAAATTGTAAGTGAAAAGGAAATGGAACTGCTATAAAATACGTATTAAGGAAATGTACTTTGGCAGCCCCAAAGGCCAACTTTCCCCCAACAAACACACTCCCACAAACCAACGACAGAAACTACAAACAGACAAAATGAAGCAAAACCCAAGCCCCACAACTTCCCACAGATGGCAAGTTAGCTGTTATATTGAAATGCGCTGTTTCTACTTACTGCAGGCACCACAGAATAAGAAGCCCATAAAATCACAGTAGCATAACATTTATGCAGTTCTACAATTATAAATAACCTTAGCAAGATCGTTTGTTTCATTCAGTGTTGTAGCAATGTAATCAGTCAATAGGAGAAAACTTACACAGATTTATTCACACAAAGGAGACAGAGGACAATCCAGCTCTGACTGTCTAATAAAGATTTTTCAGAAAAATATGATAAGACTTCAAATGTATTTTTATGCTACCTTATATAACACAATTATTCAGAAAAAACTAAGAAAAGTAAAAAAAGATGTTTTTTGATATAGATATATTTTAAAGATGAATAAACTTTGAAAGATTAAGTAAGAGTAAGGGCACATTTATTAAGGTAGTTAAATATTCATTTGTAGTAGGCACATTATATGCATGCACAATTACTGAAGAGATGAACAAAAGACCTTAAAAAAACTCATTATGTTGCAATCTTAGGGCATCAGTAGAAAATCTTCTTTTGAGGTTTCTCATCTAAGGTAAGAGGCTGGTCAGTCTCACCTCTGTGCCTGGCAAGATCATGGAGCAGATCCTCCTGGAAACTCTGCTAAGGCACATGGAAAATAAGGAGGTGATTGGTGGCAGCCAACATGAATTCTCTAAGGGCAAATCCTGCCTGACAAATCTGGTGACCTTCTATGATGAGGTTACAGTGTTATTGGATAAGGGGAGAGCAACAGATGTCATCTACCTAGACCTGTGCAAGGCATTTGACGCTGTCCCGCATGATATCCTGGTCTCTAAATTGGAGAGACGGGGATTTGATGGGTGGAGCACTCACTGGATAAGGAATTGGCTGGATGGCCACACTCAAAGAGTTGTGGTCAACGGGTCGATGTCCAAGTGGAAACCAGTGGCAAGTGGCATTCCTCAGCGGTCAGTATTGGGACCGGTGCTGTTTAATACTTTTGTTGGTGATGTGGACAGTGAGGTCGAGTGCACCCTCAGCAAATTTGCTGGTGACACCAAGCTGAGTGGTACGGTTGACACTCTAGAGGGAAGGGATGCCATCCAGAGAGACCTGGACAGGCTTGAGAGGTGGGCTCATGCAAACTTCATGAAGTTCAACAAGGCCAAGGGCAAGGTCTTGCACCGGGGTGGGGACAATTCCATGCACAAATACAGGCTAGGCACAGAATGGATTGAGAACAGCACTGAGGAGAAGGACTTGGGGGTGTTGGTAGATGAGAAGCTCAACATGAGCCAGTAATGTGTGCTTGCAGCCCAGAAAGCCAACCACATCCTGGGCTGCACCAGAAGAAGCGTGGCCAGCAGGTCAAGGGAGGTGATTCTGTCCCTCTACTCCACTCTCGTGAGACTCCAGCTGGAATACTGTGTCCAGCTTTGGAGTCCTTAGCACAAGAAGGACATGGACCTGTTGGAGTGGGTCCAGAGGAGGGCCATGAAGATGATCAGAGGGCTGGAGCACCTCTGCTATGAAGACAGGCTGAGAGAGTTGGGGTTGTTCAGCCTGGAGAAAAGAAGGCTCCGGGGACACTTTATAGCAGCCTTCCAGTATCTGAAAGGGGGCCTACAAGCAAGCTGGAGAGGAACTTTTTACAAGGGCCTACAGTGATAGGATGAGGGGTAGTGGTTTCAAACTGGAAGAGGGTAGATTTAGATAAGATGTCAGGAAGAAATTCTTTACTGTGAGGGTAGTGAGGCACTGGAACAGGTTGCCCAGGGAATTTGCAGATGCCCCATCCCTGGAAATATTCAAGGCCAAGTTGGATGGGACTTTGAGCAACCTGGTGAAGTGGGAGGTGTCCTGTGCCCATGGCAAGAGGGTTGGAACTAGATGATCTTTAAGGTCCCTTCCAACCTAAACCATTCTATGTTTTAGTCACTTTTGTGAACTGTTTTCAAGATGGCTTACCAAGAAATGACCCTGTACTATCATGTTTGGTACTTGACATTTGCAAGTCAAGACCATTACCCTTGACTTTCCTGATCTAAAGAAAGCTACGTAGCAATCTATTTCTACTTGGTGTATTTTTATCACATCCAGTACAGGAATTTTATCTATTTGTCTTAAATAACCCTATTTGTAACCCTGCCTGGAGTGTTTTTTTGCCCCAAGACTGAAGACAGCTTGGTAGGATGAGGAGTTGGCATGATAGAAACTAAACGTTAACACCAATAATTATAAATGAAAGGTGTTACTTCGATGACAGCTTTCCACTTTCAAAGAGGACAAATCAACTCTGTGACCAGCTGTTCTATTCTGAAACATGGCCCTCACATTTTCATTTATATTTGGATGTTGGAACCAATCTCAGTTCTACCAAAGAAGACAGAGAGAGTTCCAAAAAGCCTTTCGGCAAAGAGGAACACAGGTGGAGATTTTCAAGTTGATAGAAAAAAATTACTCTTTTCTTGGTAAAAATGTGATTATTTTCTTTTTTTAATTCTTCTCATATAGAACAAACAGTAGGAGAGTGCCTCTATGGAACACCGCTCTACATTCTTGCTTTCCACTGTACTCAAAGGAAAACACTTTCTGGACACTTCATTTTATATCATGTTAAATTTCCTGAATAATTAGGACTGGTGACAGTTTCCACTCTGTTCTGTTTGTAACATTGCAATCGAAACACTGATATTTTCACAGGAGCGTAGAGTTACCACATGTACCCTTTGCTTATTTTCATAGTATGCTTATGAAAGGGAAGAAGTATATAGACCAAAAGATACGCTTTCCTTGTTTCTATGGGGTTTACAGTACCCATAATTGTGCGTTACAAAATTACATGCGAACACATGTTTCAGGAAGTTCTGAGAGTAACTTTGAAAAAATTTGTGCACCTTAGATGTTCATTTAATATATTGACACTGGGATTCTCAGACAGAAATATGTCTTTTTATATTCCCAGTTAGGCGAGGAATATGCATAACTAATACAAATAAATAGAAGAGGGCAAATTACACATGTATATGCATTCTTTTAATTGTATATTTTTATTAGTAATATATAAATTTTTATTTGTGTGTCTAAACACATACATTGATGATAATAAATTTGAATAAATCTCAAGAGGGGAAAGAGGGATTTTCGTAATAACTTTCCACAGGAATTGTCCTCCTAAGTTGCTTTGATGCAGCTACTCATGGGCATTTAGGTAGGTAAACTTGCACTCAGTTAAATGACTTCCGTTTTAGTTGAAAGTTAATGTTTTAGATGCTTTTGAAAACACACAGAAAGATCACCTCCATCTATAATGTTCACTTGAATTGACAGTAAATGTGATATGCTTACATCTCATACTTTTAGCCCACTTTGAAGCTGGCTCTATTTTTAATGCTACACAGAAAAAATTCTAATCAATTGTGCCCTTTATATGTATTTTTAAAGTCATAGATTTTATATGGATGCCCCAGTAAAACATACAGATGCTTTAATGAAATCAAAGAATACGTTCGTTAGTAGCTGTCTATACCCTTTCATAGCCAGGCTGAATTAATCTCAATCAGAAATAAGGACATCTGTTTTAATTCTACTCAGGTTTCAGTTATTTGGTTTGGCTGTGAGACCTTTACTGAACTTGAAAATGTTGAGTACTTCATGACTTTGCAGTGGATAGAGAAATTTGGCATTCCAGCAACAACATGGACAGCCAGTGAAGAGGAGTGGGAAGGATAAATATGGAGTTTGATGCACCTATGTTTTTCTGCCCCTTATCCCTGTTAATTCTAACTGGCTAATTAAAATCAAATCTGTAGATTTCGAAAGCAGAAAGTCACTGGAAGTGGGTGTCTAATTTCTTTAGGCTGCTTGAAGAAGTCCACCTTGATTTTTCCTTCTCTGGTGAGAATTGCTAGATAAAATAAAAATTCAGGATCACCAAGCTCAGTGTTTTTTCTGTTTATAAATAGCCTTTCATGTCTTTTGAATACTAACTTTATTAGGTCAGTTTCTACCTATTTCTGGCCTCTTCTTACTAATGGATGCAGATCTTATTTGTGTGAAAAAAAGATAAACGTCTCTGGCCAAGAGCATTGGATTTTGGTCCTTAGCAGATTTTGGTCCGTTGCCCAGGACTGGAAATTGATTACCCAAGCAGTGTGGAAAACATTCCCAATTAATACAGTGCATAAAGTTTCACTGCAGCAATAAGATCCACTACAAATTCACTAATCCACTTTGGAAACATCTTGTTACTGCAAGGGAAGTAATTACTTTTTTCATTATTTTCTATCAACATATTTAGGGTTTGTAAAAAAAATATTAGCAACTTAAAATCTTCTGAAAAATGTCAGAAATGAAGGACAAGTATAGATTAATTTCCTGACATGGAAGCTGTGAGGATGTTTCATCCCTCCAGGGAAAAAAAAATAAACAAAAAACACATGCCAGAAAATCCTGTTAATTCATTGCCAATGTGAATCGCACTGGGAAGTCTGGACAAATAATTAAAAAAAAAAAAAAAACACAAACAAAAAAAACAACCCAACAAGAAACCCCTGCCTGTCAGTATTTGGGTTAATAGCTACATGTGGTTCAGAAAGCTGATGCTCTATCTAGGCAGCACTACTTTTCAGGAGATACTTTTTCCCAAATCTGCACCTGCGATCAGACTTGTGGTAGCATTCTGATACCAAGGACTGCTGTTCACATTGTGTAGCACTGTCATCTCCAGGTTGCCTCATCTGCTGAAAATCCTTGTTGATTCTGGTGGGAGTGCTGGAAGGATAGCCTCCTAGCACAATAACGTGGTCTCTGCCTTGACATTTAGTCATTTGTGTTGTGCTGAAGCTAGACATATCTAGATTCTTTCCAGCTCAATTTGGTGTTTTCTTTTGCATCTCCGTTTCTTAACTGTATGACTCTATTTTGATAAAGACTAGCTGTACTTCCTTAATATTGACAGAGAAAAATAATCATACTTGAGATATGGAAATAACAGTTGCATAAATAAAAGGACTGAAAGATTTGAAGTTTAGTTACTGCATTAACTATCTGCAATTCTTTGTTTTCTTTTTTTTCCCCCCTTTTTAACTTTTACAAATTAAGAATATTAACAAAACTAGACAGTTCTGCTCTGTGGATAAACTCTGAATATTACTAGTAATATTTTAGTTAGGTATTTCATAGCAGCAAAGACCTTCTAAAAGAATTAACATATGTTCTAAAGTCTTTATCACCGTATCTATTCTATTGCACTTTTACATTGAGAAACAAAATTGATTCTGGACTTCATCCAGTCTAATTTTCCAGTAAGTGGCAAATAGTATGTGTCTTTGAGCTCCAGTGAAAAGTGTCTGAATAGGAAGCAATGCAAGTCATCACTAAGACAAACAGTGCCAATGCTCTTCATATGTTCCAAGAGATAAGATGTTGCTGTTCTGCTTTCTGGTTTATGGGCTATTGTTAGATTTTGAGTAGAGTATGCTATTTTTTTAGCATTTTTTTCTTCTTCTTCTGAAAAACTTAGAGGAAGCTAAAATCTCTGCAGATATTCTTGTATTTATAAGCTTCAACTTCATTGAACAGTACAAATAAACTCCTGCATATCTGATTTGTATCACTGCTAATGCCTATTAGGGCAGTAGTTAGCCCATTACAACCCCTCCATTTTATTTATTTGTTTGTTTCTAGAAACCACACTGAAATGTGGTATAAAAAGCTTTACAACCAACAGAATTTTTCAAACATAGTCCATTCCTAAAATGTGTGAACTGTTTAAAAACAAAACATTGGGAGGAAGGAAGGAGTTGATTTTCTACTGTTAAACCTATTTAAACAATAATTTTGCATGGTAGTTAAGGCAAAAGATAGTGGATCAGCTTCTCTCTTCGTTGTTAGGAAGACTATATTCAATACTCACTGTATTTGTAATTGACAAGGCACTTCTGTGGCAGTGTTTGGTCTCTGTACAAGGATATCTTCCTACACAAAACAACAAGGAACAAATACAGTAGAATACAATAACCATTTTATGATATGTCACTGTATTTTACTTTTAAGCAGCTTTATAATGTGCACCAGATTTTTCTGATTTTGGCACCTAATTTCCATTAAAGTTAAATGGGAATTTAAGCACCTATGTGTTTGTAGTTTGGGTAATCATGGCAATGTTATGCACTTCTTTGTACACTACACAAATGTTTACTTTCTTAAGTTTCAAAGTAATTTCTCCCATACTAAATTTAAGCACATACAGAAATCTTAGTATATCTGAGCCTTAAGTAAGCTATTTGCTTTTCAAATGCTCTGAGAATCTTTGCGTTAATTTAAGGAAGACGTAGGTATACCACTTTGAGAAATACCTATGTCTCATCATTATCTCTTGTTTTCCATTACTGCTCCAAACAGATTAAACTAGCATATAAACTATGATTATTTAAAAGAAATATTTTTTTTTTTTTCAAATAAAATCAGATCACAGGAGACTTCATCAACAGTAAAGTGGAATGGGGAGATCTGAAAAGATGGATGCTTACACAAGCCCACGTACAATTTGGCCTAATTTAGGAGGAATGTGAGTGGTATTCACCAGAAAATGAAGCATACAGTGAGGTGAAAATTGTTGTTTCTGATTTAATGGATTTGCGTATTCCAAGGCTAACAGCAGCTGCAGATGGACAAATGGTTTTTAAGAGTAGCAATATTATGAAACATTCTTAGGAAGCAGTATGCTTCAACTGGCCTTCTTTTGGCATACAAGTTCAAGGTCCCAGCTTTATACCCAAGGCAGCATCGTACAGCTGCCATTCCTCCACATTGTAACAATGGGATCCTGGGTACCTGGTGCTCTCCAGGTTAATTGTTTGACTCCTTTTTCTAAAGAGAGGAAGAAATTGTTGGTGTTTTGACCAGTGTTACATTATCTGTGTTTAACTTGTTTATTATGTGAGGGTATCATATTTGATGTATTTGGCTATCTTGATATCAGAATTTTGGGTGCTAACTCTGTTCTGAAGGAGGCTGTGGATAGCTATGGCGTCAAAAAATCATTTCTTCAATTAGTCACTGACACTTAGGTAAGTTTGAAAATTTACTATATAAAAAGTCATGTCTAAACATGAGTTATCCTTAAAACCCTAATCTCATTCAGTAATATGCAAAAATATATTTTAGCATTTTGTAATGTTTTCAAAGAAATGCATCTCAACTACTGTGAAAGGTGCTCCGAGGTAGCCTGTCTGACCTTGCATTGTGATGAAGTCAGGTTGTACATGCACATCACCTTCTGTCTGTAGATGTGGTGGACAAAAGCCTACCACCCTCAAGCTCATCCTGCACTGTCGCTGCCAAATCCTCTCGAAGACTACTGCTTTACAGGTTTTGCTGGATGAGCTGGTCCTGTGATCCCTTTCTAATCTATTTTGAACAAAAAGTGCCAGGTTAGCAAAGACCACCTTCGAGACAGTTTAAATTAGCCTGACTTGTTTTGTCCGGAATGGAGCAATCACTTGAAAATACTTGAAAGGACAGTAATTTTTGAGAAGCAGGCAGTTATAAGCAACTGAGAAAGGGATGGGGATGATAGCCATTTATCTGATACTGTTTCAACTGGAAGTCGACATGTACCTCCACGTTCAGGTTATACAGAATATATATATAAGCTGGTCTGTTACTAAGGTTCTCGATGTCTCTGTCTTTGAGAGTTTTATAAACTAAGAGATGCAGTTATCAAAGACCGATGATCTGAGCAGGCTCTGAAATTTCATTAGATCAAAGTTATGAAAGGTATTTAGATGTTGTATCCCAAATAAACACAGGAGAAAACTTGTGGGGAGCAGCTTCAGTCAGGGTAATAGGAGAAAATGAAGTGCTTGCATGGAATTTAATAGAGGATTTGCCATCAAAGAAAGCTTTTTCTCAGAATGCAGAAATTTTATGGATAAGGTGTGAACTGGTAAAAGTCAAGTTGAGATAGATGTTGTAAACTAAAACTAACAGCCAAAGGTACAGTAAAAAAGAGCAAGGAGTGGGAATCCAGATAGGACTCAAAACTAACCGAGGGCTCCTTAGATTTGAGTACAAATGATGATGCTTGAACACAGGGGCAAATGTGCAGTGATGGATGGGAATGATGAAATTGCAATGTGGAAAAACTGTGGAAGCAGAACTCAGATGATCAACATTTCTGAAGTTAGGGTAAATTTCATAAACATCACCTACCATTTTGCAAGAACTCTGGTACATGAAATCTAGTTTACAAACCTTTTAGGTCAGTCACACACAAAGAAGAAATGGTGCATGTTGTATTTCTATTTAAGAAAGAGTTGTGATGTATAAGCGGAAGCAATCAAAACAAAGCAAGAAGAGAAAATTTAAAGGAAAACAGCTGATATGTTTCAATAACTTTCCCAAGGCTATTAAATACAGGCATTCCCTGTGCATCAGGGAATTCCTGACTCACAAATCTTGGGACATTAGGGTAAAAACCTACAGAAGTATCACTGCTTCCATGTTCTAATTTTACGCTCTTTCCCAGACACCTGCTTTTGATGGCTGTCAGTGAGAAAGTCTTGAGCTAGACAGGCTTTTGGTCAGACTCTCTACAAGTGTTCCTTTGTTCTGTTGGAAAATAAGGAAAAATCTTCTTCAAAGCTACATTGGATCAGATTAATCGCCTATTTTGCCCTGATAAGATAGCAGATTTCCTGCATACAAGATTTTCTAACTCTTTTAATATTTAAGGTAAATGGGGATGTTAAGGAAAAAGTAAAGGGGAAATGGCCATGGGTAAGATTGAGACCATCTCATGCATGGATAGAAGACTTCATCAAGGATGGGTCTGGAATGTAATTTTATTTCATATGCCCACTGACAAGCTTGGCACATATATAGGAGTAGGCCAGTGAAACTTGATGACAGTAAGGTAGGAAGCTTTATTGCTACAGAGGAAGATTGGAATATTCTACAAGCAGTCTGACCCTGAGAACTAGAGTCACAGCTCTGGGAAGAAATGTAATAATGCAGGAAGCAAGGCTGCTCACTTGAGAACTAACAAGAATTTATGCTCTGAATTGGGAGTTTATCAGCTGGAAATGACAGAGGCTAAAGATTTGGGTGCATCCATCAATCACTAGCAGCGACAGAAGGCAACTGTGGGTTTTTGAGGTCCTCAATCAGGGGAAATAATTCCGCTAGAAACAGGGAAATATTAGTATCATCATGCAAGGCACTAGTAAAACATTACATGGAAACACAGTGTTCAGTTCTCATCACCCATGCTTAGGAAAGATAAACACAAAATGAAGCAAGCACGCAAAAAATGTCCGGAAATGATCAGGGACAGGGAGAAACTACTTCACGAGAGGAAAAAAAAAAAAAAGGAATTTTTGTTTATTGTCACAGCAGGTGAGTTGGAGACAATATGATTACCCTCTCTGTACAAATATTTTGTTGAAATAAATGTGAGGAGAGAGATCAGTTAACACAAGAAAAACATAACCTAAAAGTGAATTCTTCAAAAAGGAAATAATCCCTTACCATCAGTGATGTTAAATTCTAGATCTACTTTCCAACAAAAAAACCCAAGGTAGTGTAAGGTAGAACTCAATATCTGATTAAGAAAATTCTAGGACTTGGTTATCTGCAATGTTAAGAGTCTTGAGTCAGTTGCTCAAAGAGTCTGATCCACAGTAGTGTTTCTATGTCAGCAGATGTGTTGTGGCTGGAGTAGACAAACATTTGAAGTAAGATTAGAATGGGATAATATCAGCTCTCTGGAAACCTCAAATCCTTTCAAAGCACCTGACTAAAGCTTTTCTGTTAATAACTGTCATTTCTTGGCTTAAGTGGCTTAAATTGAACTGTTCCTTCCAATTTTCTTGAAAACATAGATAACCTCTTACTGAGTCTTGGGAAGAAAATGGACAGGAAAGAAGTGAGTGGCCCTTCTCTGCTGATTTGCATCGGGAGAAGGCTAGAGAGTAAGCAGCTAGCTTGCACCACCAATGTATTTTTGTTCACACTTTAATACTGCAATAAGTTACAACGGAAGATTGCGCAGCTTGCCCCCGCAAGAGTTGTGAAATGACACAGACATGGTCCTGAGAGCTCATCAATACTTCCATAGGATGAGAAAATTCACAAAATACCTGCAGATAATTCATGAGTAGGAAAAATGTACATAAACTTATTGAATAAACTACTTCCTAGAAATAGGTCCTGCTCATATAAACGTAGTGCAATAATGTATCCTTTAACTGAGGAATAGGTACTGTACACTACTAGCGATTTCCATACCAAGTTATCTCTCTATCTCAAACTCCCGAGGTTATGCAATTAAAAAGGGGCAGAGCCAGCTGAAATGCAACATTAATGCCCACAGCATTTTGATAGACTATAAATCTGCTTAGTTGTATGAATCAGATCTTTAAGCAAAGACTTTTAATTATTGTTTGTTCCAAGGAACTAAGAAGGAAGACAGTATTGTTACCTGTTGATGAAGCTTTAACAGAGTAATTCAGTACAACATCATTAGTGAACAGATTTAGGTTCAGAAGTATTCTATGTTGCCTAATGTATTTGTTCTTAAGGTTAGCAGCAAACATAAGACAGAAAGCAAGTTTTTGGCTCAAGAATGATAACTTGTAATTACCACCAGAGCTTTACAACAATTGCCTGACTGAAACTGACTGAAGCCCTTTATTTATGCAAAGTAGAGGTGCAAGTTTCTTCATCTCAGTCACAAGGTCTGTACACTTGCACAAGTGAATCTTCTCTGGAACACTACTGCCTTTGAAACTCTCCTATACCATTGCATAGGGAATCCAGCATTACATTAAAGCATGATATTAGTTAGCCTTTTCAGGGAAGTTTTAAGTGTGCTAAAATGTTGGATGAATGACTACTATGTTTTCCATAATCGTCAAGGTTCCTAATTTTCTGTTACTTTAAGCCCATGTGACTCAAGAACCCATATCTCAATCTCTAAAGCAACTTAGATATCATCCTGGTTTCACTTTATTTAAAAATTATAGACAAATGACATATTTATAGTCTGGAGGGTGGGAGGTGAAGGGGGATATTTTTAATTTTAATTCTGAAATTCCAAATAGATTAAGGCACTTCTGGAAGGAAAGTGTTCTAGGCTTTGTTTCCAGTCCCATCCTTAGTAGTGTTTCTTGTTTTTCATTACTGAAGCATTAATGTATAAGACATTCGAAGACCAGGGACTAGAACTTAGGTCCGTCCCTATTTCACCTAAGCCACCCAGACACAAATCCACAGACCTCCTGTACTCTTTTATTTTGGGCTTTTTGTATAGAAGCATTTAAAGGTTGTAGCTGAAATGAATTTGCAGATGGAAATTTCAGCAAAATCAGTGGTGGATCTGTACAAGAAGCCTCTGCTCCTAACTTGGAAACCTCGTCAAAGTAAAGTGTCGTTGGTCACTTAAATGCATTTAAAAATCTGACATATAGGAGGCTGAGCTGCTTGAAAGTTGCCAGAGTTGACATTCCAAAGACATTTTAGCATTTTTAAGAATGTTAACTCCTGGTCTTAAAATGTCAGTAAGGTCTGAGCCTCCAGGGACCTCAGCTGTGCTGCTGCTGGTAAGTTTGAATGAAAGTTAGCAATACAAACAGTGAAGACTCCAGATATAGGAAGGTAGATCAGCCTCTTTTTGACCTCTCCGAAGCTACTGACAAAAGACCTTATTCTTTTTCTATTTAAATCAATGCAATTTTTTGGCATTGATTGCAGTGGGAACATGATTGAGCCCAAAGGTATTAATTAGTGTTTATTGGGATAATGATTTTGATGTGGACACAAAAGCAGCTCTTCTGTGCTTTACAATGTTAATGAATCTGAAAAGCAAGGAGGGTGCAATAGGAATAAACCTCAAATAATGCCACTTAGAATGAGACTGTCTCTGCTGTGAATAGATTCTTTTCATTTTTTCTCCTGATTTGTGACACTGTATTCCGAACTTTGTTTAACTGTGCTAGCAAAGGGCCACATTACATGTGTCCTTCTACAGACAGCTGCAATATCTTCTCTCCTGAGAAGTGATAACAAAGAGCATTATGCCATATGAATTTCACTGTTAATGATAACTCACTTGGGCTTTGTTACGTATAGCAGGAAACCCTAACATCTGTAGTATCAAGTCCCAGCTATCCACTGAAACCCCAGTTTTAACAGGCTACAGAAACTGTGTCAGTACAGAAACCTTCGATTTGGATTTCAGTGCCAATGCCTTTCAGTGCCTAGCCAGATTTGTGTGTGTTGTGTTCAACTTGCAGTCTTACTTCAAATGCTTCATGAAAGCCTGTTCTGCTCCTCAGTATCTTCTAGCCCATTTCTTGGCCAGGATCACACTGGCACAAATGAAATAAATAAAATAGGGAGGAGGGAACTGAAGCTTATGTGCCCATGTGACTTCAGGGTAGTACACAAGTCTCTGATAAAACACTGGGACCCAAATGGGTCATTTCTTAGTCCTGTATAACACAGAAAGCATCATGGCATCATGAAGCAGCGCAAAGTCCATATCTGACATGGCAGCAGGATAACGGCACACCAGGTGCAGGCTGTGGAAGAGTTTTCTCCTTAAAATTCCATTATGGATAAAGTATGAAGAGGGCAATTGCAGAGTAATGGAGAATCAGAAAGTCATCAGTAATTATGTGGTTAGTGTTTTTATCTGAGGAGTGCTGAAAGTACCCATAGAAAACTCCTGAGATGGGGCAAGAGAGTCTGTGTCGGTTCCTATAAGTGTCCAGCAACCAGGTTAGGTGTGGAGTGCATGGGGTAGCCCCACTGAGACAGTGGCTTTCAGTATGCCTACAGGGAGCTGAAATTGGTGTATTTGTTCTCTCAGTTGGTACCATGGGAAAACCTGGGTGTTTTTTTTATTTACTGCCAGCTTTCACAGTTGTTTTTTTAACAGTGGGACCTCCTACCCTTGAAATGATATGCAGGACTGCATTCAAACCTCAGTTACACCTTTGTAACCCAACGGAATTCAAGTAGTAACTCAGCACAGAGTCTCGACCAACATGGCTTTATCAAGTGCAATCTCACTGAGAGCTCTATTTCTAAATGGATTTTTTAGTTAGTAAAGTGAAATAAATGTCCAGTAAATTTCTCAGAAAGCTATTCCCTTTGAAGAGTAAAATAAACATTTATAATAGATTAAACAAACAACACTAGCAAGAAAAACAGCAGGTAATGTCAGAGACGTGCCAAAGAAGATAAAGTCCTCTATTTGGTCTTAATATTTTTTAAACAACCTATGTCAGTCAATGTGTCTTAATGTGCTGTTGTGTTATCTCAACAACTTTGGTACTGTATCACTGCTACTACTACTGTTTTGCCCTCAGGCATTTGCTTATACAAAATATAACTGAACTGAATATAATAGAGCTGAATCAGAGTTAGCAAGTCTCCACCCATTTTAGAAACATTGGAAGCTGCAATGTTAGCCAGGCCTCCATCTTTTTTTCTTTACATTACAGTGGTAAGAGCTGTTCCTGGAAGTATTAGTTGATGTAACATTGAAAATTATATGCTTTTTTGCTGTTTACATTAGGAATGGCATTAACTTTAGTGTATTTATATTATTTAAAAGTATTTGCCTCAAGGATAAGAAAAGGCCATGACTTAATTCCTACTATTTACTGCTTTTATTATTTCAGTGGCCAGTATTAAAATCCATGATGAAGCAGGTTCTAGGCAAGCAAATGCTATCAGGAAGACTGTCCTGTGCTGCTTAAATTTTTGTTCAGAATCACTTAGCTTCCTCGAAAGCTGCATAGTGTCTTTTGTTTTCTTGGTTGCTTGTTCTCCCACTGAAGACTCAAGGATTAAGAAATACACCTCCTATTAGTGTTACTGGAAGTTGTGTGTTTAAATCTTCCCAGGAATCAATGCAAGGAAAAAAATATCTAATTAAAGCTAATCTATGTTTCTAGAACACCACCACTTCAAATATTAAGTTTTGAGGCTCAGGAAATACGTGCAACTCATCAAGTAAAACACCCAGTTTAATACTGGAGGAACCCAGCTTGCAGAGTTACTGTTGATGTCAGTGGAATGCAGGGCCCACCCTTGTGGAAAATGCTTAAAGCCTTGCAGTAGAATTCCCTAAGGGTCTAATCCCTCTGGTAAGGACAGAGTCAAAGCTGCATCTGTTTGGTAAGAGCTAGATCTCGACCCTTCTCCAACATTTGAATATTCTCATAAATACGGCATACAAATAATATTAAGGATCAAATCTGATTACTTTCCTGGTGCGAAAAGAGCCAGATAGATAACAGACAGAGCTTGGCAAATAATATTGCAGATACAGTAACAAAAAGAAGCCTCGTGAGTCCTGAAAAGCAACACACACTGGTTCAATAGCAAATTCTAAGGGTATTGTCATAACAGGGTACTGACGGACTGAAGCCTCTCAGCCAGTTATAAACACAATGCCTGCAAGGTGCTGTGAGTCAAAAAGCTCTCTTGTTCTCTCATACTGGGCAACCACATGTGACAACCACGTGAGATTAGCCCAAATAGCTCGACCTGGCTATGTTTCTTGCAGAATTCTGCAAGAATGGTACACCTTATTCGCCCCCTTCTTCTCCTGAGCCCCGCTGCCTGCTGCAGAGGGTAGAACAGGGCACGCGTACTCTGCAGGCAACAAAAGCCTACCTCAGACCACAATATTCTTCTCTTACGACTATCGTTCACATGAAGATTCCTAATTAATTCAGCTGAGCTACCTATGTGAGTAACTGTTCACAAGTTGTCAGTGAAGGCTAAACAATTTACACGTTAATTCACCGCACATCTGATCAGTCGCCACTAGCATACGTGGATCATGTGGCTAATTAAACAAGATAATTTTGTTAGCATAAACAGGTTGTATGGAAAAAAATGCAATGTGCAAGGACTAGAATACTGCAGACAGTTTGTCAGGAATTTTGGTTTTCTTTCAGTCTGCTAAGAAAATTTTTATCTGATAGCATTATCTAGTCTTCCTTTCTTTCTTTCATTTTCTTTTTTTTTCTCTCTCTTTCTGTCTTTTTTTCTTTTGGAATTCAGAACCAGTAGGTGTAGAAACTGTTTACAAAGGAGAAATACCAGGATGTCTAGGCATTTTCTTCAGAAATTCTTACTGTTCTGATGGCTTTGATTGATTGGCCTTTTAGACATATACTACTGTATTTCTTATTTTCTGTGTTAAGTTGTGCTTTTACTAAGTACTGAGCTCAATTAAATTAAAGTAAATGGATCTTTTGAATTTTAAAGGCATGTTTTAGCAATGCATTAAACACTGGCTCTGTATTTGGTGCTGTTAATTGGATTCTGTCAGTAAAGCAAAGAGAAAAGCCATCTACTGAATTTACTTCATCACCAGTTCGCAAGTTCGTAATTTGATGTGACCACTCAGTGAAGTGCTCTTCCCATCTATAAATTAATGTAATCTTAGCCTGCAATAACAGAGGTGCCACCATGCCTGAGGGTAACAGAACAATCATTTCACACCTTTCTGTTCTTTTTCGTTTTCTCACTTGCATTGTTTTTGAACAAAATTCTTTCACCAGTCTCAGGTCAGCATGAGGATACATGGTTTCTTTCTTACTAATTAAGTAATCACAAATTTGTTTAAATCATGTTTTACATTGTTTTAATAGCAAATCTGGGATTTCTGATTAATTTTATTCTGGCTGCCATTTAATAAAGAAGAGTTCAACTTATTTTTTTCATAAAGGAACCTGTGTGAGATGAATAAAAGTAACCTTAAATGATATGTTTGTCTATAAAGTGAAAAAGATAACTTCTAAATAAAATTGTGACATTGACTAGCTGGTGCCTCAAAAAGGTGATAAAAACTGGAATTTGTACTAACATAGACATTTAAGACAGATCCAATAAATCACTTTCTAGTACTACATTTTTCTCTACCTTGATTAAAAAGAGAGAGTTCAAGTTACCTGAAACAGGTTCAAGAACATAAATTTAAGACGTCTAAGTTGTGCTAGATGAAACCTACTTAAATGTTTGATATATTTCTTTTCTAGATGGTATAGTTAAAACCCTTCTGTATCTGTTTCGGCTTCTGTAACAAAACTGTTTTGAATTCTAAGTCTCTTAGGGGCTGAGTCTCCTTCCATTCACTTGACTAAGTAAAAGTGCCAGTTGTTTGAGCCAGATTTGCTCTGTGGAGCATAGATGGAAAGGAACCATTTGGTTCCTCAGTTCCACCTGCTGCTACTGCTGGCAGCCTGGGCATATAACACATTTCTGAAACTGATCAAGCTTAAGACTAATTCATTTTTTCCCCCACACTATTTCTATTAGGAAGCTACTCCAACATGTTGTTTTTCTGATGGCTGAAACCTCCTAATTTCCATCATAAATGCTTTCATGGCTGGTTTATTCCCATTGGCCATTTTGCCAGCATTATCCTTTGCACAAATAGCTGGTTTGCCTTAACACGGTTCATGCCCTTCCTTTTAGTCCATAGCATAGGACTCTTCATTTTGCCTTCTTGAAATCCAATCTGTTCTTATAAGGACATTAATTCTCACAGTCTTTGTCTTCCTCTATGCTATTGCAGTCTCTTTTATCCAGCTCTTCAACAGATTTAACTCTCTTCACAGGTCATGAAATGGAAGCTAACTAAATTCAGAAACATATCCAGTTTGTCACACTTTCTTTACTATCAGAAATATCCTAACCCCATTTCATCTTCAGGAAGAGCAGTAGAGTAGATAACCACCTGGAGTGTTTGCTGGACATTTAGGAAATTCTGTTCTGGAGGTGTTTCATCAGTTTTCCATTCAAAAAGACATACACAAGAAACATTCCTTCTTCCTCAAAGCTCAGTCCTTTTAGAATGATTCATCCAATGAACAGTAGATTATCCCAGTTGGGGATCACTTGTGGTAAATGGGAGAAATCTAGGTGGCAGAACCAGACTGAGGAGTTTTGCTGAGGATTGTGAGTAAAAGTACAAAGCTTTTAAAGATTTGGCTGGGTCATCCAGCTTCATATACCAAAGGGACCACATAGTTCCCACATATCTGATCAGTGTGACCATGAGTCTTTTTCTGATCAAGATGCGGGGGAAATATTTTGTCTTTGGATTGCCCATTCACATCCTGAAAGCAATTACAGGATTTAATGTTTTAATGAATTAATTTAATTCTGATGGGGTTCACCTACCAGAAAAAGGGAGGAACACCTTTGGTCAGAGGCTTGCCAACCTTGTGAAAAGGGCTTTAAACTAGAGTTGCTGGGGTAGGGGAACCAGAATCCATCCCACTCCTGCTAATATGATGCTGATACCAGTAGTAGAGGCCCAAAACCTGGAGATGGGTTGCAGGTCAGCAGGAGAGCACCTGGAGTGCAGCTGAAAGGAAAGATAGCCACTCCAACCAGGGAGTGAGGTTCATCAAGGGCCCAACCTAAATGCCTGTATGTGAATACACGTAGCATGGGGAACAAACAAGAGGAGTTAGAGACGTGTGCACACCTGCAAGAGTACGATTTAATTGGCATCCCAGAGACATGGTGAGACGGCTCCTATAACTGGAGTGTTGAAATGAATGGATACAGACTCTTGAGGAAGGACAGGCAGGGGAGACGAGGAGTGAGTGTTGCCCTCTATGTCAAGGAACAGCTGGAGTGCATGGAGCTCTGCCTGGGGATGGATGAGGAGCCGACCGAGAGCTTACGGGTCAAGATCAAAGGGAGGGCAGGGACAGATGATGTTACAGTAGGAGTCTGCTACAGATCACCTGACCGGGAAGACCAAGCAGACAAGGCCCTCTATAGGCAAATAGGAGCAGCCTCGTGTTCACAAGCCCTGGTCCTCATGGGGGACTTCAACCACCCCGATATCTGTTGGAGGGACAACACAGCAGGCCATAAGCAATCCAGGAGGTTCCTGGAATGTGTTGACGATAACTTCCTTCTCCAAGTGTTAGAGAAGCCAACAAGAAGAGGTGCCATGCTGGACCTTGTTCTCACAAGGAGGGGCTGGTGGGGAAGGTGAAGCTCAAGGGCAGCCTTGGCTGCAGTGATCATGAGATGGTGGAGTTTGAGATCCTTAGGGTGGTGAGGAGGGCACGCAGCAAGCTTGCTACCCTGGACTTCAGGAGAGCAGACTTTGGTCTCTTCAGGGGTCTGCTTGATGGATTGCAGTGGGATAAAGCCCTGGAAGGAAGAGGGGCCCAAGAAAGCTGGTTAACATTCAAGGACCACCTCCACCAAGCTCAGGAGCAATGCATCCCAACAAAGAAGAAGTCAGGCAAAACCACCAGGAGGTCTGTGTGGATGAACAAGGAGCTTCTGGACAATCTCAAACAGAAAAAGGAAGCCTGCAGAGGGTGGAAGCAAGGACAGGTATCCTGGGAGGAGTACAGAGAAATTGTCTGGACAGCCAGGGATCACGTTAGGAAAGCTAAAGCCCAGATAGAGTTAAATCTGGCCAGGGGCATCAAGGGGAACAAGAAAGCCTTCTAGAGCTATGTCGGGGACAAAAGGAAGACTAGGCAAGATGCGGGCCCACTCAGGAAGGAAATGGGAGGCCTGGTCACCCGCGACATGGAGAAGGCTTTTTTGCCTCAGTCTTCCCTGGTAAAGGCTCTGACCACACCACCCAAGTTGCAGAAGGTAAAGACAGAGAGAATGAAGGAGTGCCCACTGTAGGAGAAGACCAGGTTCAAGACCATGTGAGGAACCTGAAGGTGTACAAGTCCATGGGATCTGATGAGATTCATCCACAGGTCCTGAGAGAACTGGTGGATGTAGTTGCCAAGCCACTATCCTTCATATTTGAGAAGTTGTGGCGGTCTGGTGAAGTTTCTGCTGACTGGAAAAGGGGGAAGATAAGCCCCATTTTCAAAAAGGATGAAAAAGAAGACCCAGGGAGCTACAGGCTGGTCAGTCTTACCTCTGTGCCTAGCAAGATCATGAAGCAGATCCTCCTGGAAACTCTGTTAAGGCATGTGGAAAATAAGGAGGTGATTGGTGGCAGCCAATATGGCTTCTCTAAGGGCAAATCCTGCCTGACAAATCTGGTGACCTTCTATGATGAGGTTACAGTGTTGTTGGATAAGGGGAGAGCAACAGATGTCATCTACCTAGACCTGTGCAAGGCATTTGACGCTGTCCCGCATGATATCCTGGTCTCTAAATTGGAGAGACGGGGATTTGATGGATGGACCACTCGGTGGGTAAGGAATTGGCTGGATGGCCACACTCAAAGAGTTGTGGTCAACGGGTCGATGTCCAAGTGGAAACCAGTGGCAAGTGGCATTCCTCAGCGGTCAGTATTGGGACCGGTGCTGTTTAATACTTTTGTTGGTGATGTGGACAGTGGGGTCGAGTGCACCCTCAGCAGATTTGCTGGTGACACCAAGCTGAGTGGTACGGTTGATTCTCTAGAGGGAAGGGATGCCATCCAGAGAGACCTGGACAGGCTTGAGAGGTGGGCTCATGCAAACTTCATGAAGTTCAACAAGGCCAAGGGCAAGGTCTTGCACCTGGGTTGGGACAATTCCACGCACAAATACAGGCTAGGCACAGAATGGATTGAGAACAGCCCTGAGGAGAAGGACTTGGGGGTGTTGGTAGATGAGAAGCTCAACATGAGCCAGTAATGTGTGCTTGCAGCCCAGAAGGCCAACCACATCCTGGGCTGCACCAAAAGAAGCGTGGCCAGCAGGTCAAGGGAGGTGATTCTGTCCCTCTACTCCACTCTCGTGAGACTCCAGCTGGAATACTGTGTCCAGCTTTGGAGTCCTTAGCACAAGAAGGACATGGACCTGTTGGAGTGGGTCCAGAGGAGGGCCATGAAGATGATGAGAGGGCTGGAGCACCTCTGCTATGAAGACAGGCTGAGAGAGTTGGGGTTGTTCAGCCTGGAGAAAAGAAGGCTCCGGGGACACTTTATAGCAGCCTTCCAGTATCTGAAAGGGGGCCTACAAACAAGCTGGAGAGGAACTTTTTACAAGGGCCTACAGTGATAGGATGAGGGGTAGTGGTTTCAAACTGGAAGAGGGTAGATTTAGATAAGATGTCAGGAAGAAATTCTTTACTGTGAGGGTAGTGAGGCACTGGAACAGGTTGCCCTGGGAATTTGCAGATGCCCCATCCCTGGAAATATTCAAGGCCAAGTTGGATGGGACTTTGAGCAACCTGGTGAAGTGGGAGGTGTCCTGTGCCCATGGCAAGAGGGTTGGAACTAGATGATCTTTAAGGTCCCTTCCAACCTAAACCATTCTATGATTTAACGTAAGGTTTGCACACAGTATATGCTAGATCTATGCTTTCTATTGATACCATATGTGGATAACAAATGCCCTTGATTCCTATGCTGTTGCATACCCTTGTGATGTATTGAAGGAGTCAGTCTAACATACGTGATTTGCTAAACTGAACACAGCCTTGGATGATACTTTAATAAGGATTTAGTAGTGGTATAATAGAAGTATGAGTTACTATTTCCTTTGCAGAAGGGATGCAGGGAAAACATGCTCTTGAGTCTTGCTAGAAGACCATCAGGGAGAAAGTGAAATAAAAAAGTGGGGAGCACCATGACAACTCCATGATTTATGAATGTTTTGTATGCTTTTGCAGAGCTCGTACAGAAGAAAAGATAAAAGGAGCTGAGCCTGCCAGTTTGGGCTGTGTCCTTGGTAATAAGGTAAAGACGATCAATTTAAATACAATATTGTGTGATCATATGGTCAGCTCAGATTTTGTTTTATTTGTGGCCATTCTGTTGTCAGAAGAACAGCGTTTTCTGCCAAACTGGCACTAAATTTTATGGCCATATGGAAGGTGATATAATTTCACCTTTTCCAAATGTGTTGCAGAAATTTAAGATTGATTTAGCTTGGGATTTGGGGATTTGGGGGATTTTTTGATTGTTTGTTTGTTTGGGAAGGATGCTTTTTGGCTTCAGCCTCAGTATTGGAACAGCATGGGCAGAAACTGAAATCAAGATGGTAGCATCTATTCCACTGAGAAAAGATGGCAAGCACTTCAGCCACGTCTGTTCATTGATTAGGATTCTGAACAGCTGATTGGAAAAAACGCGTATGTGTTAACAAGGCTGTTAGCTACAGTGAATTTTTTGAGATGAAGACTTGTTCTAGCTTAAGAGTTGACAATTCATGTTTTGAGCATGGAAGCGAAAAATAGGTTGGCACACTGGATCTGAATAATGCGGGTACTGTGTCTTATGTTACTATTTCAGCTCTACATTTATTTTTTTTTTTTAGTGTTTTGGCAAATCAGAAGACAACTTCAAAAGTTTCTAAACAGGCATTTTATGGCAAACAAATGGATGTCCAGTTTTAACTAATTTGGGCAAACTCTAAGCAGATCTTTTTGCTTCTTTACAAACACTTAGGTTCTACTAGTGATAATCCACTGAAATGAATTCCTATTCATGCCTGTGTTGAAACTGATGATGTGCTGACAAACGACTTGTGTGAGTTTGCTTTAGTGTCTCTACTACTGCAAAAGCACCTTGTTGTAGTTTACATTTTGTAAATAATGTGGAAGTTGCTATAAATTTTTATCTTACAAATGTCTTTTTTTCCCAAATTAAATATTTTTCTGGTCCAAGTCAGGACAATAGAAGGTACAGAGCCAAGGCTGTTTGAAAAGATGCAGAGACAATCCCAGATAAATACAACCTAATAGGACAACTGAAATTTCAGGGCAGAGAATAGAGATTTCACCTTCTCCTCTCCTTCTAATTTTGTTCTACAGATGGCAAGATTGCCCAAGAAATGTCACTGCACAAATAGAATAGAAAAGACGAAAATTCTGAGTAATTTTTTAAAAGTATTGTTCAAGTATTAAAAGTATTTGCCAAGAAGATAATAAGTTAGGGTGAATGGTTCAAATCATCTGTGTTTAAAGATCAGCCATGGAATTGAAATAAGAAAATAAAAGGGGGCGGGGGGGGGAAGATATTTTTAACTGATACCAAGGTAGTGCGGAGTGGCAGATACTGAGACTGGCTACAATTTTGAGAGTTGTAACAGAGTGAAAGAAGTGAAGTGAAAAATAAGTGGTGTAAATCTTCTTGCCTAGCCTTTCTACATAAAGGGAAAATTATTCTGTGTTCAAGATGGCCTAGCTCATAACACTGAGTGCACAAAGCAGTCACAGGAATAAGAACCGAGTTACAGCTCAGAGCAGTAAACAACTGAATGACTGAAAGTTGAGAAATGCTTAAACTCTGAGAACGCTTTGCTAGCTGCTGTGTGGGATTAGAGAATTTTAATTACATCTATATCAGACAACACTTTTGAGACTAAACATTATTCAACAGTGTCGGAAAAGTCCAATCAGATTTGGAAAGAATAAAGCTTCCAACATGAAAATTCTTGCCTGTATGTTAAATTTGGAGGCCAGTGATGTGAACAATATGATGTGTGCCAAATGAGGATTGACAGAAGTGCATCAGTGTCAGGAAATGCATAGTGTTGAAAGAGGCAGTGGCAGAAGAATGAAGAGTTCATTTTTTTCAGGGAAATGATGTTCCCACTGTCCTATGATGATTCTGTGTACAATATTTTGCCTGTTATTATTTGGGTGGATAACTTTTTACAGGAAGGCATATGATGCAGAGTTATCTGTGTATTTGAAGAGGTGGAGGGAGGAAAAGATGTGTCTCATGACAGAAATATCAACTGGCGATGTTAGAAACCAACATGTGGAAATAACAGGTGTTAAACACGATCCTATTATTAACTTAGAATTTCATAATAGACTTGTCATTCGTTTTGGTCACCCAAACAGTGAACTACATTCATGCACCAAATGAAACAGTTTAAAAAGTAGCATTTGTGTTGTTAAACCAAGTCACTACTTGGGAAACCATGGCAGGTATCTGGTAAATTCTGGGAATAATAGCTAAATACCTCTAAGCAAAATACATATTGCATATTACTGGTACTCATTTGGGTAAAAAGAAAAATGGAAATAGCTAAAAACTAAGCTGAGAAAGTCTGCATGAGTGTCAAAGAGATGAAAGATTTCATTTTGACCATTTGGTCTGCATCAAATGGGCCTACTGAGCTCATTACAAGATAAAGAATGAGCTCCTTTCATCACATACTGAAACTCTGACCTTAAAGTAACCTTTGAAAGCAGTAGTCTCCTTTGCCCATAGGGGAAAAAAAACTTGAAAGGATATGCTATGCTTAGTATGGCCAGACATCTTTACCACCACATGATAAATTTTTAAGTTCTCTCAGAGTCACATATTTTTGAATTTTAATTGATATTGTTTGATGTAGAAGTACATCAGTGTTTGATAATGTAAATGTTTCAGAGTTTGTAAAAGAGTTATTCTTTTGAAGGGTTTAAGAACCATCTACAGTTGACATGATAACATAAGAAAAAATGTGGGCAAGACAGAGCCATAAAATCATAGAGATACTGCAAAGCATTAGTCATTAATATGTATTATAAAGGAATTTTCATTGAAACACCAAAATAGAGTCTTGGTCTGGATACCGAAGGGCCAATTAACTGTTTTTCCTGTTCGTTTTACTCCAGATTTTGCCTTTGTGTTTGTATAGACCCTCTTCTTCCTGGTTAGTACACAAGATCTTTAAATTGATATATTTTTCAGTTTTTTATTCAGAGCATTCTCTTTTCTACAAATTGGAACCAGGGCAGTTACATCACTACTATTAGCAATGTTCCGGTTTAACAAACATTCCAAATGGTATGACTAAAATTTACCCAGTCGGGAGTTATTTCTCTGTGAATCTGTTTGCTACTGCATACCTGTTTCACCACTGAAGATCATCGTAGGAATGAATTATTTTAATATGTAAGGAACTGTCAAAATAGTGACATTAGGATAACATTAGGATAACCTTTACAAGTGATTTCTACATCTTTAAGTACCTACCAATTGCCTTTCTACTAATTGCTGAGCAGTTTGCAATGGGAATTTACAAATTATGCAATGCCCTCATTCCTCTGCCTGTCATAATTCTGATCTTATCACCATAATGAACATTTCAGCTTTTTAACTATGAAATAGGAAGACCCAGAAATAACATGGACTAGCTACTGTCTAGCAACCATAAATATGTGCATCTCCATTAGATCTTGTATCCCTAAGATTGCACACATACCTAAAATTTCATGTGTACAAAAGCATTTTTTGTTCTGACATCTAATGTAGGAAAGTTTCTGATAGTAAAATTAGCCATCTGCTAATGAATGTGTACAATGAAAATCCCTCTACATGAAGATCATTTATTTCTCCAGCAAAAAGTGTTTTGCTGTGCCTGAAACTGTGCTGAATACAGTTAAATAATTTGAATGGTAGCTGCTAAGTAATTTAGAATTTGATCCATAATGTTAAGTAGTTTTTGAAGTTACTTTTAGTAAAACATCAAGTACAATTAAAAGTCAAGGCATGTCCATCTTTCCTGACTGATGAGAGCCATTTAAATGGAACAAAGACCTTAGTGCAGGTCTTGCAGAAGGTACTGGCGTACCTAGAATTATTTTGAGATTAACTGACAGAAGACTGACGGTGTCATAGCAGAGTTTTTAATCCAAAAAATACTAACATTGTTCTAATTGGAAAATGTCTAATATTTCCAGCTCCTCCAGTCTACAGTGAAGCTGCTCAGTTCTGTTTGTGAAAGGTAAGAGAAGTGTAGAGGAAGAACCCAATGTGGAAAATCATTTTAGCTGCAACATCAAGAGGTATTTCTGCATCTAGTGAAGAATACAGGCATCCTGTAAGATTTTATAGAAAAGACCACAGCATATAGGCCTTTAAAAATATCACTAGGTACCTATCTTCATATCAAGACCACTGAATGTCTTTTTAAATCTAGACCTATTTCTTTATCTAGAAGTAAAGATTGAACAGTATTAAATCTAAAGCCTCCTCATAAAAAAAAGAAAAAAAAAAAAAAGGAAAAAAGTGGAATCACAGTGATGCTTCTTGTAAATATTTTAATTCCAGATGGGTAAGAAATATTTTTTTTTTTTTTAAATTTACTTCTTAATCTTTGCATTATCTTTAATCTCCAGAAGGTGTTTTCAGACTTTGCCACATACAATTTTCAGTAAAATACAATCACTTCTTTCAGCATGTCTCTTTAGACTGTGTGGCCACATTTAAACTAGAGAGGAGCCTCACAACAGACTAGGGGCAGGTGGCAAAAAGGTATTCTGTTAATACAAGATATCCTGCTTCAAGCACAAAAGCATTGACTGCACAGAGCACCATGCCCATACAACGTGGTCTGTGTGGTGTTAACTTATCCTTTCATCCTTGGTAGAGTTTTCTGGTGCAAATGCACAATGGCTGTGGTTTATAGCATCTGTTTTCTCCCATTCTTGATTTTAGTTATGCATCTGAGGCAGAGGGGGTATAAAGTTTTCAAAAGCTGTAATCTTCCACTAGATCCTGCCACTGAGAGTACTATGACTATGACAACCCTCCAATACAAGATTTAGCTATGTTTTAGTATCCTTAAATTGCTACTTCTTTTTGACAGTAAAGTTTTAAATCAGTGTGTTTCTTACAGTGATGCACTGTGCTGCAAGCATACAAACTAACAACCTCACCTTGTGAGGCGCAGTTTCTTTTACCAGGTGTCAAACATCTCCAGCTTACATTTTAAGTAGTTATCTTTGTATCTGTCAGGCCAAAGAAATACAATATATGGGTTTTATTTGGTTTGTTTGGGATTTTTTTCCCCGAGGTGCTAAGCACATACATCTTCCCTTTTCAGTTTGTTTCAAATTCTGCATGCTTTTCACCTCTTAAAACATGCAAATGTATTTTAATGTCTTTGACCATCAGAAACAGCAGCACACAGAAGGGGGATAAGTGCAGATCCCAATGGTTCTCCCTGTTCTCTTAACATGGATGATGGATGACGTGAAACCCAGAAGGAATTCCCTTACTTGTAATGGAGCAACAATAACAGGAGGCGCTTCAAAATTTCCAAAAGACCCACTGGAACATCATTCAGCAGTGCCCTTTGGCAGTCAGTCAGACCTAATATTGCAAATTATTACTCTGAGTATAATAATATACATTTGCATTCCAAATTAATACATAGAAACTTTAATACTACAGTTACATTTTAAAGCAAAAAATCTATCCCTGTTTCTTTCATGTTAAACTTGCCTTTCCAAAGTTGCTCTGGATCTTAAGAGTGAGTGCTTTGTCATAATTCCAGCAGAATTTGGGGAGATTAGATCAGCACCCTGAGATCTCCACAGGGAGGACAGTGACAGTACAGTTAGGGTTTCTTTCTCCTCTTTGCCAAGAGTCACATGATGCTGATGTTGATGTAGATGGCATCTTCCTCCTCAGCCTTGGGTCTGCTTTGGTTGATTTTTATACATCCTGTTAACATGGTCTCCCTACATGCTCTTTCTCATCACTGGTTTCCAATTATTCAGTTTATATATTCTTTTTGTTATCTCTAAAAACATATTTTTACCTGAACAGTTCCGAGTTGTACTGACCTTTGACTGACCATTGTGATTTGTGTTTCCAGTACAGGACATAGTATCATCATGTGTCTGTAATCTTCCACATCACATTTTATTCTATAGTCACTCAATCTACACAGAGTAAATACTTGTTATTGCTATAAATTAAAGTTAAACTAAAATAAATTTAGACAATAGTTATCTGATGGCTAGATAATTTGCTATCATAGCTGAACAAGAGAAGCCTAGACAAGTCCAGAAACCCGGCACTTGTCAGACCAATGCAAAACTTGTGGTCTTTAATAAATAATAGCAAAATTATATTTTATAGGGCTACAGTTTGCCTGCTTCAGCTGTTTCTGGACTTTGTCATAGTCTTTAAGGTTTTACACAAGAGTTTCAACCTTCCTTTTTATGTTGAGAACCAGTCATAATGGGAAGTGAAGCATCTCCTCAGAATTTTCCAGTCACTTACTTGGTATCTCCCTTTTCAGCAGTGCAAACCTAATGAGTCCTACAGTTAAACTATCTAAAGATCACTAGGCATTTTACACAGAACGTAGGTGTTGCACCTGAGGGCATGAATCCCAGAAAGAAGCAAGGCATTGTGAAGCTGAGCCTAAGTTTCCAATGGGAATCTAGCTCCATAGAAACAGTTTTGTGGAAAAAACCTATAGAATGTAATAAGGATTAAAAAAATCTTATCACCAAGGCAAAGCTAGAGGTAGAGTAGAGTAGAGGTAGTGTCTTTTATTAGACCATTCAATAAAACTTGGAAAAACATACAGACTTTCAGGACTCTTTTGAAGGTGTAATTTTATAGTACTTATTCTAAAAACCCCAGAAAGTCACCTAAGAGTATCCTATCTAAAAAGTGCTATTGGCTGGCTTAGAAATTATCCATACAGAAGTTATCACTCACAGATAAAATCTACAGGATTTACTCCAAGCTATGACAACATAAGCAATAATTAATAATTCTGGATCTGAAAGAACTCAGCATCACCAGCAATGTTTTAGTTTTATTTGATTTAATCACCTTTTAAGGAAAATACAACAATAAGCATTTTGAAAAAAGGGAAGCATTTAGCGAACAGCAAAGTGCTCTTCAGTTATTAAGCTTCCTTTCACACACTCTGTCCATGTGAATTAAGCTAATGACTAGTAAAAGTTAACAACATTAAAATACCACAGTGCAAATGGCAGTGCCATTAATTGTTTTATTAATTAATTTCTGTGTCTCTTTAAGTACAATAGACCCATTAATGCTGAAACTTAATAACAATTATGATGATGTAATCACAAAAAAATTTTTTGTGATACTTCTTTTTGTAAATACAGGAAGTCTGAGAAAAAGTTTCCTTTCTTTACCCTTATCTGACCAGAGATGTTGGTTTTTGATGCTGAGCTGCAGCAAATTGAACAGACCTGGGTAGAACAACCCCCAGTCCATACCTCATTCCCCAGGGACAGCAGTGGGTCCGAACTGCCCTTTTTATGCTTGGGTGGAATAATCAAACCCCACAGGTTTAAGAGAAAGAAGTAGAGATCATATCTAGAAAATAACTGGAGAAGTGTGGAAAAAAAGAGGGGAGAATGTTGTGAAGAAGAGTGGGAAACCACGCACAAATGAAGAGTAAGGAGAAATTAAAAGGTAACCAGAAGAGGGAATTAGAGGAGATAAATGGGAAGAGTATGACAGGAGTAGCATAATGCTAAGATATTAAACTACACGAGCAGTAAATCCAGTGACATTTTGAATTAAGACCAATTCAGTTATTTTATATTTTGCAAAAATGTCAAGGTGCACCCTAGTTGATAAAGTCAATTTGCAAACAATAATTAATGACTGCAAGTACTACTGTCTTTATTATGGACATATCTGCTATGCTACTTTTTTTTTCTCATTTCACAGAGGAGACTGCTTAGTTCCTTACTTAAACTTGGGGTTAAGATTTAACCTCGGGGGAAAAAAAAACGTGTATGTCATGGAAATCCTGCCTATGCTAAGGAAAGGCTTGGCCCTACGCTTTTTATCTGAAAGCTTTCCTTAGTTTATCTATGCTTTTTCTATTGTATACATAGAGTTTGAGCCTCTACGGCATCTGGATTTAGTATGCTGCATCCTGACCTTTTACAAGGGAGATAGCTTCTGAGTCAATGTAATGCCAAAGCCCAGGTGTGGTCTCCATTGCCAATCTTTCTACAAACTGTGAAATCCAGGACCACTACCTCTTGTTGTACTGTAATCTAAACAAATTTTGATTCTGGAAAAAACCCAAGGTATTCATTAATGACTGTATCAACAGTATTATTGATAGAAAACCAAAATAAAGTCTGGTTCTGGCTTTTACAAAATAGATATCTGTATAGAACAGCATAAGACGGGCAAATAGATTGTACCATTCTCCGAATAACTCCCTTTGGGTCAATAGAGTAAGACCAAGTTTGCATTTGTCCCATTGGATTAAAAAAATTAATTGCAGAAATAAGTCCTTTGCTTCAAAACTAGAGATTTTTTAATTATTATTCTTGCTTAGAACAGGAGACTGAATTGTACAGTAAAATCTCTGAAGTTCTGGTTTAAGAACTTTAGAAGTCTCATATTGTTCTAGATAAAATACACAGAACTAAATGGACCATGAATGGTGTTCATAAAATAACTTCTGTGCTTTAGAATTTGATACATATATCTATCCTGTGCAATACATAAACAAATATTTAGTGGCTTAAATATGCTCAGCCACGTGTTCCTTTAAAATTCACTGGCATAAATCTTCTATATCTTTGCTGATATCCAGGCGGTGTCATTGCCATTTCCATTGAAGTTGGAGACACCTTATGCCAACTGCTTTCAAATTATAAAAATTAGTTTTTAAACTTCTCTCTGAATGCTGCAGGAGATCTTGGACATTGCAACAAAGGGAGCTGAGGCAGATCAGTAGATCTCAACTGTATTTACATTTGTTGTCTGTGTAGGCCTGGAAACTGAGAAAAAATCAGTGAGGAAACTTTCAAATTTAAAGAGAATTTCCTTGCCTGAGCATACTTGAGTGATACTTATTGCGAGACTAAGAGATTGTTAAATTATGTTCATCTTGCTGTGGCTCTAGTTCCACTGGAAAAATGGTGGAAGAGAAATTTTAAAGGTAAAAAGAGAGAAGTTAGCATCTGAGCTATGCAAAAATAAAGACATCTCATGTTAAATAAATAAAATATATCTCATGGGGCTGTTGATCATACTGGCCCGATTAAATAAATGTGGCACCTCATTCTGCCTTCTGAAACTCTCTTGTTCTTCCTGTGAAAGAGCACTATCCTCCTAATGTACTGCTGAGGAATGCAAGGCAGATACCATCAGAAGGGATCAATGAAGGAAAGAATATTCAAATAGTGAAATATCTACCTTGGATTATATCCTAATTGGATATTACATTAGTCTAAATTTATTTCACTCTCATATTACCTTATTTGAGTCATTAGAGACTAATGAAAGCTAATATCAATTAGTTAAATCCTTGTTATGTTTCATCTAACAGTTGTCTGTGAACCGCACTGTGTAAGAAATAGGCACTGATGCATTTCCTAATTAATAAAATAATACTTCGGGAGGAGGGAGGGAAGGGAAATGCCTTTTCAGTTTTCCTGTCATTCTTCATAATTCAAAAAGCTTGGTTGTTTTCTTATGAATTTGTAATTGAGAATCCATTATCTCATGTGAAAGTGTATTCAGTATAGTGCATTCAAGTTTCCCTTTTTTTAAAAAATAAGTAAGATTTTATTCATAGAGGTAAACAGTAGCAAAGAGCTATTGCAAGTTATCCTCTTGTGAACTGTCAAAAGAGATCCCTCTGTCACTTACAACAACCTCCTGCTCTTCTTGAGTCTAGAGATTCAGGTCCTACACTTGCCCTTTCTAGATCATTTCTAAGCTTGTCTTTTCTAAGTTTAAACTTGGGTAAACTACATTTGACCTGGGTATCTGGATTCCCTGCCTATGAAATCTCATAAGTAATAGTACCTGTCTCAAAGGGGGGACTCTAAAGAGATGCAAGAGGTGATAAAAAATATAACATATTTTTAATATTTAATATTACAAAAAGCATTCTCATTCCAAGATGCTCCAACAGTCAGTCAGTATGTGCTGGAAATCCAGTTCCCTTTTTAAAGCAAATATTACGCCTAGACACTTCTGGGTGACCTTCCTGTCCTCTGCAGAGATGGATGCTGTGATGAACGCATATTGGGTTTTCCCTCTTCAACAACAAAATATGGGGTGTAACTCCAGCCCTTTACACAACGAGAGCAAAGGATTGCTCGCTTTATATCCTTCTGCCCTTAGCGTTGTAAGATAGTTAACTGCAAATAAATGTTCTTAAAGACTATGCACCTGATTAAGCCACAATTTAAATGCCTTTCAAGGATCCAACTGGAGTCTGAACACGGCTCAAACTCTGAAGACGGCTGCTTGGCATCTGTGGGGCAGGAGAAAGGCAAACTGTAAACAACAAAGGCATGTAGCAGGGAGCCTGCCTCAGCTACCTGCCGACAAATCTTTGAGGGTGTTATGCTGCTGCTGAAATACTTTTAATGGTGGGTATTTTTAACCTTTGTTGTTGAGAATTCATCTGTCCCACTGAGCTTCATTTCTTTTGTGACATTGAGGCTCTTTAAAACTATAAATAATGAAAGCACAATTTTCTTTGTGCTCTGAAAGTTCTCCTCTTCACAAAATATTAGAATAGAAGTTCAAGAGCATAAATAAGCTTTTCCATAAAATCTAAGCACAAATATCTTTCTATGGAGTATTTTGTTTACACTTTTGACAACAGGGAGTAAATTTTCAGTGCACGGCTTGAGATTTTACAGAAGATTCAACTCTCATTAACCTTAAAAAGAATTTTATAACTTGTCTTTCATGTACCATATGAAAGCTAACTCTTGGGTGTGACCCCTGAGTATCTAGTCTTTCATAATTTTAACAAAGTGTCCAGTATCTGTGTCATTATTGGCAATGCAATAACATTTATTAAAAAAATTTATCACTGGCATTGAAGACTACAGCTGTGGATAAAGGAACGAGTGCATGCTTTGTTGAAAACTGCCAGGACTCTGATAATAAATGTGCAGTGCCACATAGTTATTGGCATTGTCATATCGAAAAATATTTTTGCTCTAATATGGCAAAATGAAGAATAGTCATTGTTCATCATCCCTTATTTAAAGCTCTTCTTGTATATAGATTTGGCAACGGCAGCACATGGCAATGTTATGTGCTAAGAAATAGAGATCATTTAAAATTTGCAGACAAGAAGTTTTGTAGTGGGAATGCTGCTCTTGGACACTAGAAATGTGGGTCCTGTTCCCATTTCTCCTGGTGTCCTGGAATGTAATATTGGGAAGGTTACCCTCAACTACATTTGAAAGGGTTTTGGTGAGAATTGTCTGCTTCACTGTCCTTCCTCCGTGTCCTCACTCCTCCACCTTTCCCGTGTACCATTTTGTAAACCGTGGCACTGACCTCCCTGTAAGGAATTTTAAGATCAATTAGTAAGAAGCTATATGTAAGAACTAGCATTGGTTATAAGGTTAACAGTGTGATTGTAATGAACAAGAAACAAGCAAAAAGAAAGTAGCATCAGCACAAGAAGTTAGAAGTTTGTGTCCGTTCAGTAATACCACTGGCAGTGCTGAGATGCATCATTACATAAAACAGTGGGCATACTTACTCCAGGTTCTTTTCAACGTCCACCTTCTATGTGTGAATTTATTCGTATCAGTGGAGTTACAATGAGATTAAACAGAAGTTCATTCAGTGGTGGTGACTCAAGTTTAAGATTTAGAAAACTGTTTTTCAGTTACTGTACAAGGTATATGCTTTCGATTCTGATAGTGGGGGTTCCACTGAAAGCAAAGGCAAATTCATTGTTTCTGGACTGAACTGCACGCTTTGCTAAAATATTCTGGGTTTCACAGGAAGGGCTGGGAGCTATCTGGAAGATAAATAAGCTGTAGCATTTCCATATTTTGCATCCAACTGTGTACCGGGAAATGGCTTTATATGCATAAACTAATTTCCAAAGGGTCTCCATGCTACACTTTAAGGGATAACCCAGATATAAAAATGCTTCCAAAAAAATGTAAGGAGGAAACTTTGTATCCATATAGATTCAAGAGCTAGAAAGGAGATTTGGTACCAGAAAATTATACAGAAAATATAATTTTAGTTATTTGCATCTGCAGTTTAAAAGAGATGCAATACTGCCAAACAAACAGAGCTCAGCAGGATAGTTGAACGATCAAGGAAATTGCAAGAAGCTGAGCCTGCTTAAATTATGCCATGTTTTGTACAATCTCGTTAGTTCTCATACACAGACTATAGGCCCATTTCTGGAGCCTTTGCAAGGCATAAGGAATAATATTCTTAGGAATGGCAGAATGTTTGTTTAATTGAGTTTGAAAGATTTGATTACATAATGGAATATACATCACGGTAGACTAAACTAAATGTTGGGGATTCTGATCTAATGCCTGTGTCTGCATACAAAGAGGGCATCACAACAATTAGAGATTGTTCTTTTTTTCACCTTTTCCCCCACCTGTCTGTGTTTAAATTACAAGGTTATCACTAGAATAATCTCACTATTAAATATCTGAGAAAAGACTCAACATTTATATTTTATAGATTTTAAATATAAGTCAAGGCAAGTAAATTACAGCAGTAAAGGATGATTGAAAAGTCAGGATGCCATGGTGCAATATCAGATATTGCACTAAATCAGCCTCCTTTTATTCCATTGTTAAAAAAAAGAAAGAAAAGGAAAAAAAAAAAAAAAAAACCAAACAAAAAACCACAGGTTAGAATGGCTTGTAAACCATTAAGTCTTTATGAAGAAATACTGTCAAGTCAAAACTGTGACTAGAAAGCTCCTAAAACGAGCTGCTTTTTGTTGTCATAGTACAGGATAGCTTCTAGGGATTATTTTACAAGGGAAAAAATATCATAGAAAAACCAAAACATCTTCACAGAACATTGCTTTAATGCAATAGCAGACCCAGCTCTGCAAGGCGCAGAGCATTTCCTTCCTCTGAGCTTCTGAGGACTTTCAGATTCTGTGGACTATAACGGGACTTAAAGGTGGTTAACACTAAATGGCTTGAAACCGGACCCTAACTTTGTGATTAACTCCCAGATTTTTTCTGTGAATGTGCAAATGGCTGGGCCTCCATATAACCCACCCAGCAGAAGCATCAGCCTTAGAATGTAATTGCCTACAGCCTTATTTAGGCAGCAGAGAGTTAAGCACTGCTGGAAATGAGGTCAAAGTTGCAGTAGCCTGAATTTCCCCTGGCAGTGTCCCTTTTCTTTCCATGGCTCACACAGGGAATCTAGAGCTTCGGTGCTCTCAAGCTCAGTGCCCCAGGTTGGAAGGGATAGCTGTAAACTATTTGTCTTGAGGTAGACTGACTGTTCACCAAGTGCAGAGAGGGGAGCTCAGTTTGCAAACACCGAGGAGGGGAAAAAAACCCCTTTCGTTGTTAGTTACTCTTGATTATGTAAAAAGCCGCCTCTTCTTCTCAGAGCAGCGGAGGTTAGAGCATGAAACAATCTCATGCTACGTGTAACAACTTCCTTTCCCACCTCTAGGCAAAGTGAGTGTTGATTATATGCATTTTCTAGAAGTGCTTCTTTAGAGGCTGCCGGATGTTATGCTGCTGATAACCACGATGGGCCTACATCACTCCAAGGTGCTGGGCTTGACGGTGATACCTCTGGGTATGTCACGAGGGGCACCTTGTGAAGAGACAACCAGCTGCCTAAGGGAGTCTTATCCCGTCATCACTGTAGGGTTATGCTTGAATTTATATAGGAGCCACTCGGTATGTTATTCACATTAATGCACATCCCAAGTGCCTCTGTTCTGCTCACAGGATAAGGAACTCCCACAGCTAATTAGCAGTTTACAGTCATATGTACACCTATTTTCAGAATAGAGAGGAAAAAAAAATATGTCTACGCTTGAAGTTGTGACATTGATGACAAAACTTGATTTGATTTTATGGCCATTAAATTAAATTCAAAGTGTCAGATCGTCAGTTCTGGTGACTGAAGTTTCCTTCAAGGGATAATAAAGCAAAGAGAATGCTTTCTCCCATATGGAAAAGTTGCTTTCACACATGCAGACACGCACGCACTTACTTAAGCACTATGTGTTGTGGAGGGACTGATTTTGTAGTTTGTCCTCCTGCTTGGCTCAGGTTCTCCTGCTGATACAGTCAGAAGTGACAGTGCTCCCAACTTACTGTGTAGGGGTGGTGATAACGGATGTGACGCCCCTTACGTTATAATCATAGGCTTATATGATATACTCCTCAGACACAGGAAATGAATAGAGACAATGAAGAAAATAGCTTTAATTATCAACATCTTTAAGCCAACAGATCCCCTGATATTTTTAAAATTTTTTTTTGTCATAGTTTTGTATAGCTTTGCACAGTTACAAAATACACAACTTTTATCAGTTTTTTGGAAAGTCCAATGACCAGGTCTCCCCTTCGCTTAAACTTACCCCATTTGAGGAACTTCAGAAATATTGTCCCTGATTTACACTATACACATGAGAAACCATGATAGCAGCGCTCAATTCTGAATTTAAATTCTTACATTTCTGTCAGAAATCTGGTTTCCCTCTTAATACTATTATGCTGTTTTCTCTTTTCCTTCTCCTCCCTTGTCTCTCTTAGCAGGCCCCTTAGCTGCTTTTATACAGTTTCTACCTTTACCAGCCTTGTATTCAAAATATACTTTTGACTTTGAGGCCTATTGGCTTTTGACTTTAAGATGCAGAAAGATGAAGAGTTACAGCTGTGGTCAGAAAAGTATTCCCGTTCACTCGTTTTTAAATGCTTGTCTGTACCTTCAGCAGAGGGAATAAAAGCAAAAATAGCATGTAGCTTGAGTGGGAGATCACCAGATAATATTTATGCTTTCCTAAACAGAGTGACACAGTTTTCTGTGATAAAGTCCATCCTGTAGTAAAACTTGTTGCTTTTTTTATCCAGAGACTAATTCATTAGCCGCACCACTTAGTTTTAAGCATATAAATTTCAAGTGTCTAAATTTTGTGGCCTAGTTAGGAAAGTAGTATTGCTGTACTTCCTGTATAATCAATGACTGGTAAGAAGGACAAGTGGTTAAAAAAATTAAATATATTCCAACCGGAACAAATCAGAAGAGGCAGAGCTGATCCAGAGAATATGGTTTTGAACCTCTGCACCAAATTAAGTAAGTTAAGCAAAAAAAAAGAAAAAAGTCTTACTTAGCAATGAATATTTGGTTACTTGGATATTTTGCCATTTGGTTTCTATGCTTACTTAGGATAAAAAAGCATGCTATAAATACATTTATAGAATCATGGAAGAAATAGTAGCTAGAACAAAAAAAAATCAGGCAAAAATAATTCAGTAGTGTCACAACTGTTATACATTTTTCATTGTTTGTTTTAATAATAAAATGAGTTTTGATTGTAACATGAACTATTTCATTTTGTATCAGTGTTAATTTTGGTGTCTAGCTAATTGCTTCAGTTCGTACGTGATGGACTCTGCAGTTCTGGGTTTTTCATGTCCCACTTTCTCCTGCGTATGCAGGCTGGATGTGTCTCTGGCTGCATTTAATGCGATCTCCCTTATACATTATGGTCTTTCTTGTTATTGTCATTATACAGTCCATTTTTTGCATTGTATCCTCTGTATCTATTGTATCATTTTAGGCACAAGCCCGAAGCTCTGGAGATTCCTTGGAATTAGTGTGAGGATATATTTTGGCATCATTAGGACAAGACCATTCTGCATTCTCCAAATCTTCAATTACCCAAATTAAAATACATTTACTGTGGTTAAAGAATTTCTTTACTGATTTCTTTCATAAAATAGAACTAACATAAGTGTATAAAAGATCACAGAAGAAAAGATAAATATGGAAAATAAAATCTTCATGGCTTTTAATGCTTATTCAGAACAAGAGCAGTTTTCTGGACTATACTTTCTTATTAGCCTTTTATCCCAAACAACTGAGATTATATATACTTTAAGAAAACATCTACTGAACACATGTAACCATCCCACTGAGGTTGGTTCCCTCCATTCCCTGCAACACAGCAGAATAAACATTACCCAGGTTTAAGTATGACAATTAAAATCTTATTCTTATGCCCTGAGGAAAAAAATCTCACTGTCCAAAAATTTTTGATCTGTTGGATTTCTAGTGGGACACAGTTAAAATTATTATGTTCAGATTAAATATTTTTTAAAAGATTAGCCTTTTCCCACTAATGTTGATTGTAAAATTTCTACTAATTCAGTAGAAACAGAGATAAACTAATCTGAGGTTTCTACAGGCTAAACTCTTGAGAAGCTGAGTTCACATAAGAAAATATTAGTCATTTAGTGAGAATTTCAGCTTCAAATAAAACTTTTAATTCTGTTTTAAGCAACTGCAATGCTCTTAAAAAGACACAGCAAGCCTATTTTTTATTTTAAAATAAAATACCTAATTTTAAAAGTTCAAGCAAGACTCTGGGAGCTCTTAAGGACTTTTATTGAAAACAAATGACTTGTGAATCGGGTACAAGTTGTTCTAGTAGGACTGAGTCTCAATTGCTTTAAAAAAAAAGACTTTGAAGAAAGTATAAGTTGTGAGATCTAAAAAATACAACTTACACTTCCAGAACAAGGTTATAAATCTGAGGTCTTCTACCTATCATATAATCATTTTAGATTAAAAAACAATAAACTAGTAGAACTCCAGACTCATTCTCCTAGGAAAAGCAGATATACACTTTGTTTAAAAATAGATGTACTTTCTCTAGCAAAAAAGTGCTTGTTCATCAATTTTACATGTTTTACAACTTTTATTACCAGAAGCTAGCATTACGCTATAGTCGAAAATGTGTAAGAGGCATCTTGCATAGTCTCTGAACTCAATGATCCATTAAATAAATGCTTTTAATCTCTTGACAGAGGGAGATAATATAAACTTTGACTACATGCTCTCATACCCAGCATGTTGCTGACCCGCTTCAGAAACACAGGGGTGATCACCTAGAAAGTTGGCTCTCCCGAAGTGTCAGCCTGGGGGCAAACTGCTCTCCAGCTCACCGCAGCTACTTGTCGAGAAGAAAGCAGCAGCTCTGCACCCACCCGTCATCCCAACAAGCAGCTTGCATGGAAATGCAAAGGAAGCCTGAGCACCTCCTCACCCCTGAATGTGATTATCATAACCAGAGTGCAGTCTAATGCAGTGAGAGCATAGGTATGAGGTGGGAAATATTCCAGTTATCTGTCATAATTTCTGTTACATTTTGATGAAATTCAGAACACATGTGAATAACAGAAAAGTATCTGCTTTTCATCCAAAAGCCATGTTTTGGAGGAGTGGTTCTCAATGGGAAAAAGTCCAGTCTTTGTTTGTGTGGCAGCTTGACAGCTTGCATAGCACTTGCAGCCTAGCTTTGCAAATCCTGCGAAAAGCCACTTAGTAGAATATTAATCTGTTTCAAAATGTGAAATGTTATACTAAATTACCCAGAAAATTATCCTGGTTCAAATGCAATTTCTATGAAATACCTGTCCTTTCAGCTAAACACTAGCTTAAGTTTCATGGAACTTAAGCAGATCCTTACCCATAGGAACATCGTTGGACAAGTTGCTCAGAAATTGTTTAATTTTAAACATGCAGTTTTATGCTTCACGTATCAGGTATGAAGATTACTCATGGCTCCTTCTTCCCCTGCTTAGCCCCGATGAGAGCAGGACATTAGCAGCCAAACGGACCAGGAAGATTTTCACTTGGCATGGTCCTGTTTATTTTGCAGGAGTCTCCTGCAACTCCCCGCCATCTCACACTGCACAGGGGAAGGGAGTGAAGAATAAATGCTGCCAAAAGAAAGGAAAAGTGGAACAAACAGCTTGGGATCTTCCCACCACTGCCAGTATATTGCAGCTCTACTTCTTTTTGTTTGCTTTCCGACAGAAGTGCTGGTGGTTCCTCTGAAAATGCTGTCTGGGACATGGACACTTGAGTGAGAGGGAGGTTTCAAGGACAGGATTAGTCAGCCCTGCTGAGGTGTTTTACTTCAGTGCGTAGTACCTTCTTGGCACTCCATGCCTGTCTTACTGGATGGAAAGCTTATATGGGAGAGAAAAATTCCTGTGACACTCTGCTCCAGAAGATCAAAGTCATAAGCTTCTGTAAATCATACTTGGGCATTTGTTAGAAGAAAAGAGAGGAGAGGGATGAAGAGAGGCAATGGAGAGAAAAAGTCAGGTCTGAGAAGGCATGATTTGGGGATACACAGGAGCAGAAGGAGAACATGACAGGACTTCAGCTGTGAAGGAAAAGAAGAAATCAAAACACAGTTGTGGAGAATAATAGAGAAGTTTATAATTACTACGGCATTTTGCTTTTCTGAACATTAGAGCGAATGCTTAGATCTGTTTTCCTCTACTGTCACAAACTGCTGTGAAATGCATTAGCAAGGTATAATTTGCATAGTGTATAGCAAAGTATAGGAATCAAGTATGCCTACACGTACAAACAAGTGCAGACAGCTGTATCTTGTCAGTGCTTTTGTGTGAAGCTAGGTTTAATGCAGAAGCTGTAAAGTCACAGGATATATTACCTATAAGATAACACTACCTAGGGCAACTTGGTTTCTAGGCTGGGTCAGGCTGATGTACAGAGGCTGGGAGAACAACCGTTTGTCTTATTTATCTAGGTAACACGTTGGTGAGCTGGGGGACTGCACGGTGGTCTAGCAGAGCACTGCATTACCTCTCTATCCATTGTCTCTTCCATAGGGAAGCATAGCCAAGACATGACTTGCAAGTATGTTAGCTCAAGTGGCAAAGGCCTGTGCATTTCACTTGGAAAATAAAAAAGGTCAAAAGAAATATCCATTTACTTTAGAAAAAAGAATCCATCACGGCATCTAATGAAAAAATGGACATTTTCTGTACAAAGAAAAAATAGAAGAAATAAGTTTCCCAACTTTTCCTAGGATAAATCTTGTTGCTAATCAATATGGGAGATAATATGCATCTGCATACTGACATTTTTAGTTATTATTTTTCTCATTAAACAAAAAAGAAAAACCCTAGGCAATTGTATTAAACTAGCAGCACTGCTTTGCTAAATGAAAGGTAAGATTGCAAAGCCAGCTGCTCAGAGTAAGGAAAAGCTGTAATGAAGATTACCAGTGCTCCCTTTGTACATCTGCGTTGGAATTAATTACATAATCATACAGCATTTTTTCACAAAACTCCTGCCTTATTCAGCGCGCAACATAAATGGAGCTCACTGAATGGGTAACTTCAATATTTCAAATATGTGGAGCTTTCAATATTCAAGTGATTGATTCCAAATACTTAAAAATTGGTTTGGTTTGCATACAAATTGATCCTGAATTAGGCAATGGTCATGTCCATGATGAAAACACTTCAGTTAAATGACACATAGAGAAAGCTTAATTGATACTTTATGGTTTCTCAGCAGATGTCTGCATTCAAATGGAATTACTGTAAAAGAATTTGCTAGAAAGATGTAGGTAGTGTATCTGAATAAATCATTTGCATTTGCTAAAATGAAGTTATATGCAGTAGGAGGTGCTGGTTGTATCAGCAAGCCGTAAACATACCTTTATTCTTGTCTCTCTTTTTCATATTATGCATTAATATGAATCCAGAATGGGACTGATTCCCTCTATATTATACCAGCTTCATGCTGATGCAACTCTGTTAATTTCAGTCTTTTACCACCTAACTGCCTATTATAGTGGTAAAACCCAGTCTATACACATATATACTGTATTTAATGCCCTAGCACTTCTTTTTACAGAAAGAATAAAACCACATGAGAATTTCATAGGGCTAAGAATTTGACTTCTAAGTTAAAAGTGGGGCATAGCTGAAACAAATGGGTTTGTGTTGCCCTGGGAGAAAAAAAAAAAAAAAAAAGGCAGCAGAAGTAAACTTTCACATGTGGCTTCTAATAAGATTGTGAGTTCCAGTTCATTTTCCCGCTCTTTCAGTCTCAGTGTAAGTGAGTATGCATTTACCGTATGTCCTTGCAATGCATTCTGTCTTTGTAACCCTATTCTCTCCCCGTACTAAAGCCCTCATGAGGCTATGAAGAACATTATGCAGAAAAATAAATGCAGATTGGATGTCAGTATGTGAAATAAAATGCTGCCAGTGCTTTTTATCCTTTCTGCAATTTGATCCAAATGCTGTGACTAGGTTACTGTGGTTAAGATTAATGGGTAAATTATTTTCCCACAAGAAACCACGGCTTTTCTCCACTTAATTACCAGATGTTAAAAAAAGAACAAGTAGTTATTCTTCTGTGTACTCATCTGTGCCCTTTAGCTAATTACAGGCAAATTCAAAGTGATTTCATGTAGTTTTTGTGGTGATGTTGCAGGATTCTTAAGGTTAACAATGATCTGTATCTATAGCATAGCCTGGCATGATGTCATACGCTGGTAGTCATTATATTTAGCTATGTGCGCCCCTTCAAAGAGGTGTTTTCTCAAACAGGTACAATCTGTAATATTTTACAGAGTCTCTTGCACCCTGCGTCTTTCACATGCATGGCTGGGAACAGAAGAGAACCAAAGTCCCAGACAGTGTAATAGACTGTATAACTCAGACCCCTTCATACCATGAGGGCAAGTCCATAATTTTTAAGGTTTTACAAAGGTAAACATTCTACAAGGAAGAACTGGAAAGGTTCAAATGCATGCACTGGGGAGCATCAAAAATTCTAAAATGTACTGGAAAAAGGGGAATCCTTTATGGTAGTTCTGCACTGCTAGAGCAGCACAAATGAGTCATGACAGGCTTAAGCGTCCTGTTCACTTTGTGGAGATATAAAGGATTCACAGTGCTGAAGACAGGGGAGAGTTGGACTATTGACATTTTAAAGGGATATTAGTTTCATATCTTGAGATACGGAAAGGGAAGCTTCAAGACACTCAGCTGATTCATTTCCTGGGGTTTTGAGTAAACTTTCAGTTTCAGGTTGTCACCTATCCTACAGTCTCTACTATTTGAATAACATCTTCGAAGGCAGCACTTTGTGTTTGATAGGTTTCCACCTCCAGACTGGCAGAGACAGTATCAGTAGGTTAAAGTCTGAGAATGGAATTAGTGAGCCAAACAATCCTACTAATGTGTAGTAGAACACACTCCTACATTTTTATTCCTACTTCCCGTTGTGAATCCAAACCTAAAATTATGATTTCATAAAGGACTGAATAACTAGAGCTGCAATTCTTGCATAAACTACTGTTGTCAGGTTTAGCAGATAGAAAAGATCTTTGGTAGACACTCTGTGTAAGTCACTACAGTCTTCATTTCAATCTGTATTTATGAAAATATCACAAAAAGTGTTAAAATCCATGCAGGTAATAGTAATTTTATTTTTTATTTTATTTTATTATTTAGTATTATCATTGCAAATATTTTGTTGACGTTAATACTGTAAGTATACTATTGCAGTTGTACCGTTATTGCAACTGTGATTAGCGCTACATATGGTAGTAGGTCCTCATGTTTCATATTTTCTCCAGCAGTCTTCCTACAGTTATTCATACCTGTGTCAGCAATATTAAAATCTTACGATTTAGGGTTATTTATCTGTAATTATCATCTATGCTTATGTTTACAGTGACATCATGTTTGCTGAGAACAAAACATCCATACCATGGGTGCTTTTGTGCTTAGCTTTGGACTAGCTCTAGTCTGATTCCATGGATGGGATTGCTAGCAGAAGTAAGCGTGCTCCAAGGGCACATCTTCAGGTACAATTTCATCCAAAATGAATCCTTTTGCATGGTCCAATGTCTTTCCATGGTTTGAACCAAAGTGGAATAAGTTGGGATGATCAAGGGAAAACATTGAACACAATCCACTGCAAAACAGAAAGTGAAGTCAATAAAAATTGTCATGTCACTGCTTTCCAAAGTTATAAAAAAATGCAAAAGACAGTGTGATTTTCATTAAAAGAGCAGAAATGACCCAATTGTAAGTCTTTCACCTGCAATTAAAATTGATCACAAATTCAAAGATTCTTTTTGTCAGTCTTCTTTTTTTCTTTTTTTGCATGTGTTTGACAAAATTGAGAAAAATTTTGTTCTTGGGGATTTCCTAGTTTTCCTGTTGAAAAATAAAAACAACAATAAACAAATAAAAATTGATAGCTTGTCAATTTGAAAATCAACAAATTTTGAATGATACATTGATAAGTAAACACATTTTTTTAAAGAGAATAACTTTTCATTTTACTTTTGTCCTTTTTAAATAAGAGTACATATATATATTCACAAGCATTGTCCATAACTCCCTTAAGGAGCATCCTGTTACTTCATGCAAGACTAGGCTTTGTGGTTCAAGTTGCAGTAAATTCACGCTGGAAATTTTTACATTGGAATTGAGGTCTCCCACATCCATTGTGAATTCACAAGATAGTGAAAAGGAAGAATTTCCCCTTGTCTTATGAACACACGGATTTCCCTGACAGTTTTCCCAGTAAATGAAGTGTTCCCATTACTTGGAAGCTTCCATATAATTTCGTCTTTTTCAATAATCAGCTGGTACAATCAGTTAAATTTGATCCAAATTTGCCAACTGGTTTACCTGATGTAAAGTGCCTTTTTTTTGCAAATAAACCATTCAAGAATCTGTTCATGGTCACGTCAGATAAGCTTTTCATTTTGTTTCTTCAACTTTTTTTTATTGAATTATTGTCATTTGTATTCCAGTAGGATATATTGCCTCCTACTGAGACAGGGTTCCCTCATAGCAGCCTCACAGACTGAGAAATGGTCCCTGGCCTGTATGGTTTATTAATTGGTCAGATAAACAATGGGAGGTGGGAACATGCCTGAGGTGATAATGGAGGTCGTTCACAGGGACAGACTGGAAACTTTTACTCATTACACTGAACTCCAATGTCATGCTGACAGACCTCCTAACAATGTTTAAAATGCACAGTTGTTTGAGCTGGGGAAACAGAAATTAAACATATTACTTGAACGCGTCTTCCCCTGCCAGTCTTTCTCAGGCTTTTTTTCTTTTGAATCAGAAAAAAATATCCATTAAGACTTACATAGTAGACATTCCTTTCTGTTCCTCCAAGTAATTCCTTTATGTTTGTCCTGTTCTGGCAAAACATATAGAAATAAGCTAGATCATTCTTCCAGCCTGTTATATACATGCATTTTGAAATGACAGATAAAGTCAAAGGGTTAAGAAACAATTCGAGCATCTCCTTAACAGGACCAGAATTACTGGCAGGCAGTAAGGCTCTCTGTATTTGTATTTAATGGGAATTAACCCATCCCTGTTTGTAGTATGTCACTACTACGCAAATCTCCTAACCTTTGTCATGCCTCCTCCTCTAATGTTTAATGAAATGTTCTCTTTTCCTTTCACAAATTTTTCTTCACTCTGAAGAAATATTGTAATCATTACTAACTCTGTAAACTGACATGCCTGTCAGGAAATGTGTTCTTAATATCTCACATACAAGCTTACTGAAGCTTTTAATGCTGACTAACTGGTTTTCTCAGACTAGGCATAAAAAAATATAGACACATTTTCCCTCTTACTTCATTACTATTTTGCAAAAAATCATCAAATATATTTCTTTCTCTCAGTCGACATGGCTACAGTGGAAGGAGATCAAAAAATTATGACTTTCTATTCATACAGTTCCTTGTGAAAAGGAAACATTTCACTGACTGTATTCTGTGGCAAAATGGATTATCATAAAACACGGCATCATGCTTTGCTGGGAAAATGTGTCATCTGTTTTGCTTTAACCTCCTTGTGGAGAAATTGTCACAAGTGTCTTCCGTATGAAATTTTTCCTTATCCCATTTGACTGACTAACATTAAATGTCAAGGTAAGGGCAGCTAAATAAAGCAGAAGAACAGAGATTTCTGTAGCTTTTCCTGTTGATGTCAATGGAGTTTAACATCATATTGATACAGAGAGGAAAGTGATATGCATATTGCTTTCCAGGGACTGTAAGATTTAAAGCAAAGCCACAATTGTTAAACTCCTAAACATCTTACCTACTGGGTAGATGCTGATCCCTGTGAACTTTTCCTAAAATACCAACAAGATGGACAAAACAGATCAATCTAGAAATCTTAGGGCAACATTTTCAGTACTGTGAATAATCCTGTCCTTCACCTAGCAAAGCAATACTTCTGCTTTATATAGTAACATCTCTACAGTGAGGGTTATATTCAGCTGCATTTTGTCTTAGGAGAGCAAGAAGAGCAGAAAGTTATGATGGGATTACAAATCAAAAAATTAATAAAATCACATTTTTTAGTTTGTAAAATGGGCTTGAACTGAAAATTTCTAGAATTATAAAAAAGGTAAAAAGAAAATACTTTACTCTTGACCAAAGCAATTGTTATGAGGTTTATCATAGAATCATAGAATGGTTTCAGTTGGAAGGGACTTTAAAGATCATCTTTCTACATACCTTCTACTCACTATGTACAGTTGAATTCTTGTAAAACACTACACTGTATAAACACATTGGTGTTAGGTTATTGAAATTAAGTCGTCTGGTTTGGAGAAAAAGGATTCCTTACTTCACAGGTTACCTTGTTCTGTCTGTCTAAATGAGACAGAGATCCAGATATACAGTCTAACACAGAGAGTGACATTTACCCTATAGCTAAACTTCTCAAATGAGTTCATAAAATCATGAATGATGTCATTTGTGGGAAGCAGAATGTGCTTCCATTTTCTGCTGTCTTGTCATTCCTGAATTCTGGATTTCCTGTTTAGTCTTGGGGGTCAGTCTGTAGATTTCCAAATAAAAGGTGAATAGTATCTGCTGTGTGGATGAATAAAGTCCGTTGCCTTGCTTTGCTTTTCTTTTCCTTTTTTTTTTTTTTCTTGACAGTTATAAACTGAGGTAATTATAGTTCACTATTCAGACATAAAACATGGTTTCATTTCGAGTCTTAAATAGTATTTGGACTGCAAGATTCCCTTATGTGTAGGCACTGAGTGACTCATTTGAAACTGAATAGATTTTAAAATAAAACTAGAAATTCATTTTATGAGAGTGTCTTAATAGAAAATCAGTCCGAAAAATAATTTGTGCCGTAGAAAGGATTCTACCCATCCAAAAAATGAATTCATTTCCTTAGTGTTTTCAAATGTCAGTAAAGGTTGGATTTAGTTTAAAAAGTTAAATGACTCAGAGATTTTTTTTAAAATTCCATTTTTTTTATTTCTAAGCTGAGTTTCCCAAAGAATTCTCCATAATTATGAAAGAATTGTCTTGTTTTTATGAGCACTGTTATTTTACTTGATTTCCACTTTCTCTGCCGTGGGGCCCCAGTCCTTGTGACATCAGAACCGATGGCCAGGTGAACTTTTTAGCTCTCAAATCATTTATAATGGCAGAGGGTGACTAATCAACAGAAATGGATTATCTCCCTAGCAACAGCAGTTCAACTTTCATGGAAATATGCAGGGAGCTAGTGATACAGAAACAGGCAAAATGGAATTATCTATGAATTAATGGCATTTGAGCAGGCAGCAGTGGAGAACAGGATGACTCTAGCATATCCAGGCAGGAAGCTCAGCACACAGGAAACACGTAGCTCTTCTCAGAAACTCAGGCACAGAGGTTTTGTCTTCCATCCCCCAGGACAGCATCCTACAGAGCACCNAGTAGTTCCCTGTCCTGCTCAAGCTGAGGAGCCCAGAACTGGACACAGTATTCCAGTTGTGGCCTCACTAGTGCCGAGTAGAGGGGGAGAATGACCTCCCTCAACCTTACTCGTGATTCAAAATACTCAAAATCTTACGTTCAGATTTCCTAACTGAAGAACTAAGGCACCGCAATAGTTAACCTGGAATAGTTAACCCGGATAGTCAACCACAGTGACAAATTTCTTTCCCCTAGAAGAAAGAAACTTTCTACAGTAGGGATTTTTCCTTTGTGGGGGACTGCAAAGGCCTTTTGCAAGAAATAAGGACTTTTGCAGCTTATCTTCTGCTTTAAGTGCAAGGCACATTTTCTTGATTTTATCTTCTCTGATATCATAAATGTGGGTGGATGTAGGTGTGCGTACACATCATGTTTAAAGAGAAATCCAGCATGCTCTATACACTGGATAGGAGTGAAAAAGAAGTTCATCATATCTCTTCATACAGCACTGGAAAGTATTCAGCTACTACAATGAAAAGTGCGGTGAAAGAATCAGAATAGGACATAAAGGATTCTCAGACAACTTTACCCCCTAAAAAGTTTGCTTGCTCTGAATGACCCCAAAACACAATGTACTCTGAAGCATGTGGAAAAAGAACAACGGATGGTATTGGCACTTAGGTGGGAGAAGGCTGTGTCATGCAAAGTGTTACACAGCCTGCATTTTCTTTCTTTTTATAGAGCAAGAACAAAGAACAATGGCTCTGGCTCCTATGTCTTAATAGACAGCAGCTCATGGGCTTCCTGCCAAAGGGTTAAGTGCTGTTGTTTGGCCCTCAGTTTCAAAGACAGAAATGGCCATCTTTCAATAGTAGATTTTTCTACGCTAAAGAAAGAGCAGTCTGCTGAAGGGAGAAAACCAACAGTGAATAAAACAGAGAAATAACAGCTGCGATACAATCTTCCTCTTAGCTGAGCATTTAGTTTGAGGTGGGTTTTCTTTTTTTTTCAGTTTTAATTCTAAAAGGGATTTCTATGGAAGATTGTTTTCAAAAGAAAGTATTATTCCACTACCATACACATTTAGATGTATTTGCCACTGAGCTTTTGAAGGATTCTAGCAGCATATTATGAAAAAAGATGTTGGCAATTGTTCATGGAAAATATCTGACAGTAAGGTCAAGTGAGCCACGAAAGAGGTGACATGCGTAGATTAAGTTCTTGCTACAGCATGAAGCAAGTTGACCAAGAAAAGCATACTGCGTTTAAGGATTTAGTCATATTTTCTATGGCAATAGTGTACTTTTATGTGTGCTAAAGAAAGGAAATGAATTTTAATGCTTACCAGGCACTTAGGCTACCTTATATGAAACCAGATTTGGCAACTCCCCCTGCAGCTGTTGCAAACAAGTCCAGCCAATCATCAGTACTTGTGTGCTTCATTCATCCCTCTGTAAGAGAAATAGAGAAGCAATAGACTCAGAACATTTGGAGATTCAGTTTTAACAAAGTGGATGATTTTCTTTGCAGAGCCAAGTCTTTTAGTTTGTTGTTGTTGGGTTTTTATAATAATTTCACCAGCGGAATTGGATTGAGATTGCTGCCTTCACAACTACAGAAAGCAAAACAAAACTGTTTTCCAAGTTTCTAACAACCTCTGAGCTTCACCAATGTCTTCTAATGGAGAAAAAGTGTGTGCATAGCCCATCTTGAGTTCTGCAACCAAAACTATCAGAACCACACCTGTACGTTTTTGTCCCATGCCATCTGGTGGTATGTTGTTAAATCCAAGTACCACATCAGGTAACAGTAGTATTCTCTGGTATATAACTACTTCTTTCCACCAGTAGGCCAGCACTTGATGGGATACCCTAAAATATTGTAATAGTAGCTAACAATATTAGTAATAGTTAAAGTAATGATGATAGCAGATTCTTTAGCAACTTCTTCTAAACAGGATTCAATTTAGTCTACATTTGGTAAAAAACAGCATTTTGGGTCTGCTTCTTGAATGCCTTCATGGAATTGTTATCTGTGTCTGTATGAAGCATGCACAGGAAAATTCCACTCTGATAGGCAACTTTTGACATATTCTTTAGTTGCCACTGCTGACACAATTTTCAAGAAATGTTAATTTTGTATACTCATTAACCCTTACCACTCAGGAGAAGTGACAAGTGCCTATGTGAAAATCTATAATGTGATTCAACTAGTAGCAATTAACTCACATTTGATAGGTCTGCCTAGTCATCTGTGCAGTACTCAAGAGTGTGATCTCCTGATAATTCCTCTTCTTTGTAGTTACTCAGGTAGATGCATTCAGATGCTTAAAGATTTCCAAAGCTAACCTATGACCTATTACCGAAACACATTTAGCGTAAACTGAAATCTTAAAGAAATTCTTTAAAACTACCAGGATGTCAGAATGATCTATTGTAATTTTTGGTACTTTGATTATTTTGCCAAAAATCTATATTGCTTGTTTCTGTGGTTTTTGGGGAAAGGAGGAAGCTATTTGGTTTGGTTTGGTTTGGTTTAGCTTGGTTTGGTTTTCCAGGAAAATGGTCCAAAGGCTATATACACATTTGTCAGGTCCTGGGTATTGGATTGGACAAATCTAGGTAATTATACACACATCCCAAAAGTGTGTGCAAAATGTTGAAATTTCTCTTCATCATGGAAAACACTATTCAGGTTTGAACAATCAGATGTCTTTTATGCATTCTGCTTCCTTGGTAGAAACCCTGGTCAAGTTTTCAAAACAACATGGAATACAATATGGTACAACTTATTTGCAGTCAGTTTGTAGTAGTCTTCAGTTCATTTTCCCTTTTAGTCATACAGTTTCTATTCTCCATCATAGCTGCAAGCATCATAGTTCACGCATTTCACCAATAAGAGGTTCTAAATTCCATATAACAGTGTCATAGAACACTTTCTCATCCCTTTTTGAGGATGCACAGATGACTTACAGGGTACGGGGAGGGATATTTTTAGTAAGGGAACATCATTTACAGCTACATGGGAGTAGTAGTGCTGATCCAGGCACCACTGATTACTTGATTTTAGAGTGAAGATGATGTCTTACAGAATATAGATAGCCCTGAGCTTGAAGTAAATTCTTCCAGCCTTAGTGGTTTTGTATTTCTGAATGTTTTTTTAGCTGTAGCAGTGATTTTGCCAGTTTTCTAATTTATCATTTTTTAATCATTGAAACGCATGCAGCAGTGATACTTCAATGTTTCCTCATCACTTTAGAGCACGATATAAACCATACAGATGAAGAAATCTAACCATTTTGAAGTACATGGTGTATTTGCTATGGTACACAAAGGAAAACATGAAAGAATACTGAGGTGCAGAAGAAAAGCTGTAAAACAAAGAAATAGTGAATAAGCAATAAAACATAACTAAATCCTGCCTTTTTCTGAGTCCTTTCTTGTTGCCCTAGTGGTATTTGCTTAACATAGACAAAAGACATCTGTCACCTCTGAAGAATCTAGAGGACATCAGCATACACTGTGCTCAGATTACACTATACTGACTGACCTACTTGGTCTTGCCTTCAAGTTTTGGCTAAGGTCTGCACTTCTGCTCTGTCAGTTGTGTGAGTGATACACGTTTGTCCTCCTCCCTTTCCCCAGTCATCAATCTGCAACTCGCAGTGAGCTCTCTGCTCCTGCACTGCTATGATACCATGATACATATCACTGTCTTGCTTGTTTCCAGTAATATGCCAAAGATTGAAGATGAGTAAGTACGTCAAAATAAAGCTCTAATATACCATGTCTGTGCTGTCCTGGTGTCCATTTGCCCATCATTATGTTTCCACTTACTCCCAAAAGACCTTGGACACTTGGTATCTGACAAATGTAATGGATGATATAAAGGTACCATTCTGAGCAGTCTGTCCAAGCCTTTACACACTGACTGACAATGGTTTTGTGACTGTAAGCTAATGTAAAACGTTAATGCCATGATGCCACCAGTGCCATCTTGCTGCTTTCCATCACACTGATTCTGCTGCCCTCCCTAAAACATCCTGGCTTAAGAAAGCTCCTGGTACTTGGATTTCCTTCACTGGAGGAGAGAAGGGCCATGTCTCTAAACGATTATTATATCTTCCTAAATGCATTATTATATTTCTGATTAGGTTATCATCTGCACTGAGTTGGTAAGCCAGCCTGCAGGGCTGACTCTGCAGCTGTCATAATCTAGCATAACTCTGCTGAAATCAACTGTATTAAATTGAGTTACCTTGTAGAGTAATTCATGTGTGGAGTGTGTTAATTGTTCTTCTCATATTCTCATATTCATATCTCCACTAAAGATTCTACATAATGACCAACCTTCTGTACTTGATTTTCAGCAATTATTTTTTGGGTTTTTTTTTTCTGTTTGAGAAAGACTTGCTAGCCTGGACCTCCATCTTTGCACTTAAGTTCACAAAGTCTCACCAACTGCTTTGAAATGTATATGCCTGGTACAGGTCTAGATGTAAATCATCCATATTTGTGGGGAATTATAAACTCTGTCTTTGAGGTTGTGGTCCAGCTCTCCCTGGTTTTTATTTCGAGTTAAAATGTTTGCTGTAAGCAGAAAGGCAGCAGACAAGGTGTGTTGCAGCCCTTTGGTGAAAAAAAAAAAAAAAGCCCTAATTATCAGGAAATCCAAGTTAATACTCTTAGTAGAGGATCTTAAAGACAGGGTATCTGCAAAGAGAGTGCAGTATTCCTTTTACTTTTTGCCTAACTTTTAGGTCTAATTGGGATACTTCAGAGCTGAAGACTAATGGAAGAGTTCTGTCTGAAGCCACTAAGGGCTGTACTGCTCAAAAACATAGGCCAAGAAAGGCTGCCTGCCTTAGTAAGAGGTTAAAGATCTGTTAAAATTAGAATGTTATTTAACCTTGGAGTCAAATTTCTGATGGGAAGAGTGAGTTCTTTAAGAAGCCTGTCTAAAAATGGGGTTCTACGCAATGTAGTAGATGCAGATAGCCATTTCCCGCTTCTTTTCCTTTCGACTAAATTTAAGGTATCTTAAAATGTGAAAAGCTTCTCTTGCATCACTTCCCAACAAAAGGTCAAATCCTTTTTTTGTATCCATCCTGGGACTCACCACACAGAGAAAAACTCTTGACTGTGAAGAAAATCCTATTCTCTGAGAACTGGAAAATTGCTTAGCACTCACAAGATTTTCTGGTGGCACCAGCGGCCACCAGCAACTGTGCTGAAGTGACCTGTCTTCCCATTATGCTGCTCCTGAAAGGCTCCTGGCCTCTCTGGGAGCTCAAGACTGCCAAACCCCTGGCAGCGGAGGGAAGGTTACCGGAAGGGACACAGATGGAGCAGGTTACTGGTTTAGTGTGGGGAAAATGTCAGAATATACCAGGTTTTATAAATTAGTTTAAATGTAAAATAGAAACTGGGATAATAAAAGGCTTAATTTGAGGCTAGCGATGAGTCCAGTACAGACAAAGGTGAATTGAATTTGTTTTGACTAGATTTGTCAGCATCTGTAGCTGTGAATACTTTGTCTTTCTTCACCTTTAGATGGTCAGGTAGTTCTGGTCATATATTTCATTATGCATACATGTATTTCACATTTATTTTTTTCCTGTAGGCAACTTGTTTTGGTTTCGGTTGGTTTGGTTGTTTCACTGACAGGAGCAGCAGCAGTGCTTTCAGGGGTTTCTAGTTCTAGGTATCCCTTGAACAAAACCTGTCACTATACGAAACAGCAAGTTAGGATCATAGAATAGAATCATAGAATCTTTAAGGTTCGAAGGGACCTTTAAGATCATCAAGTCCAACCATTAACCTAACCTGACAAAACCACTTCTAAACCATATCCCCAAGTACCACGTCTACCCTTTTTTTAAACACCTCCAGGGATGGCGAATCCAGCACCTCCCTGGGCAGCCTATTCCAATGTTGGAATACCCTTTCAGTGAAAAATTTTTCCTAATATCCAACCTAAACCTCGCCTGGCTTAACTTGAACACATTTCCTCTCGTCCTATCACTTGTCACTAGGGAGAAGAGGTCAGTCCCCACCTCTCTCCAACCTCCTTTCAGGTAGTTGTAGAGAGTGATAAGGTCTCCCCTCAGCCTCCTCTTCTCCAGGCTAAACAGCCCCAGTTCCCTCAGT
>VYXH01004461.1:683937-716905 GCA_013397275.1 Burhinus bistriatus | reverse complement strand
TGCCGGGTCACAGCGCCCCACGGACACCGCAGAGCAAAGGGCCGTGACCGCGGCTGACACGCGTGGGGCTGCAGCCCGGCCGGCAGCGGGGACCGTCCCCGTCCCCGTCCCCATCCCCGTCCCCTTACCATGTCGCGGTTGCGGGAGATCCAGGTGTCCAGCAGCAGCTCCAGCCGCGCCTTGTGAAACTTCTTGGTGGTCTTGACGGCGATGAAGACATCGCGGGGGGAGATGTCCTCGGCCGGCGGCCGCGGGGGGCTCGGCGGGGCGGCCGGCAGNGGGTGCAGGCAGGCTGCCCGCTCCTCCCTCCCCACCCAGGTTGGGGGGATAGGGGGCAGGGTGCGGGATTGGGGGGGTACGCCAGTCCCTGCGGCCCCCAGCGTGGCGGGAGCATCGCCAGCCGTTGCGTGGGCAGCAGCGCTGGTGCTGAGCCCTGCACCGAGATTTTCTCACAGCCACGTCCAAAACGTTACCAGAAAGCTGACCAGCCTGACCAAACTCCAGGCTGCTTCCCATCAGGCTCTTCTGAGGGCAACCATAATTAAAGGACTTGGGGGTACTGGAGGATGAAAAACTGGACATGAGCCGGCAGCGTGCGCTGGCAGCCCAGAAAGCCCCCCGCATCCTGGGCTGCATCCCCAGCAGCGTGGGCAGCAGGGCCAGGGAGGGGATTCCGCCCCTCTGCTGCGCTCGGGGGAGACCCCCCTGCAGTGCTGCCTCCAGCGCTGGGGCCTCAGCGCAGGAGAGACATGGACCTGCTGGAGCGGGGCCAGAGGAGGCCACAAAAATAATATTAGGGCTGGAGCGCCTCTGCCATGAGGACAAGCTGGGAGAGTTGGGCTTGTTCAACCTGGAGAAGAGAAGGCTCCGGGGAGACCTTATTGCGGCCTTCCAGTACCTAAAGGGGGCTTATAAGAAAGAGAGGGACAAAGTTTCTAGCAGGGCCTGTAGCGATAGGACAAGGGGTAATGGTTTTAAACTAAAAGAGGGAAGATTTAGACTAGATATACGGAAGAAGTTTTTTACACTGACGGTGGTGAGACACTGGGCCAGGTTGCCCAGAGAGGTGGGAGACGCCCCATCCCTGGAAACATTCCAGGTCAGGTTGGACGGGGCCCTGAGCAACCAGGTCTAGTTGAAGATATCCCTGCTCATGGCAGGGGGGTTGGACTAGATGGCCTTTAAGTGTCCCTTCCAACCCAAACTATTCTATGAATCTGTGATTCTAAAAGAAACCCAAAACCACCAAAACCCAAAAACCACACAGCACTCTTCTCACTTCCACCAAGCTTCACTCTGGTGGGTACATCTCGGAATGGGGTGCTGGGGGGTCTGCTCCCACCCCTGCTCGAGGAGACCTGAAGACGCTCTCAGACCTGACTAACTCCATCCCGGGTGCAGCACCATGCTTTGGAGCCTGTGCTGATGGGCAGCCCCAAGGCGCGGGGGTACCTGAAAATAAATGCTACATAGATGCCGAGCAAGCCCCTCCAGTGATCGCTAACCATGAGAACAATGCCTTGTTAAACAAGACACCGCTGTTTCCAGCCAGGCAGTGGGAGAAGTGGTGGCTGCAAGGGAAAAACTGGGTTGAAATCTGGTCCTGGATGTGCCACCAACCTGCTATTTTACTGACGCCAAACCCCGAGGCCTCTTTTCCCCCTTATCCACCCTCTCTGCAGGCAGGGAGCTCTTGGGGTTTTCTCTCCCTGCGTGTGAGCTGCTACAGGGAGGCGGGTTTGGGTTTGGGCCTGGGCTGCAATGTAATGCCATAATCAGGGGCTGCTGCATTTTTGGGCAGGGACCTTGTCCAAGTTGCATTTTTCCTGCTGTCACGTGCTCCATTCATCTCTGGCACTGGATAAACAATACCAGGCAGGACGAAGCAGGGAAGCTGCTTCCTCAGGCAAGCCCCAGCATTTGCCTTCCCCAGGTTTTAGGCTATACGTTCCCCTGGTCAGCCCTTGAACCATGCTGCCCTAGAAACGCTCGGGGAGGCTGTGGGGTTTACTTTTGCATGGCACTGCCCATGTCTGCGGAGAGACCTATGCTGCCAAAGAAGCCTCCCATAATAAAAGACAAAAAAAAGCAGTTAGACCATACAAACACAGGAACCGAATCCCACACTCCCCACTTCCCGCTATTGCTCCAGAGCCCAGCCTTCCAGTCTCAATTTGCTTTTTTTTTTTTTGGGCGCCCTTTGTCTCCAACCCGATGGCACAGCAACCGCTGCTCGAGAGGCAGCTGAAAAGCCCGATCGGCAAAACCCTGAATGAAGAAAGAGCCCCTTTCTCCAGGAGCCAAAAGGGGAGGAAAGGCATTTTCCCCCGACCAGCTGCTCTCCCGCTCCCGCAGCCCCGGCGCTGGCTGGGGACACGCGCCGTGGCCAGATGTTGGGGTCCCAGCCGGCACCGCGGGGCAAGTGACAATACGGGCTCTGTGTGCCGCTGGCCCCCAAGCGATGTGGCAGGGTCTGCTGAGCTGCCGTGCCTCCGCCAGCACCGGCATAAGGGCTCTCCCAGCCCCCCGACGCTGCCCATAACCCCCTTCCCGGGGTTGGCACTCGGCTCAGCCTGGCTGCCTAGGGACAGTGAGCCGTAGTGGCAAGGGGAAGCTGTTCTTTTGGTGGCATTGTCCCACCAGGGTGAGACTCCCCGGGGATTGTCCAGCTACTGGCTGCGTCCCCCGCAGGTTTCCTCTCCAGGCGCCTGGCCTCCTGGCTCGGCCCTCGCCTGCCACACGGACAGCCCCAGCGAGGCACCGTCCGCTCGGGGAAACAGCGATGGGGTAAGCGGTCGCCCTGCTTACCCCTCGGTGGGCACAGGGTGGTACCTAAGGGGTGGGGAGCAGGAGGCTGCCGCGGGCAAGATGCTCTCAGGAACGCCCTGTGCTCTGTTGGTTGGCATTCAACCACTCTTCTGGGTATGAAGAGCCTAACCCTAACCAGGGTGGCCGCAGTGCCAGAAAAATTTGGGTGCTCCATAAATACAAGAGCTGAGAGGGATGGTCCCCTCTGCTCTGCAGGAGGGATGCCAGGGCTGGATCGGGAAGGGCATCTCACTGCCTCCCCCAAAAGGGATCCCATTTTGGACACAGCCCGTAACTCACCCCACTGAGATGTTGCAGGGTGAGCCCAGCTGTGGCTGCGGGGTGGCAGTGTGCTCCCCACTCTGCCCAGCCCCACAGGGATGGGTCCGAGCCAGAACCTGCTGCCCAGGTCCCCCAGATCTCAGGGATATGCCCTTAGCAGAGAGACCCCACCAGCTCATTTCCACTGCAAATTAACCTCACTGAAACCCCATACCGGTTTTCCACTGGAGCTGGCTGGATTCAGCCCCGCACCAACCCAGGGCCGGGGCTGCACATGGGGTGTCTCCCTTTCAGCTGTACCACGGTATTAGGTCCGTTTAAATTGGTTTAAACCCTCCGCGTCACCCCCGCTCGCAGCCTGACCCCGGCACTCGATAGGTGGTCCCTAAGAGGCTCCCAGGTTCTCAGGGCTGCTAAAAACGGTTAATAAATCCCCAGTAATAAAGTGTTCAGGTCATCCAAGAGAAACGCCGCGCTCGGTCTGCAAAGCTGCATTGTCCGCCCAGAATGATTTACGCGCTTCATCAGACAGAGGTTAAAAGCTCTGTCAGGCGCCGACTTCGCTGCCGTCGTATTGTCGTGGGTATTTAACGGGGTTCGCCCCGACATGCAGCCAGGCGGCCGCTGCTCCGACCACACGGCCGAGGTGTGCCAGGGAGAAGTCGGAGGAAGGCGGCCTGGGAGCCGGAGCCTGCCCGTGGTCCCCCTCTCACCCCCCCGCCTTTTCTTTCTGGGATTTTCTGAGAGCACAAAAGAGACTTTGCATCAATTACTGGTAGGGAAACGGCAGCACCCCGCGGCAGACTTCTGCGCTCCCCAGCCCGGGTTTGGTTAACTTCCCATTGTCCGATGGGCTCCGCCATTCAGGGCCAGTGCGAGGGCTCATTTTTTTCATCTATTAGGGTTTTTTTAATCACCTTGGGAACACAAAACCTTCCTGCCCTCGTAGCCGAGGGTCCAGCAGTGCCATCGAGGTGGCTGCGGAGAGCGGAGCATGTCGGTGCCTCTCTGCTCAGCACCCAAATCTCCTTCAACGGCTGCTCACGATGCATCTCCTGATGCTGAACTGTCCCTCTCCCCGTTGTGCTCCGATGTGCTCCAGCTCTGGCACCGCTCTACTCCGGGAGCTGCCGCAAAACCTCCGTGGCCTCAGACCCTACATCGCTTTCCCCCTCCGCTTCGGGGGACTGCGGGTCCCCTCGGCAGGGCAGGGGGGGGACACGAAGCGATCCGTGCAGGGCACTTTGAGATCCCACGGGGCCGGGGGGCTATACAAATGCAAAGCGTTATTATTTTCCCGGGGCTGAAGCAGAGGCCTGAGAAAGGTTGAGCGAGAGAGGCAGCGAGCGGGGAACAGCGGGGGATTTAGCTCCTGAAAAGGAGCCGGGGAAAAAAGCGGGCGAAGAGCTTCATTGTGCGCTGGGCAGAGGGGGTCATGAGCAAGTTAAACTGGTTAATGTATTGGAGCAGCTTCCTCCGAGCTGCCGGGAGCAAGCAAAGCCCTGCAACAAAAGGCTGAGGGAGCATTCTTGCGGGGAAAGTGGGCTCTCTTTAAAAGGATTTGATTTCTTTTCTGTCAGTTGAATGGAATTTGGTGGTGACTCCTCCAGGTCTAAGAATCTGGGGCTTTGGCAGTGGCGGTGGCAGGAGGGGACGGTCCCAGTCTCCCCCTCCCTGCTCCCGCATTCTTCTCCATCTCCAAGCCCGCTGCCCCCAGATTACGGTCCCCGGTGTTGTGGGGGGGAGAGGGGCTTGGGGAACACAAGCGGCCCCGTAGACGCGCTGATCCTGGAAGAAAGTGAGGGGCATGGGGCCATCCCCGCCCGGCCTGGTTTCTCATGCTCCCTATTCAGCCCAGGGGAGGGGAGGTAGATTTGGGGAGAGGGCAGGGCGGCGGGGCGGCCGCCGCTGATTTAATGCCTCTCTCCGGGCTTCGTGCTCGAGGTGGATCTCAGGGGCGTTTCAGCAGTGTAAGGTGTACGAGGGGAGCTTTCTGCTCCTTCCTTTGGAGAGTGAATTTTTAATGTTAAAACCACGGAACAAAGGTAAAAACAAGGAGGAAAAGAGAACCTGAACTAGCGAAGCAGCTGGATCCTACCCCGCTTTCCCGCAGCCTGTGCATCTCTCTCCTCCCGACAGCAGCTCCTGGGGCAGAGACCTGGCCTTACAGACCTGGCTCTCCCAACCCCAAAATCCCCTGGCTGGCAAGCAGGAGCCCCCTTGCAAGGCCGTGAAGGGGTGAGCTGCTGCGGGCCAGGGATGCTGGGCTGGATGCAGGGTCTCTCTGGCTGCAGGTCTCCCGTTTGATATTGACCCTGACAGCAAACCAGGGAGCTTTAGAGCTGTCCTGGGCTGGAGGCTTGCCGTCACACACTGCTTAGATTTAACTGGCGGTGTGGGTTTGGGGTGGTAAAAGACAGGAATAAATTAAGCAGAGCTTACGTGACCGGTGGCCCTGCACAGCATGAGCTATTGCAGAGCCAGAGCCTTCAGCCGCAGTCAGCTAGGCAGACAGACAGACAGACAGAGGTGAGTGGGGCAGCAAAGACTCCCACCGACTGCGCCCAGCTCACTGTGCCTCAGTTTCCCCAGAGGTGATGTGCCCTCTGGCAGAGATCCCATGGTCCCTGTCCCCTGGGCAGCTGCGTGTTTGGGAGATTCCATTGTGGGCTGTCCACGGAGCCTATTAACGTGTCCGTCTGTACAGGCAGGGCCAGAGCACAACAAGCCGAGATCACGGTTTGCTGCAATGACGACCAGCTTGTCCCAGGCTCCTTCCAGCCAGAGGTGGGGTCAGAGGAGCTTGCAGCTCCTGACCTTTCATTTCTGGCCTCTCATTCTTTCTGGCCCCAAATTTTTTCACATTCCTGTCCTGAGTTCTCCCTCTCCCCACTGCCTTTCTGAAGATGAGCCAGAAGCTGATGTCAGGGGAAGTGTTTAGAGATTACCCCAAGGAGAAGGCAGGATTCAAGTCTCATAGTGGGCTGGACTGGACTGGAGAAAGGCCCAGTGAACCTGGTTCTGCACCAGCAGAAGTGGAGTATAACGATCAGCAAATAAAGGGGGGCTCCTCCCCGATCCCATCCCAGCCAAGCCCTGCTCTGTGTTTGGCGGCCACCGCTGTGGTTCCCAGGCAAAGGGAGCAGAGGCAAGAACCAAGGGAGGCAGCAAACGGGAGCAGGTGAGGTCTGGCCCCAAAACGCCGCAGCCCAGCCCAGTTTAGGACAGAACCCAGCTGTGCCCAGCTGTGCCAGCAGCCATGGGCAAGAGCAGTGCCAGAACCCTCCTTGCTGGCCACAACCCTGATGCTGCACTGGGGAGCTGAGGTGAGCCCAGGCGGCTGCTTGCCCCCAGGGCTCCCCTCCAGCTCAGCACCTGCCGTAGTGACTTCTGCTTTAAGGTCTGCGGTGGACGCAGCGGCTGGTCCGTCCCCGTCCTCCCCCCAATGAGGGGAAAAAAGAGACCACTCTTTTCCTGCCCACAGCTACCTACAGCTCCAGGTCTCCAAAACCTCCCAGGGAGAGGGAACCAGGGAGAGGATCAAGGATGCATTTTAACTCCCTACCCCGACCTGAGCATCTCAGTGCCTGCAGCTCACCCCAGGGCAGTGATAACTCCCGCAGCCGCCTGCGCACACCCTCTGCATCCAACCCAGACCAGATATGTGTATCACCCCAGCCCTGATACGCTCCTGCTAAGGCTATTTCCAAATGCTGGCTGTCCCCAGGGAACTTGGTGTCTCTCTGGGTCCCCACAGCTTCTTGGTTTCTTCCTCGCCCCTGGGGTGTCCCGGTGAAGTTGCTGACTAGGTTTCCAAAGGCAGATCAGTGAGTCACTATGCACCCACTGCATCCTCCAGCTTGCCTTGGTGGTCTCCAAAAGCCCCTTCCCCATCACACCCCTGGGAAATTGTTCACTCCCTTCCCATTCCCCCTGCAAAGGGGATTAAAAGCAACAGTTCATTTTTCATGTGATGTTAGTTTAAATAGGAATTTCGCTGCTCTGGCTTTGCCTGGTTTCCGGGAGCCAAAGCCGAGAGAGGGTGGTATTAGTGCTGTGCGAGGCAGGGAGGAGGAGGAGGGAGGTGGGAGTTGAAAGGGGGAAAAGGGGAGGGGGACGTGCGGGGGTGAAGACGGGATTAAAACATCCCATTAGAATTTCTGTTTTTGGAAAGCTCACAAAAATGTTGACATGTAGCATGACTAACATAGTGCAAATGTCAGCCCGGCTCTGCGAACGGGGGCCCTCACTCTCCTCCCAACACGCTGGCCCCCTTTTAAGGCAAAAATATACAATGAGCCGTACAATGGCTGAATTCCAGAGAGCAGCGCTAATTGTTCCTCGCTCACGTCGTCGTTGGGCTAATTGCTTCACTGAAACCATTCGTGCCTGGCCTGGATCCCACGTGTTTTTACCATTTAATTAGGACAGAAAAGCTGGGGCCAGGAAACGGGATGAGATAAAGGCAGGCAGAGATGGAGGACAAGTCGGGTGCCCAACCTGGAGAGGAGACGTGCCACATGTGCTCCAGCAAACGAGCGGGCAGGGAACAGCCTCTGCACCGTGCCAGCCTCCAGCAGGACTGAAGTTGTGCAGGCACCCGGGAGAGGAGCGGGAGACTGGGATGGCTCATGAGCCTGATGAGGCCAAATATGAGATGGAGAAACGCCACCAGCAGCAAACGTTTGCAAGAAACACCTTCATCCCACCGCTCTAAGGCTCATGCAAACAACAAGGTTATGCGTAGCTCTTCACTCGGTGCTGTGATCAGAAGGTCTGTCCATTTGCAGATCATGTGCATAGTTTGATCAGGACCCAGAGAGGCGAACAATAGATGGGCAGGAAATGCCTTTTGATGGCTGCTTATTGTCTTCCACCTTTGGGGGGAACTGGAAGTTTAACTGTAGTCTTCCTCCTCTTTCAGGTATTCCTGTACAAAGGGGCTTCATCCTCAGAGGATGCGCCTGGACCACAGCATCGTCTGGCGCTGGGCTCCATTGTACTGAGGAATGTGCATGTGGTTTTCCCTTTGAATAAATCCTCCGAGACTGCAGCGACCCAGAAACACCGCAGGGCCCCAGCACATCCCCCGGGGGAGCGGGGTTTGCTTATGGGTGCCACCATCTCCTCCAAGGAGCAGCGCTGCACCTCTGCTGCCTCTCACCCCACTGCTGGGCTGCAGGTGATGCCACTCCCCACATTTTAAACAGGGGTGGGTGCACAGGGTTTAATATTAGCACTTCCTTCCCTTTCTCCCCGTCCGTCTGACAGAGCGCTGCTTGCTCCACAGCATCCTCTGGGAAGCCTTCATCCAGGCTGTATGCTTTCATAGGCAGAGAAAGCCACTTAATGTATATGACCTGACACTGAAGTGCAGCACCTTCTAGGGTGGACCCTGATGGAGCTGATCTGTAACTCCTGGAGCTATTTCATCTCCCTGTGAATGCAGACAGCTGGGGATTCCTCCATTGCCCATTTACACGTCTTCCTCTGGTGAAAGCAACCAGCAAGAAGCCACCAGCCTTGTTTGTGCAAGAGGGGTTTGATTCATTGGTCTCACAGAAGCCTGTACCACCCTTCATCCCCCCACAAGTGCTCGCAGCGTTTAGGATCACAGCAACACAATTTGCACTTGGCAAGTTTAATTGCTCAGTGGCTCCATGTCGGAACAGCTCTTGGCCTTATAAGCAATACACCTGGTGGGTTTGGGCACTCAGCAAAATCATTTCAGATCAGTGCGAAGACTCTAGCACAGTTCAAAGTGCAAATCTCAAAATGAACCTGGCTCCAGTCTCCACTAGTGCTGCAGAATAGCCCCGGGAGCTCTGCTGATGGGCTGTCACACCCGTGTGGGCAGAGGAGCTGTGACATCTGCAGCTGGAGGCATTTTCTTCCAGCTGTCCTGGAGAGGAGGGAAGTGCTTGGGCTCTGCATCCCTCTCAACCCAAGGCTCTCGGCTTTCAGGTTTCTTGAAAATAGGAAGCATTTTGCCCAACTGCAGATGAAGGAGGAACTGGCCACACAGAGCTACACGATGAGCAGATGTGGAAACCACTGAAAATGGGGAACCCAGACTTCCAACGTTCCCCAGAAAATCTGCAATTCTCTGTCCCAGTATAAAAAGGGTGATCTTCTCTTTGTGTTTCCATGAAAGCCCATAAGAGCACACCCACACCCTGAGGACAAGGATGTTAACAAACACTGGAATTTACAACAGCGATTTATTCAGAAGAAAGGCTCCAGGTGAAAAGGTCTGATACTTAAAAAAAAGAGAGAAAGAATTCTTCATAGATGCAAATGCAATGCTTGTAAGTCAATATTTGCTCTTCAATATTGGCACACACAGAAACAGTTTTCCAACATGAATAGGTTTCAGCCCAGCTGCTCCAGGATCATGTTGTTCAGAAGCACTCGGATCCACTTCTTAAACTTCATTAAAAATGTGGTTTTTTAAAGCCTTTGGGGAGCTAAGAGTCTTTTATGATGAGTCCTTCTAGCCATTGAAATCCACAAGTGACATGGGGTGGCCTGGTGGTAGCTAACCAAGAACAGATGATCCCTTTGGGAAGAGAATATTATAAACCCCAAAACATAGACAAGTCAGAACAAAACCTTGTGGCAATAAAAGACTCGAAAACATTTCTTTCCAGATCAGTGGATCATAGACAAAACACCAGATGATATTTATTTCGGGACTAACCCCCATGCATATTTCCAGCTCCCCCCATGCACTGAAATCTCACACCAAGACAGCACTGGTCACTCATTTGGGGTTTTGAGCAGTCCCGTTGAAGTTACTGTCACGTATGTCTGAGCAGGGTGCCTGGGACACCCAGGTGATGTTGGGACCTGCTGGCAAGGCACAGCCCACGCGTACTGCGAGCCAATGTTCCTGCTTCGGTCCCCTATGCCTGTCCCACACACAGAGCCCAGCAAGGAAGTCCCCAGCCAAGGGACGTGGAAAGATGCTCCCAACACTCAGAGTGGCCAAGAACCTTTCCTCAGACATGGACTGATTTGCACAGAAGAGGAAACAGAGTCAAAATACTGGGAAATAATTCTCCCATCTGGGAGGGGAGATAATAACCCAGCCTGGTCACTGCACTGGGTGCTCTAGGAGCAGCTGTCCCAGTTTGTGAGGTACCCTGGGACTCGTGGACAGCCTGTGTCACCTGGTATCCCGCTGTAACAAGGTGATCCAAGAAGCAGAGCAAGCGTACTGTTGGCTGGGAAACCAAGATGTAGTGGAGAACCATGCAGTATTTCTGCATACTCCCTGTCACCTGGGAAAAACTTAGGTCAGTGACCATCATCCAAACCCGGCAGCAAAAAATGAGGAAACTCCTTATTCCTATTCCCTATGGCTCAGAAAGGTTTGCATCAGGAAAGGTGGAGGCGATGAGTTTTGTACTCTTGGAAGGGACTAGGCGAACGCAATCACTTCTCTCGTTGCTGCAGAACGGCCTCTGTCCTTCATCCTGCGAGTGTTCCCTTTGTCCCCTGTTCCATGACCTTGAAGGACTGCGTCTAAGGATGACAAGGACATTTCTTTTGGGTTTATTTCAGGTGTTGCAAACCCCGTTTAAGAATAGCATCCTAGGTGTGGGTTGTCCACTCTGGTGGAGAAAGGACTTACTCAAGAATAGTCATCCTGGTTTCTACACTCGGAAAAACATGACTTTTATTCTGGAATAAGCCGGTCGCTGGCTGCTCATCTGGAACAGGGCGCAGGGAGCGTGCCAAACCCATGGAGGGGATGCAGCCACCTGCCCCGTAGGAAGTGGGACGGCAGCCAGACGGCGTGGTTTGCACACACCACTGGACAGGCACCCAGCGGCAACGGCGTCCTCCACTACCGACCTGGGCTGGATTCAAACTGGCAGCTGAGAGGGAAGAGGAAACCATATTATATCGTTATCTCTCACCTTGCTTCCCTTTTGTAACAACCCCATCCCTTTGCAAAACAGAAAAACACACCAGAGCTTTGCAGGGGCTGCTGGAGCCCACGCACTGAGCTGGGGCCAGCCAGGGCTGGAGCTTCCCTTGCCGAGGGCCGTGCACAGACAAGCTGTCATTTTCCCAAACTGGGTCAAACGCAAAAGAGAAAAGCTCAGGGAACAGCAAGACTTGGTTTCTCAGCTCAATCCCAGCCTTTGCAGGGTGGGATGCTGTTCCCAACAGGTTTTCTCCAGGAGGCGGGACCTGCTGGTGCACCATCCCCAGCCTTGAGACCCTGCAGTGCTGCCTAATCACTTTTCCCGGGAGCGTATATTATAAATGCCCAGGGATACGAATCAGAAATGCGTGGGGAAAGAGAGACCAAGCTCCCAAGATGGTGGCCGTCGTGCTCTCCCCTTGCACTGCGTGACAGTCTCGTCTCTTTTCAGTTTAAGCTCCTGATGTCTCAATCCCCAGCTCTAACAGAGCGCCTGGCCGTCAGCTCTACCCACCCTCATCCAGTCATGTGGCTCCTACAGAGGCTCTCAGGAGTGATGGAGGCCGTTTCTCTTTTTTTTTCACATTGAGAAAATTCATGAGCTGGTTTCACATTTGTTTTTCTTTCAAACTTGAGGCTTTGCAGATATTAAAATATAATCCAGGAAGAATTTGCTTTGTGAGGGAAGAGTGTGGGATCACGGAGGGGAGAGGGGTCAGTGGGGGAGCGCAGGGAGGTGGGGGTGGCAAAGAGATTTTCATTTCCCCTCTGTGTCCCATTGGGAACGAAGTTTCTGCCTTCCCGCAAACAATAGTGGCCAGTATGGGACCAGTTAGAGGCTTTGGGAAACTCCAGGCTCCCTCGAGCCTGGAATTTCTGTTTGCAGCACAAATTTTAGACGTTGCCCATAGCAAAGGCAGAAGAAAAGCTCTTTGCAGGTGTTAAGAACTGGAGAAGATGGCTGGGACCATGGAGAAATGAGCAGAAAGGAGAGAAGAAACATCTCTCCTAGTACTGAGTTGTTGCTCTGCATTAAAAAAAAAAAAAGCAGCAAACAAATAGAACTTGTGTTATAGGTAAACAGAGGAACTGGCCAGGCAGGACAGGAAGGCAGAGCCTCGTCAGAACCCTGCGTACCGGGAGATAAACAAGAATCCTAGAAATGTGGAAAGAGGCTTAAGGTGGTTGCTCAACACATGAGGAAATACGGGGCAAAAGCCAGATATCAGGGAGAGGAAGCTGGAAAGGGGCAGGCTGATACGAGCAACGAGGTCAGCTCTGCAAAAATAGTGCGGGAAGGCTTCCTGGAGGCCACGAGCCAGCAGAGCACTCGTGCTCCCACTGCTCCTCCTGCCTTAGGTGCACAGGTGGCAGGGGCTTACTAGCCCGTATTGGGTTAAAATCGCTCAGTGGCTGTGAGTTCAGTCCATCAAAGGCTCCTAAGCTACAAATCCCACATCACAGCACCTGCAGCTGAGCTTTATTTCCAAGCAAATACTTCCAGATTGATGGAGCTCCATTGGCAAAGTCCTCTTGAGTTGCCCTAGCTGAGGCTGTCACCCAAAAAGCATGAGGAATGCGTGGCTTCCTCCACTCAAAACAGCCATTTTTCTTGAATGAGTATAAAATTGGCCCCGGCTTGCTGTCAGAGCGAGCACGAGACAGGCAGACTGCCCTCCCAGCTTGGGTTTGATCTCCAGCCCCGTTGCATGGTGAGCTCATCTCTTCTGGATTGCAAGGCACACTGCTGGGAGAGCAGCCAGCTGACCTGCGGCCCCACGAGCACTGCCAGCACGGTTTGTTTGGGTTCCTGATATGCCAGGGGTCTTCAGGCTTATTTTGAGTTCATCTCAGTTTGGCAGTTTTGATGGATTCTGCCTTTCTGGTCTGGTCACAAGCAGTTGGATGTTCATACAGATCTTGCTTTAAGACAAACAGCATCCATAAATCTCTGGGTGAGCCAAGAGAGTCTTGTCTTTCATTGCTCCGTGCTGTCCCTTAGCCTTTTGAACCCCTGGTGCCCTCACAAGCATGGAAGCCTTAATCGATGTCCTATCAGAAGGAGCAGAATAAATCTCATTATGTTGTGAGACAAGGTCACACTCCCTGTGTGGCCGTCTGGCAACAGATGGGGCTGCTCCTTGGGTTGTCTTCTCTTCACAGGAAGTCTTCCATCAGTTCTTGCAATGCATGAACCTCTATATGTCTCCATAACGCACTTTCAGCCCTTGGCCCTGCTGTGGCTTGTTCGGTGGGTCACCGCTCAAAGCAGAGGACTTCCCACTATGGTCCACACTACCAATCCATCCTGCTCCAAGGAGACTACATGGCATGCCTCCAACCTTGCCCCCAGGATCTCACTAGGGGATCTCCCATTAGGGTGCTAGGCAGCATTGAGCGACTTCTCCAGTTTCTTTGACATATGACGATTTTTTTCAGTCACGTGTAGAACGAGGGATCTCTTTCAGGAGCAGGCCCTTGTGCTCCGTTGGATTTGTTTCCCTAGCTCATATGCCCTCTGTTCCTGCTGCTCTGCCTCCTCCCATGTTCCCAGTGATTCGTTAAAAGATTGCACCGAAGCCCAAGAAAATCAATGGGAAAGCTGCTTCTAATGTTAATGATTTCTGGGTCAGACCTTGAGCCTGAAATTACAGAAAAGCCTGTTTTCCTGCCCCATTGCCCTGGCTGTGCTGGCCCAGGCATGGACCTGCTGCTGGGGCCAGTGGCCCAGGTGGCTGTGCTGACATGAACACGTGGTTTTAGACAATTTTCCCTTCCACCCTCAGGCAGGGAAGAGAACGGGGACGTTCTGTGGCTGTTTGAAGAGGACACACAGCTGATAGCAACCACATTCGTGATTGTTTATTTGCATTTCCAGCAAGCCTTTGATAAAGCCCAGCTCCTGTCTACGCTGCCCAAGCTCCAGGGACCATGGGAATGCTGGGAGGACCATCCCCCCATCTGGGAGAGGACACAGGAGAGCCAGCAACCAGCCCACTGGCCCAGCGGCACATTCAGCTGGACACACATCCCCTTCAAGGGACAAAGGGACTCGTTGAGAGAGGAATAAACCATGTGTGGCCTACAGGAAGGAGGGGGCTGAAGAGGACTTGACTTCACCGGCAGCAGTGAGGGAAGATAAGGATGGAAAATCAGATTGTTTCCAGCTCACGTCCGGGCAGTGCGTGGGGAAGAGACTATTGGATCCATGTGTGGTGTGAAGGGGCTGGAAGGCAGGGGAATTTGGGAGAGCCTCCAGGAGACCCTATGAAGCCTGTTTGTCCACAGAAAGGTGAAGTCTCTTGCCACGGTGACAGTGGCATGAGGAGGGTCTCAGTGTGGCAGAGTGAAGCCAACCCCACCACCACGCACTGACCTCCAACCTCTGCTGGATCGCATCGTGGTTGCCCTCCTCAGAGCCCAGAAAGGATTTTATGGGGAGCATCAGAGCACCTCACCCCATGTGAAATATCATATAGGGTAGCTGGAGAGACAGGGACTAATGATGACATGTTTCCCCTTCTCCTCAGGCATCCTCCAGCTGTGTCTGCTCACAAGGCCACCAGCAGTGAGGAGCTGCTGGGCAGAGGCATCTGCTCACCCTCCCTGAGAACAGGGACCCTTTTCTGCCTGTCATCCTACAGCCATGACCCAGTTTCACCACAGCATTTCTCAGCCCTGGGCTTTTTCCTTTTTGTCTCCTCTCTCACCATTCCCCTCCCTCCCCTTTGGCACCGGCATTTGATATTTACTTTCAGGCTGGAAGGGACAGAGGAGGCTTTTCCTTGTGTGCCCCCACATTGTTCCCCACTGGTATTTGGGAACAAGTGTGACATTCAGGGGAGACGGAGCGGACAAAGCCTGCCTGGAGGTAATCATACCACAGGCGGGCATATCGGGTATCCGTGGACACAGGGCATCTGAGAGCTTTTGACTGCGTCTTTTTTAGGAAGAGCTTTCTCAGCCTCGGTATCTCTCAGATTAGGTTTTGTCCCCAGAGGAGCCTGTTGTGCCTCCATTGTAGCGGAGCTGTGGGAACCCACGGCACGGCTCGGCACCGGAGTGGTAGGACAATGCCGAAAAGCACCGGTGCTCCTGACCTATTCTATGGGTGGCTCTTCCCGTGGTCCAGAGGGACCGATCTCTAACGAGGAGGTTGTGTCGACATCTGCTTCCCGGCGCTTTCTCTTCTGTACTCAGATGTCCACAAAAGAGGAGGTATGGATGGAAGCCCTGTGCCATTGGCAAGCATCCCTGAGCCTGTGCATGGAGATGGAGGGCGTGAGACAAACACACACACGCACAACCTGGGAATGGACTGGTACACCACATACAAATCGGGGGCTTGTGCCTTGGATGTGCAATGAGGAGGCAACACGAGCAAACCATCTTGTCATGCCTGACTCTGCACTGGAGGAGCAGCAACAACCTCAAAAACTCAGTGACGGGTGGAGAAATGCAAAGGAAAGCCCAGGGCTGTCTCTGTTTCCTCCCACACACCCTTTGGCACGGCCAGACAGAGCTGGTCCTGGGCACAAAGCACCTATAGCCTCTCACAAAAAGTGGGAGATGCTTGGCCGTCTCCGACTATCTTTTGCACTTGGGGATTTGCAGGGATGCTAAATGCTTCCCAGGGGCATAAGAAGGAATAGTGGTTCTCAGCCTCTGATGCAGCACAAGCTCATGCTGCCGGCTGTCCCATCTGAGGGTGTCCAGCCCCATCCAGCATAGACAGAGCCTGGCTGCTGCATGACCCTGCCCGTCCTGGGATGGGATGACATCTAGAGCACTGACAAGTCCAAGGAGACTGCAGCGTCTCTTCTTCTCAAAGAAATCAGCACTCACCCCTCCCCGATCCCATTAAAATGCCTGATTTAGTACAGATACTAACTGCATTTAGCCCATGTAAAGCCACTTCTGGCTCCTTTCTGCTGAGGAGCTGCGTAACCCCGGTGAAGCCTCGTTGATATAAACCAGCCATTGACTGATCCCTTATCTCCAGCCTTCTCGTGCTGACTGATCGGTTCCTCCCTCTTCTCTCAGCCGAGCCTCTGCTCTGGATGCATACAGACTTTTCATCACTTTTAAAATCCTGGCCCAATAAAACATTAAAGCACTTGAACATGAATGGGACTGTTTACTCGCTTAAACCTAAACATGGGATGTAGTTGGATCAAGACCTTTCTCTTCCTGCCCAATGCTTCCTTCTCCAGTGTCCTGGCTACTCTCCTCGGCATCGTCTGTGGTTTCTCTCTGCTACGGTACGATGTCACGGAGAATTTGCAGTTTCCCATTTGTGACACACTGGTTTTGCCTAAGGTGACAAATGACCTCCTCCCTTAGCGATAAACTGATTTACTCATCCCAGGCTGCATCTGCTGGTTAGTCACAGTCTGCCCTCGGAGCCGAGGCTTTCGGTTCTGCTCAGCATCTGCATTACAGCTGTTTGCCATTGACTTTCCCCTGTTGTCTTTAGCACCCAGCCACTCGCTTCCTATTGCACTTCAGCTCGCTGCGTTTCCTTTTATTATTCTCAGTTCTCTAAACCAAGCTGGCTCCTTGCTACGTCTTCTGGGAAGAGCAATCCTCTGCCAGGCCTGGGAGGCAGCCCTCGGCAGCTTGGTGTGATTGAGCACGTTGAGTTTGGTGGGAAATCACGAGCATTTCTGGGGATGATGGGACAGGCAGGTGGGAGGTGCTGCTAGGGTGGCTGCCACCCAGGATGGCTGGCTGGGGAGGGGACGTGACCTGCCGCTGTGTCCCTGGATGGGGAGGGATGTTCTTGGATGGGTTGCAATATCTGTGCAGCAGCTGGGGAGTGCGGTGGCGCGGCTGGCGCAAGGCTGGTCTCTCCCTGACTCTGCACGGGGCCGGCTGCCCGCAGCTGCCGAGCTGCCACGGCGTGTGCGAGCGTGCAGCCCGTCGGACGTGGCCCTGACCGAGGTGTCTGGGAGCAGGTCCAGGCTTAGGCGAGTCAGGCCGGCTGCCGAACACACGCATCCTCCCTGCAAGGAAAAGATGTCTTAGCAGGGATACAAAGCGCGCGATGGGCAGGTCCCTGGATGAAGCCACTTCCCTCCAGCACATCTGGAAAATTGCTCCCATCCTCTGGTAAACAGGCTTCCAGAGGAAGATCTGCGCTAGTGTTGTTCTCCCTTTGGGACGTGGTGGAGCCAAGGTAGGAAAATCCAGCGGGATGGGAGGATATAGGCTCTCCTAGAATAACTTGCAGCTGTCCTGGAAGCTCAGAGACCTGGAGGGCTGAGGAACGTGTTGGCAAAGTCACAGGTTTCTTCAATTTTCTTTATTCTTGCCAAAGGGCTGAGGGAAGACACGGTTTCCGCAGGACGGCAGGGATGATGAAGGTCCATCTGGAGTCCCTGTTGAGTTCAGGCCTTTCTCCCACCTCCACAGACCCAGAGGAGCAGCAGGACAGGTGGGTCTCCTGGCCACATTCAGGAGAAAGCCTGGAGGAGCCAGCACAGCTGATACTCATCCTCCTCCTGAGCAGGGGAGGTGTCAGGAACCCTCAGCGACGTGGTATCTTTAAAAATCATTGTATAACATCCTGCATCACTGAGGATGGGTTATTGTTTTAAGAGGCCGGTGAGCAGAAAACAGAAGTGGTGTCATGATACGAAGTCCTCCAAGAAAGGGAAAGGATCCAAGAGAAGGACCTCAGGTCCTCAGCCCTGGAGCAGAAATTTGGAAGGGGCTACTTCAAGGCTCCTGCTCCAGCACAGGGAGAAGTGGTGAGAAAGTGCTGTAGTGCTTAGAGAGCAAAGGGAGGGTTTGCTTAAATCTCTGGTAACAATAATTATGTCACAGCTGCTGAGGAGATGGCCCAGAGCTATTTTGTTAGAGATTGCGAGCCCAGATATGGGTAAATCGGGAAGCTCAACTCTCTTCAGAGGGGGATGAGCAAGGAGGTTGGTCTTCAGCGTAGATGAATGTGGAGCCCTGTGTTCCCTCCAGGCACCACAGAGAGATGTCACACATGAGAGAAAACAAACCAGAGACATGATTCACAGTACACTGAATATGATGCTGAGGTCCCGGTCCAGGACTGTGCTCCAGCCTTGCCCAGCAGCCCCAGGCAGGGAAACCTCCCGCGTACTGGAAGGAGACTCCTCTTAGGAAACTAGAAGCCTGCTAAGTTCAGCTCTGGTTACAACCTTAAACCATCATGTCATAAATCTTTATTGCGGCATCCTTGGCAAGGGTGTTCTCCACCAAACACCTTGCTCAGCAGCATGGCGAACGTGGCAGCTGTTTTTGGGGCTGTATCTCTCTGGTATGGGAAGAGCAGCCCCAAAGCAGCTCTCAGGGCACACTCGGGCCTCGGTAGCCCAGCATTGTGGCCCTGGGGAGGTGACAGAAGATGTGACTTTTCCAGCCTCCCCCAACAGGAGCTCCCAGCCTTTCCTTGCTGAGCCTCCACGGGCAGCGTGATGAGGCAGACAGTGCCGGACTTGCGGCTCAGAACGTGCCAGTCCTCCTTCCAGCAAGGCGACGTGCCCAGGCAGGCTGACCAAAGCTCGAGCAGTCTCTCCTCCCTGCACTGATGCCCACATACTCAATGGCATGACAGCCAGGAGGTCCCGGTGCCGCTCTGTGGCTGGGACACCGGTCCCCTGGGAGAGAAGTGAGCTGGTGGGGGGCACCGCTAAAGACGGGGGCTCTGAGTTAAGGGGTCAGCACTGAGCTCTGGAGGCTTTTTATACTAAAAAAACACCTACAGGAGCCTGTTCAGACTGTTTCAGAGCTCTCCCAGGCCCCTCTCTCCTGTCCCTCTCCCTCCCCCCGTGCGGCTCAGTCCTGTCTCCTGCGAAATCTCCGAGTGACAAAAGGCTCTTTGGGGCTCAGCGTCAGCCACAGCCCATCGCCCGCCTGCCCGGCCACATGGATGGAGGACAGGACCATCTGCTCCAGGGCAAATGAACCCCATGGCCAGATGCTCTGCTTTGCTAAGGAGGCTGTAAAAGCCTTGGACCCGGTTCATGGGAACCGCTTCGCTCTCCCCCACCTCCTCCTCCCACACACATTAACCTCTTTACTGCCGCTGATGTCTTTATAGCAACATCTGAGGGAGGAGGAGGAGGTGGGTGAGAAGGCACGGGGGCGGAGGGGCAGGATGCTGCGGAGGTGGTGCTGGGACACCAGCCTGACACGATGGTGTGAAGTTTGCCATCCTTCCTCCCCGCTTTGGGAAGGTGGAGGATAAGAACCCCTTCCCTGCGGGAAGGCCGCAGGCAGCACGGGAGCGGGTGTGGAGGCACCGCAGGGGTGAGAGGAGGAGGTGACAGGATTGGCACTCACTTTGGAAGTGTCCCTGCAGGGGTTTGCTCTCCATTGCAGCCGATTCCCACGAGCCGACCAAGCCCCATCTCCCAAAGCCTGTCCCAGGGTTTCCATGAACCATCCTGATAGTCCCCATCTTTAGGGAAGCAACGAAGGCACCCAGTGTTTGCTCCAGGTCCTTCAGGTCTGCTGGAGAGGACAGGAGAGACCGTGGCTGCTGCCAGGTCTCTGCAGCTGTGGTCCCCACCGCAGTCCGTCCCTGCACCAGTCGTCCCCAGGCTGGCTGCTGGGAGGGGGACACACACAGCCCAGTATGGGGAGCTGGGTGCTGCGGTCCACGCCTGGGTCTGCCCTGCCAGTCACAGCTAATGCCCTGCCTGCACAGCGTTGCTAGCAATAGCATACGTTTGCGACAGCATATGACATACGTTTGCACCAAACAGCATGGTGTTAGGGGAGACAGGGACCCAAAAGTCCTGCCTGGTAACTGGGAAGAAACCACATAACCTCTCTAATTGCATCTGTTCTTCCCAGTGGCAGAGAGGGGGTATCAGTCCCACCTGGCAGGGTTCTCCCATGCAGCACCCCTGTTTTGGGCAGGGCTGACGAGCATCTGGACCACGGGGCTGTACCATCGGTGTACTGCTCAGTGCTACAAAGCCCACGAGATAGCAGGTGAGCGGCTGCTGATCCAGGCTGGATCCAACCCTCCTGCCTGGACAGGGAGGCTTTCAACCTAGTAACAGCCACGGGGTGATGCAGCTTCTACCGTAGCGCTGCGTCTGCCTCTCCCCTCCCCCATGTGTTTTCTGCCCCTCTAAATTAATTTCCAGTCACCCAGGCCACCAAGGGTTAATGTTGCCCCGCTCTGGTGGGCTGTCTGCAGGGGGGGGACACAGGAACTGGGGACATCACAGGTGGGATGCGAGCTTGCAAGGCACGATGGCCTGCTGGAAAAGACCTTGACTATTGAACCCTGAAAAATCTCCTCCTTTCTACCACAGCCTTCCTCGCCCTGGTTCCCACAGGGCTCCTCAGCCGCCCCGCACCTCCGGGAAGGTCACACGCCGCTGCTGTATCTCGCTCGGCGCGGTGGGAATCCGATTAACAACCGGCCCCCGGCTCTGGGATTGGGCAACGATGGGCAAGAGAAGGGCCCCGCGCCTGGAGAAGAGTTTTCCCACACTCTGTCCCCACTCGTCGGCGACGGCGGAGGAAATCGTCCATATCTAAATGTGTCCTGATAGCTGCGCTAATCTAGTGCAGCTCGGGGTGGGCTCACCGGCAGCATTAGCGCAACACATGGCCCGTATTCAGCTCACACAAAGGGCCGTATTCTTCCTCGCCCCGCTCGGGCTTCACATGCTCGAGTGGAAAAACAGAGCGGTGCCAGGGGTGAGGGAAGAGGGGAGACCGTTGAGATGGAGCAGCTGGCTCCCCTCGAGGACGCGGGGGGATTTCTAACCCTGGGGAGGTTTTGCTCTTCTCCCAAAGCGTGTCCCCACCAGGCAGACAGGACTGCGTGATGCTGCATTCGCAACTCTGACAATTTGGCAGAGAGAAGGGAAAAATGGGTTTTTCTAAGCAGCGGGGGGGTATTTTGGGGCAGCTGCATGACGAACTCCATCCCTGGTTTGCAGGGGTGCTCCGTGGCATGGGTTTTCTCCACTTGCTCTTCGTGACACAAAAATACCAAGGGGAAAATGTTGGCAAGATGTCAAAAAAAAGTCAGTTCAGCTCAACCTGAAACATCCCTCCAACCAAACCCACAAATTTTTCCTCCCTTTTGGGGAGGCTTTTTTGCACCTTTTTAACCCTTCTTCTCCTTTTGGCTTGCAGCACTGTTCAAATAGGAAAAGCTGTTTTGAAATAAAGAAGCCAAAAAAATGTTTTGTTTTGAAAAATATGTTGAAACAAGATGTTTCGACATCTTCCAAATGATCTCCCTCACTTGTTTTGGCTGAAGCCCTGCATTTGCATTTGACCTGGATTTGCACATTGTTGGTTCCCCACAAAAGGGCACGTTTTTTGCTGAACTCAATCCTGTTCACCAAAGAGCAGCTCAGCTCTGGGGCCAAGCTTCTGTAAGTAGAAATTCTCAAAAAGATGGACTAAGTGGTTGGTCTGGATAAAGGTGAAAATCCTCTTCTCCAAAGGACCTTTCCTGTTCCCCTTTTCCCTGCAACATCTCTTCTCTTTTTGCCTCCACGCTTACCTCTCACCTAAACATCTTTCTTTTGCAAACTGCCTTTTTGGGGGTCATTTAGTGCATAAACGCTGCTGCCAGGCTTGGATGCAAATTCTTGGAGCCTCGGAGAGCCTAGAAAACCATAAAGCCCAACTCCAGGATGGGGTAATCTCCCCTTGGGGACCATTCTTGGCCACTGGAGAAACTCTCCAGCACTGGATAAGGGAAAGTTTTCCCCTAGGAAAGAGGTGCCCCAACCCTGCCCCCACTTCCCTGGGGATGCCTTGGGGCCGGGTGTGAGGGAGCAGAGGGGCAGGCACGCTTGCACGCACGGGGCTGCGAGCAGCCCTCGCCTGATCACCCTTCAGCTCACATTAGCAGCAAAGTCCCCACCCTTGCTTGGAGCCCTGTTGCATGGCTCCCCATCACCTCCCCACCCTGCCACCAGCGGGGAGATTTTCCTCCCCCTTGCCGAGGACCAGCTTCTTTTCATCATGTCTGGTGGGTGCTGATGGGGGAGAAAACCCCCATGCCAGGAGCTGGGAAAGCAGCGACCTTCCCAATTTCCACTGGGAAGGGCGGGGAGCTAGGGGAGGCAACCCTTCCATGCCTGGCAGATCCTCCACCATCCTCTTTCTGGGCCCTGTCGAAATCTGCCTGTTTTAACTTGTCTGTATGTCTCACTGGGGAGATGGACTGGAAAACACAAGGCAGATCCAAGCAGCTTTCTCCATGGGGAAAGCTTTCAGCACATAATAGTCTGGGGCTTGTTTGATGCCTGGTGTAAGATGCAGCTGAATGAAACCACGTAGAAGGAGCTTGAATGGTAAAGGGCATCTCAAGAAACAAGCAGCCTTTTCTTCCCTCTCCCGCTGCAGAAGCTGCCCTGGAGCTGCCGTGTATGCGGGGAGACGGACTGGTTCCCATTTAATCTCAGGATGAAGGCTGCCACTATAAATGAAAGTAAATTTATAATTCCTCCTATCCCTGCCCGGTTGCTATGGTGACCACAGTTTAATTAACCACAACGCTGATGCCCTGCACGCCACAAAGCTGCCCGGGAAAATATTATGGATGTCTCTATATGTGTCACTCCTGCGTTTACTTCTTGGTTTTACTCACTTCCAGAACTTGCCAAAAGTACTTAGTGGGCATGCGGTGCAACCTGGCGTCATCATCGTACAAGCCATGCTCACACTTCCCACAAGGGGTGGACTGGGAGGGCAGGAGCTACCAAAACCAGATTCCTTGCTATGATGTGCAGGCTGGATGGAAAAACACATACATACAGGGAATTTCCAGAGAAGAAAGGGGAGAGATCAACCCTATTTAGTCTTCCCAGGACTTCACTTGGAAAATCCACAGAGATATGGCTCGTGCGATCCCAGTTACTTCTGTCTTGTGGCCTGCGGCTTGGTGGGAGACAGTGGAGCGGATGCAGAAGGCAGCTGCACATCTCACCCATGCAAGGTTAGCTCCCAAGACAGCCTCCAGCCAGGCCCTGGGGCAACCTCTGCAAGAAGTTGGGCTTGGAAGGGGTTTTACCTTCCTACCGGAAACCTGCTGGAGTATTTCCATCACACTCAATCTTGAGTTGATGGCTGAAGCTGCTCTACTCTACCCCAAGCCCCTACCCCCCTGCAGTCCCTCCCTGGTGGGGAGCACCTAGGGCAAATCCATCGGGAAATCTGCCTACGTGGTGGGAGGTTTGCAGACCCCTCGCCGCACCCTGGATTTCTCCAACTCCTCGTCTCCAAAGGAGCAGCGACTCCAGGAGCTGCATGGGGACTGGGGAGAGACCTGCGGCAGGGAGCTGGCACAGGCGCAGGAAATCCAGCTGTCAAGAAGACTCCAGCGTGCTTACCCATCCCTGCCTCCCGGCACCTTTTTCTGGAGTGCGTTTGTGTTTCAGACAGCGCTGATCCTGCCGGCCAGCCCTTACCTGCCAGCATCTGTCAGACACCGCAGTAAAGAGTAGCCCCAAGGCACGAACAGCCCGCCATAGGGGCCGCACCTATATCCACCTCCGTGATGCAACGTCTTGCTGCGCAGCTGCTCGCCTCGCTGCCAACAGCCCCCGCGGCTCCGCCGGAGACCGGGTCTCCGAAATAGGAGCTTTGGCACCTGCCCAGCTGTTTGCTCAGCCCCAGCCTTGAAAGTGAATCTCAACAAAAGGCAGCAAAAGCCTTCTCCTGCTCCGGGGAGAGAAGTCCAAGGGTAAAGGTTTGACTTGATCAGTCCAGAGAAGGAGGGATGAGTAATATGAAAGACCCATCCCCATGCCCTCACAGCCGCTGCCACCACGTGAGCCAGGGAGAAGTGGGAAAACTCATCTCAGCTGCTGTCAGCCTGGACAGCCACCCCAGCTACTGTCACAGGGACCCCGGTGAAGGTGCACCTCGGTGGGAAGTTGAGCTGTGCCCTCCTCACGTAGGGTGCAGTCACAGGGTGTCACTAGGGGGCTTGGAGGCAACACGATCAACTGTGCTGTCACTTTATGTTTTCTGTGCCCATAAGTGCCAGTTAATAAATAAAAGGAGGGCAACAGGCATGGTGTCATTGCCGCAGGTTCTCGTCTGCATCCTTGGGAGCAGCATTAGCACAGAAACCACTGCAGAAACCCAAAATTCAGCCAAGGATGTTGGGGACAAAAGCCTGGGCCCGGAAGGGACAAAGCCGGGGGACTGCAGAGGAGGAGGAACCAGCTGGCTGCTCCAAACTTTTAGATCGCCTTGACTTCATCTGGAGGGACTCACCTCTCTGACTCGGCAGGAAGGTTTATTTTTCCCATTGGAAAATTATACCGTCATTCCCATTCCTGAGCTCCCCAGGGCGCTGGACGAGTCTTTCCCTGTTTTTACAGTTTGCATTGCTTCCCCTCTCCCTCTGTTTTCCTGTTCCTCTCCTCCACGACATGAAGCTTAACTAACCCCCGGGGAGGGGAGAGGAGAGGGGGGAACAAGACGCTACCTCTGTCTCAGCATTTCTGTTAGCTGCCCAGAGGTACAGGCACGGTTTAAGCACCCTGCAGGGTGCAGGCAGAGGGAGAGCTGGAGGATTGCCCTTTGGGCCAGCCAGAGCTGGCTGAGTAATTCGCATCGCTCTTCTTCACCTTTTCTATGGGACTTTCTGGTCACTTTATCTGAGCTCCAATCTGACCACGCACGGCGGCCAGGATGGGTTTGAAGGGTGTGTTTTTCTGGGATGGTTTCACTTGCACTTTCTCAGTGCAGGAGGTTGGTATCAATAGAGTTTCTGCCCTTCCTGCTCTCTCGGGTAAGATATTGGTATGGCAGGGGATTTTTATTGTTGAAGAAACCCATAAGATGCTCCCAGCGAACTGCAGCTTGGCAGTTCGGAAGCCCGTTCACAGCCTCGCCAGGCTGCCTGCCACACTGCACCTCGCCGGGAAGCTGACATCCATTTGGCCCATGCGGTGGGAATTGAGCCGAGGAGCTCCAAAAAACCAGATAGTTTTAAAAAGCTGGTTAGCAGGAGGCTGTCATCATGACTCTGATCCCTGTGGGACATGCGACATGCGGAGCAGCGGGCATCCATTCAGGCTGGGTCCAGCGCGTAGCAAGGCTGCTGTTTTCGGGGCAGGTATTGCACTGCCAAAACACATCCGATGCTTCCTCAGTGGCTCGTCCACCAGCTTGGGGACAAGGGGGACAACTCTCTTGGGAACAGCCCTGGCTTGAATGCCATAAATTGCAGCCAGTGGGAAGAACAAAGGCGCCTCGTTGGATGGGGTGGGGGACAAGAGGCATCGCTCGGGGCCGTCTGAATTTATGGCACCCTCTGGCTCCTTTAGCAATGGATGCTTTCAACATAGGTCTCAAAGCAACAGCCTTAGAGAAGGAGATAAAAGGCTGGGAGAAAAGAAAGGATCATCTTTTTTCTCCTCTTTCATTTTTTTTTTTTAAATCAGCAGAGAGAGAGGAGACACCATGGCAACACCCAGCTCCTCGGGCGGGATGCTCGGCGGTGGAGGCCCCGTGCTAACCACCCTTCTGCGATCGCACAGCCCTTGGCAAACCCCACTGCGAGGCCATCCCTGCCTCCGCTGCCCCATGCACCACGCACCCATTGCTAGTGCTGCCCACCTGGCTGGCAGGAGAATCCGTTCCCAAGGATGGGCTCAGGCACTGCTTCGGCTCCTCGGCGCTGGAGGAGGAGGGCGACCCTGTTAACAAACCTCGGCTAACCAGGCTGCTTGGGGCTGTGCAGGCAGAGCCGATGCCCTCATTGATATTGAAATCAGGTGCAATCCATCACAGGGCGAACAGGCTCCTTTCATGGGAAGCTGAAAAGAGCCACTCTCAAAGGGAGGGGGAAAAACTTGTCCAGGGGAAGGGCGAACCAAAGCGTGGCAGGTGTGGTATGGAGAGGGATGCTGTCCGCGCCAGACGGTGATTCATTGCCGAGCGGTGCCGTGCCATTGCCAGGGCGGGTGCAGAGTGCAGGCAGCAAAGTGTCCCCTGGATGGTGGGAGGACAGCGGGCCTGGGGACACGTTGGGTTCTGTTGGGGTCCAGCGAGAATGCTGGCATCGCAAAGTAGGACAGCGGCTTTGGTTTGCACCCCAGCGTGGGAAAGTCCCTGCTGGAGGAGTCAACATGACCAAGGCGGTCAGCTTGTGGGTGTTGGGAGAGGAGGTGGCATCGGGTGCAGCCATGGGATGCGTGTCTCCTGGGCCACCATGACTTCTTTCACCTGTGACTGAGCTCCTGTCCCAGTGAGCGAAAATGCAACTTTGCACTTTCACCTGTGGGTGCTGTGGGTCCCCTTGGGACAGCACAAAGATACCGCGCACAGGGTGAGTTACAATGAGGCTTTTTGCTCCTTGTTTGAACCAGTATCCCTGAAGCTCCCGGAGGCCTGGGGCTGCCACCTGCACCGGGGGACAACACTGAGACTCCCCCAGGCAGGGATGGAGACCAGACCGCAAAGGCCCTTGAACTTGGGTTGCTTTCAGATTTGTAGGTCTAGCTCAGTATCTAAAAAAAAAAAACCAACCCAAAGTGAAACTGAGTTTGGTTTCCTGTGTCTAAAACCAACTTTCCACTGAGCTTGAGGGCCTCCGCTGGCTTCAGCACAACCTGATGTGACCACCTCTGTGGAGAGGGCCATGAGAGCTGGGTCAACGGGAAGAGATGGTGCTGGGGATGGTGACCAGCCTTGTGAGCTCCCCAAAATTGCCTCCCTCCTGCAGACAGCCCATGGGCTCGAGGCATGGTCTCTCTCACCTCGCGGGGTCTTGTCTTTCAATGTATGTATCAAGGGTCATCCCGGAGTCATCCCGTCACAGCCAACTCTGTTCAAGCAGAACGACGCCAAATCTGTCCCAGCATCTCAGCGCTCAGCCTCCGGCCTCGGCTCCCCACACCTGGACGCAATCACAGAACCGGCCGGAGAATGGGAAAAAGCCGACGGATCCAATTCACTAGCAGCTGCTGTTTATTTACCCGGGATCCTTCCTACTGAGGAAAGATGGAGCAGGGGACAAAGTGCTTCCCACCCCCTCGGGGCGGCTGCTCCGGGGATGATGAGGGGTGCAGGGGATGTCCCGGCAGGGGGGTGATGTTCTCGGCAGAGCTGCAAAATGACCATGGCATGTTTGGCCTTTCCCAGCGCAGCGCCAGGGGCCCGGGGGAAGCCCACATCTGTGTGCGGGGGAGCTGGGCCAGCGCCGGTGTCCTGCGGGGGCGGGCGGTGGAGGAAGCCAGCCGCAGGGCTGCAGACCCATGCTACCCCGCGGAGGTGGGGGACGTTTTCAAAAATTGCATTCTTCTCTGCTTTTCTTTCTCCCCCCCCCCCCTCCCCCCCCCCCCCCCTCCCCCCCCCCCCCCCTCCCCCCCCCCCCCCCTCCCCCCCCCCCCCCCTCCCCCCCCCCCCCCCTCCCCCCCCCCCCCCCTCCCCCCCCCTTAAAAGAAAACCATACAAACTCTGGAGTTAATTAAGCAAAGGCTAGGATGTGCTGGGATGCAGCTATGAAAGCAATTCTGCTCCAATGGGAAAAGGGTTTTGCTTCTTGAAGGCTTCCCCTTGCATGATCTCATGCTTTGCATTGGCCGTGGGATGAGCCCTGGGGCTGGCAGGGTTGCTCCGTGCCCCCCATGGCATCCTTCGTACTCCCTCTAACGATCACCCCTGATGATGTGAGCGGGGCCGAGCTCGGCTTCAGTGCCGCTGCGGGGTTTGTCACTGCAGCAGGGAGTGAGTTATAGCCAACACCAAGTGGACTTTGGCGTGTCCGCTTTGCCAAGCAGACTTGGGCATGTCGTGTCCCTGCTTCATGCCTTAATTTTCGCTCTGCCTTTTGCCTGCTGTATATAAACACTAAACAGTTTTTTGGCAGAGCAGGTCTGTACAGCGCCTTGCACCATATGTGTGCTAGTGAGACCTGAGATACTCCCATATAAACTTATAACAGTGGATTGAAAGGCATGTAAGACAGGAGCCCACCAAGGGAATCTCCTCTTCTAGCCCTGGGATTAGGGCATTTAGCCCAGGATATGGGCTCTGCCACACCAGAGCAGGCAGGCATCCCTCGGGGGAAGGAGAAACATCCCAGGCTGCATCTGTGCCATTGTGCTCAGCTGAATGATGGGAAGGGGAAAATTAAATTTGCACCGTGAGCCTGGAGATTAATTTCCCCTTATTGTTGTAGGAATAATTAAAAAATGTTGGCCACATTGTTCCTTTTCACCTTCTCATAACCCACTCGCTGTATGTGATTCCCCAACCTCCTCCTGAGAATTACACGTCGCAGTGTGCTTTTATGGTCCTGCACATTCCCTGTGACTGTGGGCTCTTCCTCATTGCCACCCTCCCTTTTCACTCCGCCGTTTGCCAGTAGCACTTTGCCCGCCTGCCTGAGCAAGGGTGCCTCATCACCCAGTGCTGGGCTGGGAGGCCAAGATAGGTCCCCATGGACCAGTGGGGGACAGTGATGGATGCCCATGTTGCCCTAAATGACCGAGCACAGGTATGGAAGGGACAAAGCCACCTCATGTGATGCTCTTCCCAGCTTGCTGAGGAGCGGAGCTATTATCCTGGATGGGTTGTTGTCGCTTTTCCTTCCCACGTTGCTGGAGCTGGGTTTGACTGGGCTCTGCCTTGGCGGCCACGCGTTGCACTATAAGAACCTCGGCAGAAAAATGCAGAGAAAGCTGCCGTCCAGGGAAAACACACTCCCGGCCCTGGGGACTGACAGCGTGATCCAGGCGGGAAAGCACGAGCGTCGCTGGGATGCAGGCTGCCAGCCGAGCGGGGCCGGCGGGGACCAGCCCTTTCGGCCGCATTAGACAAATAAACACAGGCCCTCGGGCTGGCGGGGACTCCAGGCAGTGACCAGTGGCAGTTTAACAGGTCACCCGTCCCCCATGGCTGCCATCTGCTACTGCAACCTGCGGGTCCCCCGGGACTAGCGGGAAGCTGTGTGTGGGGGTCCCCGAGGGGATGGGGATGGCGGGACAGGGATGAGGAAGAGGAGGAGGAGGAAAAGCTGCTCCTGGCAGCTTTGGGATCGGGGCTGGTGTGAGGCCATGAACTGGAGAAGGCATATTCTGGCAGAATAATAATGAAAATAAACCTCCCTAGACTTATTTTTAGCCCTGCTGATGACGCTGGGACTATTTAGAGGCTGGCTGAAGCTGTGGTCTGGGGCTCTTCGACGAGCCCCAGTTATCTGGTGTTTTGTCCTTCAATCGTAAAACTTGCTGGGAGAGAGAGCATCATTTCTATGTGTTGGTCAAGGACCCCATGCCTCGCATGCCTGAGCCCTTTGGTGTGGCAAAAAATAAATACAAATAATGATTCACCAAGGATTTGCTATCCAGCTGTTCAAACGGGGAGAAGGAAATCCACAGGGATGAGGTTGTTGGGGCATGGACTTCAGTCAGTGTAAGAGCGAGATGGCTGCAGGATCGGGCAGGTAGCTTGCCGGAAAACAAGGCAGATGTTTAAAGTCTTTTCCAAATACACGTGGACAATGTCAATGAAAAAATCCCCAACCCTTTACGGAAATGAAATGAGGGTCAAAGAAGAAGAAGAAGAAGAAACAATAGGCTCTTGCTGTAGGCACACTGAAGAGGGAGATGGCATAGCTGGGTTTGAGTGACAACGGGCAACTCATTAAACCGCACATGCTCCCATGGACGGACGGAGGGCAACAGCGATGCTGCCCTTCTTGGAGGGCACAGCCAGCCCCGTGGGATGCGTCCCAGCTTGGCTGCGCAGGGTCAGAAGAGAGGGACCTAGAGTCAACGTGATGCACTGCAAACCGGTAGCTCTTACTTTTCAGTCCATGCAGGGAAGCAAATTTTAGGGATGCTAACAAAAATCATTTTTTTAGTGGCTTTAAACCCTCCCTGCAAGAAGGTTTGTCAGGGCAAACGCATGCAGACCCATAAATTAGCTGTGATAGCTGAAGCCCCATTGTGTAGGGAATGGCTCGCAGCACACAACAGCTACTCCCTGTTAACAATGCGAGGAAAGTCACTCCGCACATTTTTTCTCCTTTGACACAAAGTGCAGCTGCAGGAATACCTCAAGCGGGATTTTAATAAAAGACAATCATGGTCTTGCGGCTCTGCATATTTGAGAACAAACCCGTGGAGATAACGGGCCTGGGCTCACAGTGATAAACATGTCAAGATAATTAAAATTATGTCTTTCTTCTAACAGAAAGGGCAAGATCCTCATCTGATGCAAGCTGTTGTAGCTCTGTATGGTCAGCGGAGTCTCTCCTTCTCACCCCACTGGAGACTGAGCCCATGGACTTGGCAGCAACGAAATGGGATCCAGCAACCAGGCTCTGCAAATGCAGCATGGTCAGAGAGGTCGCTGTTTGGTTGTGCGTGCCAAATTCTCATCTTTCCCCATCCAACATAAATCCGGGATTTTTGTATGTGTGTGCAAATGTCACTTAGGAGCTAAGCTGAAGGCAGACAAGCCGCCTGTGCAATTGGGGAGCCAGCTTTCAGAGCTGCAGGCAAAGCAGAAAGGACCGAGTGCTAAGTGAAGGACCCAAATGAATTTTCAAAGTGGGAATGATGCCAGATTTGGCCAAGAGGCTGTTGCAGGGAGCAGGGGCAGCAGGACAGCAGGGTCACACACATGCTTGGGAAGAGCTGGGGGCAGCTTCCACTGGGATGAGAAACACCAAAAATCCACAAGACGGCCTGGGCCAGGTTCCCAGAGGACTTTCAGGCAGGGAGAAGTGCTGGAAAATGGCAGCCTGAAGGAAAAAGTCTGGAGGAGTCTCTGGCAGCAGGAGGGGAGAGCGAGCGGGCAGGATTGCCCTGCAGAGGAGGAGCGGGAGTGTGCACGGGGCCGGTGTCAGGGCTTGTCGGCACGGAGGAGCATAGCAAAGCTGCTATTGTGGAATAAAATATGCTGGAATGTGGACACGCCTATTCCAGAATAAAGCTGCTTTTTCCTAATTTAACTTAATCCACTATTTGTTTTTATTATTTTTATCATCATCAGATGCAGCTAATTTGGAAAAGCTGTTCCAATTAATTTCCCTGCATAGACAAGCAGTTACACGCTGGAAAGCCTTTGTCTGCTCAGTGGCAGCCTGACCAGCAGCTTCTATTCATTTCAAAACCAGCTCCTTTCTTCTTCCCTCTGACCATTTTTTTCTGCTTTGTCTCATCAGACCATGAGAGGAACAGGAGTGGGAATTTTTCCTGGGAGTGTGGAGACTGGTACCCCGTTTACTGGAGGAAGAGCAGGAAAAAAGTGCTTTTTAAAGGGTGGGAAGATAAGGGCTTCAAGAGAAGCGGAGTCCGGGGCAATGGTCAAGGAGGCCACATGGACAGCCACAAGGGACCCGGCATGAAGTAGTGTCTGCCATCCCCTCTCTTTAGACTGTTTAAGCCCTGGGTATTGCACAGCCTGAGACCTCAGCAGAGGGGAAGGAGGCTGGATTGCACTGGGTTGTCAACATTGGAGAGACCCACAGCATGAATCAGGGCCAAAATGACAGCTCTTGGTGGCATCAAGACTATGCCCAGGATCGAGCAGCCCCCTTGGATGCATCCTCAGTGCTGGACGGCGAGAGCATCCTGTGCCCGAGGGGGCTGCGGTCACTGCGCTGCTCCTAGCGAGGCAGAGCCGGCTCTCGCGGAGCCCAGATGTTGCAGAGGAAGCTGCTGAAGAATGATCCGTCCTTTCCTTTGGCTCGGAGATGAAAGCAGCTCGCAGGAGCTCGGGGCTATGAGCGAGTAACTGATTAACCAGCGCCGCAGCCACCAGGCTCTGCAGACGCTGCGAGAGACGCTGTGCTGTTTTTGCACAGCTCCTTCAATGGTCCCTTTCCGGCTTTCGGCCAGAGCAAGCCGAGACTGGGGAGACCTGTATGTAGGGAAAAGCCAAGACACAACGCTCTGTCTCCAAGCTGATTTTCTCCCTTTGATTCTGCAGTCTGTCTTTTTTCCTACTTTTTTCCCCGATCTTCCACCCTTTTGCTTTGGGACTCCACCATCTCCTCACTCCATCCCCTGTGGTCTTGTCCTTTGGCACTTCAGAGACTTGGCTCATCCTCCTGCCAACTGGGAAATGTTGGGAGGCCACAGCTACTCATTCATCTCCAAAAGCAACCTGAAAATGGTCCAGTCCATCGTCCCCTGTGGTCTGGGCAATGCAGTCAGTGCCAACAGAAAGAGCTAAGTGTATCCATTGCTTGTGTGGCAGGGAGCTCATGAGAGAGACACTGGGGGAGAAGGATGCAAGCTAAAAACCCAAAGTCTTCTGCCAGATGTTGGTTGCACCTAAAGAGATGGCAGTGGCTGAACATTGGAAGGAAGGACAGCCAGATTTTCTCCCTTCCAGGCAATTCCTACAATGGTTGTGGAGTCTCTTTCCCTCCCAAGGCTTGACCTTGAGAGACACTATAAATGCCTTAAAATCTTGGTGCAGGACTGTTTTGAGTTATTTCAGTGTGAAATCGGGTTGTCATTTGGTACAGTGCCCTTTTCCTTCTTCTCCTCCATGTACCTTCCAGAGGGCTGTATTCAGGGGAAGCTCATTGGCCATCTCCCCATGCCCAGCCTCTGATGAGTCGAAAAGTTGTCTTCTACTCCATCAGCCTATTTGGTCCCTCTCACCCAGTACGTGCTGGAGCTGTGCCTCCGTGCTCATAAAGCCTGGTACTTTGTAGGGGCAGGCCCACAAGAAAACAACAGCTTCGATAAAAGGGATGTGCTGCCAGTCCCCTCCCTTCTCCCGCGAGTGTTTGTACGGTCCTGATTTCCGCACACAGACTCTGATCTGCAAGTTGTATTTGCGACCATAAAACAGAGATTAGCTCTTATCTCTGGCAGGCAGCAACATTAGGCACCAGCCCTCGCTCCAGAGCGTTGGCAGCTGAGGACCAGCCCAGCACACCAAGATGAACTTGTTGGAAGAGAAGGAGGTAAACAACATGGGAAAAACCAGTTGTGG
>VYXH01004461.1:642294-683866 GCA_013397275.1 Burhinus bistriatus | reverse complement strand
AGGGAGCCCCGAGCCCCGGCGCAGGGTGAGAGGCAGGGGAGGAAGCGGTGATTAGACACCAGCATCTGCAATCAAGAGGCAGGAAGTGTGATCACCGGGAAATGGTCGCCTCTCTTACCGCGCGCGATAAGCCGCTGAGTGCCCCGTGGAGGAGGCACCCAGCCCTTCCGTGCCCCCCTGGCGCAGTGCCCGGCAGGCAGCGCCCGAGCCCTGCACACACAGGGAGCTGGTCCTCACCGCTCAGCCACCAGCAACGTTTCCTCTGGTTTCCAGTGGCCACTAATTACCAGGGCTCCTACAGAATTCCCCAAGCCTGTTGGCTTGCAGGAGGGGTGTCCCAGCAGGGAAGTGTTCCCAGCATCAGTCCTTCCCTTTCCCTGCCAGTGGGGTATCATTGTACCTGGATGGAGGAGCTGTATGGAGTCTTATAGCAAGACAAACACAGCTCCGCTTACGTAGGGGTTTGGATCGATTCAGCAGTGGTGTGTGTGGGAACAGGCTTTGGTCATCAGATGGCTGCAGGAGAGAAAGAGCAAGAGAGGGAGCGTGAAAGAGAGAAGGAGGAGAGGAAAAAAGAAAGAGAAAGAAATCAAACCAAAAGAAAAGAGAAGGTAAGGAAAGAGAAGGAAAGAGATGGAAAGGAAAGAGAAGGAAAGGAAAGAGAAGGAAAGGAAAGAGAAGGAAAGGAAAGGAAAGAGAAGGAAAGGAAAGGAAAGGAAAGGAAAGGAAAGGAAAAGAAAGGAAAGGAAAGGAAAGGAAAGGAAAGGAAAGGAAAGGAAGGAAAGGGAAGGGAAGGAAAGGAAAGGAAAGGAAAGGAAAGGAAAGGAAAGGAAAGGAAAGGAAAGGAAAGGAAAGGAAAGGAAAGGAAAGGAAAGGAAAGGAAAGGAAAGGAAAGGAAGAAAAAAGAAAAGGAAAGGAGAAAAAAGAAAAGAAAAGAAAAAGAGAGAGAGAGAGAAACCTGCTTTTGAAAGCCTTAAACCTGCCTCTTTATCTCCCTAATCTGTATTTCCCCCCCCAAAGCCTCTTTCTGTACAGGATGAAAGCAGATTTCTCCTCTTTATTTTCGTTTTCTGTGTCCTTTAGGAAGGCATTTGCTCGAGACTAATTGAATTTTCTGCCCATGGAGAGAAAGACACGACACAGAGTGAGTTAAAGTCCGACACCAGGACAGGGCGCAGGAGCCGTGTTAACTGGTGTGGGGGACAGCCCCTCACTTAACAAAAGTGTTTAATTCTGTCCCCTCTTGTTAAGAAGGGGCGGAAGGAGGGGATATTTATTCTGTTCTTTTCTCAAGGTTTTTCCTTTCGGGTCACAAAGTGCCCCCCACGCTCCTGGCCCCCCTCCTTTCCCTGCTTTTGTGGCAGCAGCAGCTGGTGGGTTGCAAAGGGGACAGGCTTTGTCTTTTGACACACTTGAACATTTCTGCACAGAGCTGGGGAAACCTTTCCCTTGCCCAGCTCTCGCCTTTCCAGGCAAGGAGGAGGGAGCGAGGGGCAAACGACGGAGTTATGGCCGAGGGGATAAAATGGCACAAAGGGTTGTGGAGCCACAGTGGACGAGGGATTGGGGCTGGGCTGTGCGGGATTGCAGCGAGCAGATGGTGATGGGAGCTGGGAAGGGGGTGGGATGGCCCCAAATGCCAGAGAGGCTTGTATCGAACAACCAGTTGAAGGGAGAGGGGAAGAAAGCAATGCAAGAGGCGGCGATCCCATAAAGGAGAGTGCAGGGGCTGCCTCTTCCCAAATCCAACAAAGAAACCACTTTGTTCCTTTTGTCACCCTCCTAGGGATGGGCTCCAGTTAATCTTCTGGCCATGACACGTGGAGGATTTGCTTGGTTTGTGCTACAAATCCATAAAAAGACGTCCTTTTTCTGCAAGCCGCACCCTTGAGTCCTCCATGAAGGGTGTGCAAACCCTTCAGTCCCTCCATGGAGGGTGTGCAGACCATTCGGTTCCTCCACACGCCTCCTCCAGGGATAGGACATTGAGGCTGATCCCCAGGAATGGGTGCGATATGGCCGCACTTGACACAAGGACACACGGAAAGCCATGCGCAACCCAGTGGTGGTGGACTGGGACTGGAATGAGATCAAGCTCCTCATAGGCATGAGCAGGAGACTGGGGCTTGACCCCTGAGCTAAGCCCACAGCAATTAGTATAAACTGCCCACGTCCACCCCATACCATATGGATTTGCAGCCTGGGAATATGGCCCCAGTGCTTTTCCTGTCCTGGGCAAAGCTGAAAGTGGAAAGCTAAAAAACCAGCTTGAAGTAGAAAGCTAAAAACCATCTCTCTCACGAGCTCACAACTTGAATTGAAGACTAAATCCTTTCACTGTCTTCCCCATGACCAAGCACATCATAAGAGATCCCCAGCCCCATATGTGGGACAATACCACATCTTTATTCTGCAGTGAAAACCAAGCCCTCGCAGCCTAATTGCTGTTACTGGGCATTTACTTACAGCGATACCCAACAGCCCTGCACCAGGAGAAGGTCCTCCCATCTCAGGCTGAAGATGAGAGCATGTGTGGACACTGAAGGATAAGCCTCCCAAATTGCAACCAGTGGCCTGATTAAAGTCCTTTCAGCTCTCCCTTATATTGATGCAAACTGGCAGCTTCAATGGGTGGACACTGCGGTAAAACCAGCACAAGGTGAGTGAGAACAGAGATGTGAATTTTAACCTTTGTGCGACACTGGACATATGAACGAAGCTTTGGGAAATGCCTGCTTCCGCAGGAGCTTTCAGGAGAGTCCTTATGAGTGGAAAATAAATAGATACATTCATTATCCAAGTTGTCTTATTTTTGTGGTGCCTCTTGAGTAAACCCACTTCTGAGGCTGTCCTAATTGCTTTGCAATAGAGCAGAGATAAATATTTATCAAACAGCTGCATCAGGAAACCACAGTTCAGAGAACCAGTATCGGGCGTTGTGTCTCGGGAAGGATGAGTGTGAGTGGTTTTAGCTTGCTGACCTGTCAGGCTTCCTCCCTCGCACGAGGCAGAGCTTCACCTCAGCCTAGACCCACGTGGCACCACACCAGTCCCATACCATTGTTTGGAGCTGGTCACGTAGAGCATTTGTAGGACTTTTCTCCATGCTGGAGTCCCCCTGTTGCCCCATTCCATTGACCTGGTGTTTTCTGACACCTTTTCTTCCTCTGACTTCATGGCCTCACTTGCTTTCTATTAAAAACCCCAGAGATGTGGCCCATATTCCTCTGGGAGCCCCCGTGCTAAAAGAGGCCCACATGCAAATATTTAGCCGCACTATTATTAGCGCAGGAACATCCAACCAGATGGCAATGTTTCTAGGTCTTGCTGTGCAAAACTGGCTCTTTGGAATAAAACAGGCTGGGATGGAGCTCTGGGATCACCCGCCGCTCCCTGAGATCCCAGACCGCTGCGCCGAGGCAGTGGGACACATGGGACAAGGGCTTTCTAGCATCTTGCACACGTGGGACATCCCCTCAGCAAGCGGCGCTTCATTTAAAAAGAGAGGAAATGATGCTGACAATCAAATTTTGAGGTTCAGCGTGTCAGACGAGAGGGTTGGCTTGCATGTGTTCGCAGCATGGGTGTGCAGGTCTCCCCTTGCTCCGGGCGTACCTGATCCCTCAGCAGAGAGGAGCCGTTTCGCACTGACTGCAATACGCCGTGTGCTGTCCAGAGCCGGGGAGGGCAGAAACCCCTCTGTTGACGTTAACATTGGCATTAAGCAGCCTCAAGAGTAAAGAAGAGCAGAATTTCCTCTGCTGCACAGTTTGTGCCCATCCTCTAAAAAACTTATCCTCCCAGGAGCACTCTCTCAAGCTAGAAATGCCCAAAGAGATGATTTTAATGCCGAGCACGAGCCAGCTGAAGTGCCGGTCTAAACTTCAGATGGATGACGTTCCTGTTTAATTGGGAGCGGGTGTTTTTTTGACTCATGCAAAGGGCATGCTATTTTTATAGTGAGCTGATTTCAGATCACAGCTTCCTTATGTTAGTCTCTGCACATACATCTAATGAAAGCCAGGTCCTGCCTAGAAGTGCACACAACGGGCTGAGAGTTGGGAAGAGCACTTAGAAGCATCTCACCCAGGGGCTTTGTGAGGTTGCCCGCCAGGGTCTGTTTTTTCCATCCTCACTCATGTCGGAGAAGTTAAATATTTACTGGAGCTATTAAATATTTATGCTAAGCTGCTCCTCCCGTGGGGAGGCATCCTATCGCTGGCTCCCGGGGGTCTGTGGCCAACTTGCTCACGTGCCTGTGCTCAGCTCAACTCCGCTCCAGAGTGCAAACACATGGGGACTTCATGGGGCTGCTGTGTCTGTAGGGAGGGGAAGGCTCTGGCTTTGGCACCAATTAGGTGATGGACTTGATGGTTCTTTGGGTGTCTTCCTTAAAGATCAAGTCCTTTGGGAAGGTGTGGGTTGCTCTTTGCTATCCTTCCCCCTGTGATTTGAGATGTCACCTCATCCCTGGTGCGTGGGAAGCTGGGCGAGAACTCCCAGCCTGACCCAGCTGTGGCTCCATCCATCCTCCTGGCAGGTCACCACCACCACCGGGAGAGCAGCAAGACCTGAGGCAGCAGGTACCTAATCCATAGCATCCAGGGCACCCGTGGTCGACACAGTAAGAGTAGGAAACCCGGTGGCAATGTCAAACCTTGCTGCTCTGCAAAGCACAGGCCAAATAGGTGAAGTCCCATCCGCAGGGATGGCAGCAGCAGCCCTGGGATGGGCTCCCCACTCCCACCTGGGCTGAGCGGGTTAACACCGCTGCGCCTCCCCCCCCTGGAATGGGGCCAGAGGAAAAAGGCTCCACCATTTCCCCGTCCGCCTGGAAAACAGGCCGGCTGTTTTCTCCAGCGGCAGAAGGCTGTTTATTCTGGGCCAGATTCAACGGCGCGTTGTGTGTCCCCTCCTACCCCGAGCACCGGCCCACGGGGAGGCTGAAGGGCACAACCTGCCCTGGGGGAGCCAGGCACTCTCCCTGCCTGGCGTGACGCCCCCGGGCGCCGCTCTGCCCTTCCTGTCCCCATCCCTTTCCTTTCCTCCCTGTCCCGCTCTGCGCGGGGTTGGGGACGCCCTTTCCTGCCTGGCACCCGGCTGGCCCGACGGCAGAGACGGTGCCGCCGAACACCATGACACCGTCCCCTCTTCCTGCTCCCAGCCAAAGCCCTGCCACGTTATCACCCTCTCCGCCATGCTATCGTCCTGAAAAACATGCCTGGGAAAGAAAGAAGAACTGAAGGAAAAAGAAAGGAAGAACAAAACCAGCCTTTGGCTGAAGTGCGCTGAAGGGAGTGACCGCGCGTGGGTTTGGCTCACGTTCTCACCAGCGCTTTTCCCAGCAGAGTGATAAGAGACAGGGCAAGCGCAATCAAGAGCAGAGTGGGTCCCAGCAGCTTGGCCGGCCCTGGGCTGGGATGGCCGAGGGACACTGAGTGCTCCACAGGGACATATTTCCAAAATAAAGTCATTCTGGTGCTCCTCCAGCACCGCCAGCCACCCGACAGCCTGCTGCAAAGCATCGCTGCCGCCCCCGTGGCCAAAATAAAGCTGTGAGGAGCCCTGACCCGGCGGAGGCGCGTTTGAGTGCTCCCCAGGCAGCCCCCCTCCTCCAGCCGCAGCAGTTTTTGGTGCAAAGATCAGCATGTGGGCTCAGCCGGACAAGGCTGCGGCCCCCGCAGCCTCCCCAGCTCTCCCACATTCCCCTCCTCCCTGTGTCCTCTCCCTCCCATCCTCTGCATCTCCCGTTTCTCCCCTAGCATCACTGCCTTCCTCACTGGGTACGTCCATGCACGCTCGACGGGGCGCAGATGTGGCCTGAGTGCAGCAGCTTGGTTTGCTTGCTGCAAACTGAGCTCAGCTCATCCCGAGAACAGGACAGATGTTTTGGGTCCAAAATATGGCTGGTGTTAGAGGCAGGCAGCTCAGAGGTGAGTTTTGAGCCTGCTCCTCAGCTCGCACAGTATACCCAGCCTGCTGGAGGATAGGATCTGCGTGCTTTGGTCACTGGGGGAAGGAGGACACTTTCAAACATGCAAGCCATGAGTGTGAGATACCAGTTGTCCTGGGAGAGGGCTCTGGAGGAACTTGCTAGTTTGAAATTAAGGCTGGGAGAGGTTTTAAGACACCTCAGGAGATACAGCCATGAGGCCCAGCCTGCAGCGCCTTCAAAGCCCCCCTTGTCACTCCGACCTGTCCAATGTCCTCCCCTGCTCCAGCCCCACAACCGAGTGCCAAAGCTCCTCTCCTCAGCAGCCCCACAGCTAATCCCCTCCACCTTCATGCGAATGGATGAAGTGCAAACCCTGTCTATCCGCTCTCCCCTGGGACCCCACTCATTTAACACTACCCCATGCTGTCCTAGAGGTCCTGGAATTGAACAGGATGAGGAGACCATCATCCACCCCGATGAAATGGTATCATACAAGGGTCCCTGGAAGATGACAGCCCCAGCCCTGAGCTCCGTGCAGAGCAACCTCTGAAATCAGGAGGCCCTGCAGGGTTTGCCCACCTCAGTCTCCAGCACAATCTGGAAATGCCACAGCATGCAGCCGGCACGCTCAGCTCACCCTGACCGCTGCTCCCCAGCCCTTCCTCTTAGTCACCTCTTCCTTACCATAATAAATTAAAAATCAAATGGGTATTTACAGCACTGGTGGCCATCCTCATTATCCTCTCATCAGCATTAAATTAACAACCCCAACAATGCCCTGATAGTGGCACCAGCGGGGCCAAGATAAGCAGTAACCTGCAGGGCTTGGGGTGTCCTGGCAAGTGATGTACAGCTGGGCATTCAGGGCTGTCCCACCAAAAAGCCCATCTCCCCATGTCCTCCACAGCAGGGAGGTCCTGTAAAGGACTCTGACAAGCTGGAGGCCAGCGGCTGGGACCCCCTAGGTGGATCTGGGAGCCTGTCCCCTTGCGTGGTGTAAACAGGGTGGAGATGAGACCCCAAATCCCATTAGAGGGGGCTGGGGCTAAGCAAAGATAACGATGTCCTTACAGCCAGCACTGTTGTCTATGACAGGGAGACAGGGATGTCTGCAAGACACCTTCTGCCTGGAAACCTCATTTGAAATATTTGTGGGTGCCTCCTGGTCATGGCCCATCCCCAGCTGATGTGAGCCAGAGTTGGCTTGAACCCACCAGCAAAGGTCTCGGTGACATTTTGCTCAGAGCACCTTGGCAGAAGGGGCTGTGAAAGGCGTAACCCCCCTCCTTCTTCATCTTCCTGGAAAATGGGCAGAAAAGGCCAAGTTGCAGCAGTCAGAGTGAGTTTCACCCCAGATCAGGGTCTGGATGGAGCCACTCTCAGAGAGAGGCACTATCAGGAGGGCTGGGGTCACCCTTGCTCCCCAGAGAGAAGCACACGGAGAGGTGGGACACACACCCCTTGGGAGGGGTTCCTGTTTTGAGGGAAGAAGAAAAGGACACAGACGTGGCTGTCAGGGATGTACTGTTGGCCCTGCTAATAGAAACCCTCTGTATAAACAGGGAGAGGATCCAACAGAGATCAGAGATGGTTTTTCTTTCAAGAAAATTAAACATTTAAAACATTTGAGAACACACGCCCTCACCCCCTGGACAGTAATTAACTTCTTCCTGCACAGACCATGGAGCACTTTCCAAAAACAGAGTTAGATGGATTATTTTTCAAAGGAAATGTTGTTGAAAGGATCTTCTGTTATGTCCTAAAGTGGGAAAACAGTCGTAGTGACCGAGGAAGAGCTTGCTCCGTGCATGTGCCACGCTGTGGCTGCCTGAGGAGATGGTGACACTCCAGATGCTGCAGGTTTGAGGGCCACGTGGTGGTTGATCAGCAGTCACTTTGTTGGATGGAAAAAAGTCCTTGTTTAGTCATTATATGAATGCAAAGTAAACCAGTCACCAACAGTGGAAAAAAATTCCCAAACTCAGCCTGTGAGGGATGCATTGCATTTCCCCAACGCGCCATGACAGGGGAATCTTGCGATGAGAGAGAGAGGATGTAAATTCAGATGCAAATATATGCAGCATTCAAGGGGATTTACATCCCACGTCCCCATCTGAGCCCATCTTCCTGTGAACTTCGGATGAGCTCAGTCCTCGTGAATCTCCGTTCTCAGAGCAGTAGCATGAAAAGAGGCAGCTGGTATGTGTGTTAAACAAGCACAGTGCGAATGACATCCCAGCAATAAAAGGACTTCACTGCTCGCCAAGGTGTTTGGTGGGAACAAAATAACTTCCCAGGCTGATCCCACCGCACTCCCTGAGCCTGCAGAGAGGCGGTGAGCAGCACAAGGAGGCAGGGCCGGATAGAAATGTGTAAGAGCTGGTCGGGAGAGACAATTGTGCTTTGTAGCAAAGACTGAGGTTTAGATGTTTGTTTTCAGTGCTGCAATGGGAGGAAAATAAAACCCAACATTTTTGCGACACAGACTTGTGGGGAAACAGCCTTTCTCTGGTTGAAAAGGTCAGGTTTGCTTTCCATATCTCCCTCACATCAAAAATGTCCTGCAATCCCCGGAGCTTGGGAGAAAACTTCCTCTTGCAAAGTTAAGTGAGGGCAGGCCTGCAGGGAGAGCTCATTGCTTTTCCTAGACCAGCTCGAGCCAGCTGGGAGGAACGGGTCTGGGTTTGAGCGCCCAAGTGCACTTTCAGGTGTGGGGTAGAGGGTCAGGAAAAAACAGGAGCCCAAAGGTCCACCAGCGTGGGGCAGCCGAAGTGTGGCTGGAGATGGGTCAAAGCCAGCAGCAAGTTTGCAAAACCACATGGTGTTATTGGAACAGAAGGACAGCCACAGTCCGGTACAGAGCCAGTCCTGTCACCGCACAGCGACTTCGGCCAAGCAGCCGGGCTGCTCAGCGGGACCTCCTGCCTGGGAGACACTGGCAGCCTAGGACATCTCACCTGGGGTGGCCACTTTGGGGCCCTGCCCTAGAGCAAGGGACAGCAGGAGCTGTCATCACCCAAGGATGCACGTGGCCCGTGCCAGAGCAGCCCTTGCACTCCTCCCTGGGAGGCTCACGTGGCCCCGCAGAGCCGGGGGACGGTGCCGCATTTAGCATGGGAAAGGATACGCTGGGGGTGAGAAATCTTCTGGCTCTGCTCCTGCAATTTCTCTTAATCTCTTTTACTCTTTATAATCCTAAAATCACCCTAAAATTTCCAAATCCCCTTTCGGTATGTCTCCTCGCATGCTACAGTCTTCCCTTGGCTGAGATTTAGCTTTTAGCATCTTTCCTCTAGTAAGGATCCCTCTGCGTCAGCATTGCAAGGAGTTTTGGCACCGCTGACCAGTAAGTATCTCCCTGATAATGAGACATCCAGTGCTGAGCCTGGGAGGACAGTGAATACGTGCAAAGAAAAAAAATAATTCAAAGAGACAAAGCAAAGGGACCTGTTGGATGGGGACCAGTGCATCTGGGGAAACATCTTTGTTTTAGAGGGGGAAGAGAGCAAAAGGGAGAAAAAGAAAAGAAAGAGAGGAAAAAGGCATCCGGAGCGGGATTGTTCCTTGCCTGCAGGTGTGTGTGCAGGGAAGGCAGGGTAGCACCGTGCATTTTGAACATTAAAAGCATTGCAGGCTGGTCACCTTTGGCTGTTCAAGCCACACTCCCTCCCAGGGTGTTGTGTTCCCGTGCCTGCAGGCAGTGTGCTCTGTCCTTTTCTCTTTTCCTCACCATCTGCCATCGCAAATTCCCCCGAGCGTCTCCCGCCCTGGCGTAGAGTTTCAACCCGAGGTAGAAAACAAGAGGGAGAGAAACCCAAACCCAACCTGGGGCAGCGCAGGGAGGGACAGGACCCAGCTTGTGCCTGGTCCCCATCACATTGTCATCTGGCCTCTGCCGTCCGGTGCTTCGGGGGCACCCCTGGGTGCCAGCAGGCACTGGGGGCTGCTTGTCCCAGGCTGGGGCAGGGGGAGGATGGGGAATGCAGGGCTGTGCCCACAGTGGGATCCTCTTTCCTTGTACGGCTGGGCGGCCGGCGGCACAGTCGCCCCTAACCCCATTGTTTCAAATTACAAAGCTGCCCCAATCCCACTGAGCCACCTCAGATCCAAGGAAAGAACTGGCAGCTGCTTTGAAATCTAGACTGGAGTGTCTCCAGCAGGCAGTGCTTAAAACAACAGCTGGGCTCCTTCCGCATGGGACACAGCACCCCGGGTACCCGGGAGGGGACTGTGGGCTTGGAGTCCCCTGGGGTAAAACACAAGGGCTCCCACAGCCCCCCAGAGCAACCAGCACCCTCCTGCATCGTGCCTTCTCCCATCTCCCTTAAGCACCTGGAGAAGATCCTGGCTCCTGGCGAGTGATGCACATGGGTGCTTTCTTGCATCCCCATGCACCCTGGTACCTTTTGCATGGCCTGTGCCAGTCACCATGCGAGACCTCTCCAGCGTGTGTCCAACCTGTTGTCTCCTGAGAGAGCGAGCAGTTGCAGGCAAAGGTCTGGAATAATTACACTTATGCCAAGCTTATTGCCCTAAATTGAGCTTAAACCCTTTTGTGCCCACCAGTGCATCCAGCACACCCTCCCGGGTCCTGGGCCACCCGTCCCTGACCTTGAGACCCTCTCTGGCGGCAGGAGCTGGGAGGGTGGAAGGGGGGCACCAGGACTGGCGGTCCCGTAGGCTGATCCAATTCTTCACGCGCTGTTAACTCCCCCTCGGACGGTCAGGAGGAGAGCCCATGGCCATCAGTGGGACAAACTTGGTCATGCTCGGCCACATTCCTGCCTTCAAAAGGGCCCAGGGTGCCTGTGCCTTGGTGGACAAGGGCCCCAGGAGATCACATTACTCAGAGCTTTTGTAGCCTTAACAGCTGTGACGGCATAGCAAAAAACTATTAGTGTGCACGGCTGCGTGTGTGTGAGAGGGTCGGGGAGACAGCATCCCCTCCAGCTCAGCCTGGCATTAATCCCCCTAACAGATTAATGACGCTTAGTGCTTTGAAGAGAAGAAAAAGGAGATGGGAGACTAATTGGGGAGATCAGCAGGACGAAAGCCAGCACGTACTCCCCCCGAAGCCCCAGCCAGTGTTTGGGGAATTGGCTTCTCCCTTAGGGAGCTCAGGGCATCTGCATGGGGAGCTCAGCCTGTCCCCGGGACGCCAGCCAGCCAGAACCAGGTGGGTGAAACCTCCTTTGAGGTCTCCCACCAGCCAGGATGGGGTGACAGGGACCAACATTTGTAGCTCGGTGCACACCTGGAGCCACAGATATGTGCCCCTGCTCCTCCAGGGATGCTGAGCTCCCGCCTCACACTCAGCCCCTGCCAGGAGCCAAATTTAGACTTTGGCTGTGCAGCCTTAAGCCCTGGCACGCTTGTGCCTCATCGCTGTGAGCAGCCTGAACAAACGTGGGCTGTTTGCAGAGCAGCAGCAGGAATGCTGGCCCCGAGCCTGGCACACTGCAGGGCCAGCAGCTCCCACCCCCTCCCCATCGCCAGCCTGCTCCCTCCAGCCTTCCCAGGGGAAGGAAAAAGGCTTCACAAGGGCTGGTGGGTAAAGAGGAGAGGCTTTGTCAGCACAAACACATCAGCTGCTGTGTTTAATAAGCACCAATGAACCCGCTTTGGAAGTGCATTGGCTGTCCCATGGGATATACCTGCCCACAGTGATGGAGGACATGGCAACAACCCCATCCCTAAAAAGCTGTTACGCATCCTTCTAGCTGCACCAGCCTCTTCACCACTGTGGTCCCTCCTGCTCCATCGGCATCCCACCAAACTGTCACCTACCTGCAGTTCCCAATGACCAGCCAGGCTCTGAAACAGATGCAAGTCGGTGGTTTCCCAGCATCTTGAACTGGGTTTAGAGAGCATGCTCAGCTCTGGCTTGAGGACCATCAGCAGGGTGCTCTGCCTGATGGCTTTTATGGTTGCTTTCTCCCCTAATTAGAAACATGCAGCCACCAATTACCTGCTCTCCCCTCAACACCTGCATGAGACAGACCTTTCCCCCAGCCCAGCCTTGATCAGCCACCACCCTGCAAACACTTGATGGGAAAAGGGTTTCTCTTCCTCTCCAAGTATCCAGCCAAGGGGCTTTTTATTTGCGTTCACCATCCTGGCCACGATTACTGCTGCAAAGGTCGTTGATGTTTCCACCATGCTTCCCAATAGCCCTTTGCAAAGGGCTGGCACCAGAAGACCAGGCTGAAGACCTCCTAAGCAAAAAAACATATGTTTCTACATCGTGCACTCCAGGGCCAGGTTCCCAAGCCGGGACAGCAGGAGATCTAGGTCTCTGGGTCACGGCCAGTTGACAAAGCATCCTTCACCCGAGCATTAGCTGCTCCAGCCCCCCACCCCGCCTGCCCTGCAGCATCCGGACCTTCTCAGCCCATTCCCTCTTCCCAAATTGGTACGAAAGCTCCAAGGACCAATTTACCTCATCTATGCAGCAGGGAAAGCATTTAAGGCTTGGAGGTGTATCAGGGCCACTGCAAGCAAGAAAGAAAAATAAACAGGCACAGGATCTCTTGGCAAACCGGCAGCCCTGAGAAGAGCCACCAGCCCTCGGTGCTCCGAGGACGTGGGTTCGTCGGGCTCTGGGTGTTGTTGCTGTCGTTTGCTTTGAGCTGGCACAGGTATAGTTGCAGCCTCTGTGCTGGGTACATAAACACATCTGAAACCGGTGCATAAGCTGTCACGCTTCCTAACCCATTCTTCTCTGAACTTGTCCTACCCCCTACTCAGTGGGTGACCGGCTTTGCCACCCTCTTGGACAAGAAATGCCTTCGAGGCAGTTTGGGCCAGGTTTGCCTTCTCTGCTCATCCAGGTGCTCCCCCCTGCTCACAAAGGTGTTCCCAAGCATCTGCAGAGATGCTCTGGATGTGCAGGGGCATTTACAACCTAACTGACTCCTGCAAACACCGCTTACACTCCTCCTTGCACCATCAGCACCAAAATCCCGGTGGGAACCTTGGCCCTTCAGCCCACCGCGCCTCAGTTCCCCATTCATGCTCCGGGACCGCTGTTCCTAGGGGCATGGGGAAAAACTTTGTGGACTTTCCCTCCTCCCCCTGATGCTCTGGTGCTTTCCTTTTCCCTGACCCCCTCCCATCTCCCCTGTTTGGATATAACTTTGTGCATCTCTTCCCCACTGAGCTGATGAAAGACCTTCCCAGTCCCCCTGTCACCCTCCGATGCTCCGTCACAGTGAGCCCCTGTTTTGCAGAACTCGGAATTAAAGTGACTGGCGCTGCTTTCAGGCTCATCTAACGACTTCCAGAGCCTTAATTTAATTTAATTACCATCCCCTTCTTATCTTAATCATCCCGCCTGTGTTTATAAACAAAACACTGACTCCCTGCCTCACGGGCTGCAACCTGAGTGCGGCACCTCCCATCTGCACGACTCATTACATTCCTCGCTTGGCCCATCTGCCAGATGTCCGCAAGGAAGCCCGTGCAAGCCACGACTGGAAAACCAGCGCAGAAAAGGCGCTGTGTTAACCGCTGGGCTTTCATCCGCCAGCCCAGATTTTCCCGGAACGCCCTCTTTCCTCCATTCCCCGGGGTGAGGTATTTGGGTTGAGGTTGCTCAGCCCATTCCCCGCTCTCCCGTTGGGGGTGGTGGTTCCCGCTGCTGATGCCAGCTCAGCCCCGGCCTCTCAGTTGGGATGTTTATGCCAAGCAGACAGCCTGACTGGTTGATTTTGGGGAAAACCGGGATGTTGTGAGCAGCCAGAGTGGTGTCTGCAAAATGCTGCCCTTCAAATATTCAGCAGACAACATGCGACGAGCTGTCCGGGGCAAAGCCAGGCTCCTGGGGATGCCCCGCTCCTGCCAACGAGCAAGATGCCATGGCCAGGGCTGGCAGGGTGGCTCTGCAACCCCAAAATGAGCCCAGAAATGGAGGAAAAGTCACTCCTTGGTCAAACCTGCTGCTCCCAGAGATGCCGGAGGTCCCTCCCGCCGAGTTGGGAGCATCTTCTTCCTGCAGCACAGATGTGGGGTGGACCATGGCGCAGCTGACTCCATCCCTACCTCGTGGACGTCGAGGCCCTGTTTTTGAGGTTCTCCCTGTTGCTCCTAAAGGATGTCCATTTTTTGAAAATCTATCTCTTCCCCTCTAGGTCATCCTGATCCTGATTATCTCAGCCACAACTGAAAAGAGAGCTGGAAATCTTCCAGTAGAGCTGTCATTTGATTTCTCTTGTGACGTTGATTTTTAATCCTCCAAGAGTCCAGATTCTTGCCAGTCTGGACAAACACCGCCGAGATAACTCTGCTGTTATAAAAGGTGAGGTGAGCTCCTGCTAACCGAAGACACTCTCGTAAACACCAGAACAAGGGACTTGGCTCAAAGCAGGCGTAAAAACAAACTTTGGCTTTGACTTCAAAAGCCTCAGAGTTTAAAAAGCAGTTATGATGCAATCTCCTTTGTATGCGAGCCGGGATGGTAATGCCGGTTTCTGCAGGAGGGCGGGATGTGCCGTCTGGCCCAGGGGGGCGTTTGCAGAAGGCTTTGCAAGCCCAGTGTGGTTCAGTGGCAGCAGGCCCAGGGAAAAGGGCATCCCGCTCCCAATGTTCGGATCCTGCCTCCTCCAAAGGGAATGAAGCTGCTGAAGGGCTGCCCAGGGCATGGAGGTATGGGAGGAAAGAAAAGATCTTGCTCTGCTTTCTCTCTTTACTGCAGCACTTGCATTTCTCCCCAGGCTTTCCTCTGCCCCATCCTTTGGCCGGCTGCACCGTAGCAGAAGCACGGAGCATCTCTCTGCCGAGACATGGTGTAACTGGGATGAACGACCAGCTTAAAGCCAGGTGCTGGGAAGAGGTCTCAACCGAAATGTAAAAATCAGCCCTTTCCCCGTCACTTGGACTCCTGACAAATTTGCATCCGTAGGGCAGGCTGCGTGGGTGGCTGCAGTTGCCATCTGTTGGCCCCAAATGCTTTGAATGATTGGCCCCTTCTTACAGAGAGAGCAACAGTAACTTTGGGCTGCTTTGTTTTCCTGACATGCTGATCTCACAGCACATCCCGGGTCCCAGAAGCTCCTAATTCATTTCTATGGTGCCGAGTCCAGGACAGTCACCCCAGGGATCAGGAGATGCCGACAGCACAGCCACAGCCAGCCAGCGTCTAACAGCATCTCTCCTGGAGATGTTTTCCTATGCCCTGCAACTTCGACAGCAGCCAGGAAAATGTCCTGGTATCTGCCATCTCAGAATTAGAAGACCTGTTCTGGAAAGGTGCACCCATGAGGTCTGGTGCATTTGGTTGGGTAACAGCAAGGTGAAGTTTGAAAAAAGGTAATATCTTGCATTAGACCGATGGATAAATCAGGAAGACCAGGCTCCCTGGCAGCACTTTGGAGGTGTTTGTGCAGCTCCTCTCTGCAGCTCAGGTTGCAGCACTGGTTTAGGGGAAGATTGGTTCAAGTCCCTGCAGACAAACCCTTTCCCAAGAACTGCAGCCTTAGCACTGCCCTGTGTCCTTGGATGGACCTCACCGTTTCCATGGGCAGGTTAAACCACCGGCTTGTGGAAGAGAGCTGCATGGGAAGAGCTCCCGCTCCCCTGCAGTACCCAGGGAGCAGTCACGCCTGCTGGGAGCAGACACGTGGGACCATGAACAGCTTAGGAGAGACCACATACAACCATCTTCGTGTCCAACATTATGTTCCCCAGGCATTTATTGGGGTAAATGAGATCAGAAAACCCTCTAATGTGGCCACAGCGTTGTCCTCCACACAAGAGCGGGGAGCTGGGGCAGAGCATTCACAGCGAGCTGTTCCCCTCGTGCTGGTCGCTGGCAGGAAGGACACAGGTTTTTCCTATTATAGCTTAGTCATGGGACTAATAAAGCCTCTTTAATCATTGTTCATCGCTTGTACACACACACACACACAAAAGCATGCTCAGAGCTAAAGTACAGAGGGAGTCAGCACCTGGCAAAGTCATTATTGACCACTTTAATTTATTTCTAATCTGATGCTAAGACAAAAAAAAAAAAAAGTAAAATGCAAACCACCACCAAGAAAGAACTCGGCCCACGTGGGAGGAAAGGCTGAGCTGGAGGTATGCAGAGTAGAGAGAGAAACTGAGGCAGAAGAGGGTGCAAACCATTCCATACACAAGCAGGACGGCCCAGCGGGATGCAGCAGGGAGCCCTCACCCTGCTGAGGAGGGTCCCTCAGGGTGTTATGGAGCCAAGGTGTGGACGGGGCACAGGGGACACCACGTCCCCATGTGCTGCTTCCTCTTGCAGGGAATGGAAATAAATATTTCAATGAAATCCAATTCCCCGGTACAAACTGCAGCTGCTCCTGGAGATCGCCGACACGGACCTTCCCAAGTGTGCCGAAGGTGGGCTCAAAACTGCCTGGGTTTTACTTAAAACCTGTGCCCAGACTACTAAGTTTAGTGGAAAGCAGAGCCGCTTAAATCTCCTCTCCCACCACCCAGACGCAGTGTCCCCACTTCTTTATTTCAGATGTCCCGTCGATAAGGCTGGCTGCAATAAAAACTTATCAACTCATAAAACGCACCCTCCCAAGCGCATATTCCTGGGGCAAGGCTGTGATAAGGGGTTCAAATACAGGAAACAGTAGCGAGAGCTCAACAGCAAAGACACTTTAGGGAGGTCCTACATAAACAACGGCCCGTCTGTGCATTAAAAAAGGGACGGGGCTGACAGCACCCGTGCCTACAGTGGTGTTGCACATGTGTCTGTGGGGCATGGTGGAGATGGGGCAGGCTCTCTCTGGGCGCCGTGCTAGGCACGGTGTCCCATGGGTGATACGCTTGGGTCAGCATCCCTGTTCGAGCTTTTGATCCCACAAGGATTGTGTCCAGGGACGTGTGGGTGAGTGCAGCCCGTGGTGACAGCAGCTGCTGAGCATGGGGCCGAGCGAGGCAGGGAGGTTACCTGAGGGAATCACATCCGGCAGAGCCCAGTAAAACCCCTTTATTTTCTTTTTTTTTTTTTTGATTTATTGCGGAATAACACATGAAGCTTGGTAAATGTTATTCAAATATTTGTGAAGTCAGGACTGGTGTGTTCACGTCTGACAGCAGCTTCCTTGTGTCCTTTCTCTGAGCTCGGAAAGATCAACCCTTCTGAAAAGAAAATACTTCAGTGACATGTTTACTTTTTTCACAGCTTGTTTTCTCGCCTGGATGGGAAAGCCTGAGGCCATCAGCAGGGTTTAAATCCCGCCAGCCTGCTGCGGGCTGGCAGGTGGAGGTACCCACTGTGGCATGCAAGAGTCCCTCACCCTGTGTCCCAAATGCTCTCTGCAGAAGTTAAGGATTCCATGGTAGTCAGTGCAGGGGGACAGGGTGTCCCAGTCTCCATCTAAATATTTCAGATTAACAGAATGCGAGTTCCAGCCAAAAGTTGTGCCCCTTGGTATCCATCCATTTGATCTTACCCTGCTTTTGTCTGTTGGTCTGGGAAACCCTCTCCTATCTCCACCCTGACGTTTAGGGATACCATGATCTATCAGCCAAAACTCTTCAATATATACTGTTAAAATACAGAACACTCAGTAAATAAAATGAGCTCCTCACCCTGTCTGTGTAGGCAATATTTCCAGTCCCGGAATCACTTCTGGCGCTCTTTTCCTTGACACTCCCAATGTGCCAACCTCCTCCTTGGCAAGGGGACACCAGAGCCGAGGACACCGCTCTCCCTGCTCTCACCCCACTGCCACAGCCACAGCAGATAAAACCTCCATCCTCTCCCCACCACAGCCAAGGACAATGGTTGCCCTCACGACTGCTGCGTTGCACCGGGGACATGGTCAGAGTTACTGCACTACTCTACAACCACAAATCTGAGGACCCTGGGAGTCTGGATTACCTCTGAAGGACCACAGAAACGTTTTTAGAGGTGGTCCCACTAAAATAAGGCTAAAACCCATGGTTCTGCCATGGCTTTCAAATTCTTTGCTTCCCAAGACAGAGAGGTTGTTCCATCCTATAAATACCACCTTCCTTTTTTTGTTCCTAGGCTCTTTATGTGGTTGTACTTCAAGAGGCAGTTTTGGCTTGCACCAAGCCTGGTGATCTGGCTTATTTTCTAACAGCTGTTTACAAATGTTATCAGAAGGGTTTTATTTTTTTCAGCTAACAGGTAAAACTGGGGATGCTCAAGAACCAATTTCTTCACAACCCCACTGGAAAGGCGGCTGCATGACCACAGTTCCCCAGGGCAGTTGCATCTCCCAGCCTGTAGCCAGCCCCATTTGCCCCCCCATCAGGTGGGCTGTGATGGTTTGGTATCATCAGCATTTATCAATCTATCTAAGCAGTAGACTCCAGCTCCATTTGTACCATGGCCAGACACCAAGTTACACAACCAAGGCTGTTGCATTGACAAGATCATCTTTATCAGCCCAAATCCTGTCCCTGTAGAAATGAAGAAGTTAGCAGAGATCTATTTTCATCATTTTCTGGGACTGGCATCAGTTGCACTCCTCCTTTAATTAACTACATGTTGCTTTGTATTAAAAGCCATCTCAGTATTTCAGCTGTGATGGATGCCAAGCTGGCAGCCTTCAAATAACCCAAGGGGCCTCATTGCCCTTTTCAAAATACTGGCTTCTTTCTAGACTTCCTCCCAGTCTGGACGTAGGAGCAGGTTCTGGGTCTGAGAGACCAGAATGGCCACGCAGCCCTCCACAGCACAGTGCCACATCCCTGTGCTAAGGTGATGGGTATTGGTGAGCACTGGTGGGACCTCCTCCAGGCATGGTCCCTGGGGAGCAGGACCCAGAGGCATGTGGTGGTGTGGACAGGGTCTCACTGGGATTTTTCCAACTCGTTTCCTTTGTCAGTGGGGTGAGGATTTGATCTCAGCCCTTCCCAAGTGCCGCTCTCGAGCATTAATCCAACAGGGTGCCTCCGTTTCCATGACCCTATTTCCACCCTCAGCGTTACACTCCACTCCAGCTCTGTGAGCTGTTCCAGATGTTTTGGAAACCCCCTTGCAGTTTGGTAAAAGCTCCAGAAAAAGAGATAATTTCTCCCAGAAGCCATATCTAAAGGAGGAGGAGAAGAAACAGAGGATGTGAGGAGTAGAGCCATGGTCGGATAACCTCTCCCCAGGCTACCATCCACATCCAGTACAAAACAGGATTGATGAAGTGCTGAGGCAGGTCAGAGCTACCCCAGACCGCTCTTGGAGATGGAGGCTGAAACCCTGCAACCCCTTTTATTTCCCATCTATGGGAGCTTTGGCCCCGACTGAGGCAGATGGGCATCTCCCTCTGTGCCTGCTTCCCAGCTCTGAGGTGTTGGAAACCCGCCATTGGCCATGGCAGGAGCGGGGAAGATGGATACAGCACAGTCTGGAGCTGCAGCTCTGTCCTCAGGTCCTGAGTGTGCCTTGGCTTCTCCTTAGCTGCTACTGAGATGCAGATGGGGCTTTGACCCTGTTTCCCACAGCTGGTCCGTGAGCAGGAAAATTGCAATCAAGATGTGGATGGATCTGGGCTGAGCCTTTCGTGGATTAAATCCTTCGCAGGGCACGTGGCATCCCCCCACACCGTGCTCTTGCTGCCAGTTTATATCCCTTCTTCTTGCTGAAATTTTGCACTAACAAATACTTCGTTTATAAAGCATTCCTTCACCTCCCTGCTGAAATTCTCACGCTTTGCTCAGTTCTATCCACAACTATACAGAATCAAATTATGTATAAATCCAGCACCAGAAATAGAGAGGGACTGAATCAGCAGCCTGGATTCAGCCTCCACCCAAGTCAGGAGTCACTGGAAGCTGGACCTGCCTCCAGACTTTGTGGCTGGAGCCCATCTGCAACTCTAAAAGCCAAAATGAAAATAAAGAAGAAACCAAATAACATGGCATCTCCTCGCTTTGACCACAGGCTCCCTGGGGCAGTGACTGTCTTTTTGTTTGTCTCAAGAAGAACAATTTTACTGTCTGCAAACGAGGAGCTGGAGTGGGGTCAGGGAGTCTCACTGTGGGAGGGGGTAGAGAGGAGCAGAGCTCCCAAGGGGAAGCTGAGCTTGTTGCTCCTCCAGCTCTGGAGGAGCAGGCAGCAGGACAGTCAGCAACAAACATGGCTATAGGGAAGGCTACACTTCCCCTTCTTCATTCCTCAGTATCACTGTGTGCCCCAAAATCTCCCAAAAATATGGTACCATTGGCTACTACCTCCTTGGCTTCCCCCACTGCAGCCCCAGCCTCTGGGAGGCAGCTATTCCCAGTAGGCAGCCTTGTACAGTGGCCAGGGAAAAGGATGGAGGGGAGCCGGGCAAAAGAGCCAGGCATTCGGTTAAGGGCACCTCCCAGCCCCTGGGCAGGTCAGGGACCAAGGGGTCTTGTAGGGCGTTTGGTCCTTTCCAACAGAAACAGGCCCACCCTCACCCTGGGACACAAGGAGTTGCAATTTAGTAACCTGAACTTGGCGTCTCTCGGTTTGAGCTGTCCTCGTCACATCAGGAAACAAATGCATTTGGTTCCCTAAATGGGAGGAGGTTTTTTGTCAGCGTCGTCATTTTTCTAGTTTCGGTCTTTGTCAGCAGCCCTTCCTCTTCCTCCCTGCTCTCCAAAATAGCAGAAAGCTGCATCCTCCTCCCCAGCTGCCTCTCGCAGGTTGCCGCAATACCTGGTGCTTCTCCTCAGCCACCAGCCCTGCATAGCAAAGGTCAGAGCCCGTGTGGAGAGGACCAAGTCTCCACGCTCAGGGGTTTGTTGGCTTGGTGGCCTGAGGCAGATATGTATGGGGTCTTGCTGGTGCTGGTACCCTTTGGATGTGTGCCAGGCTCTACCAGGCTGAAAATGCCCTTCCCACCACTCACCTCCCATGTGTTGTCCCACCTTCTCCCAGAGGCTGGGATGGAGAGTGGACCCTACATCCCCTCTGCAAACATCACAGTCCCTTTATGCCGCTGATGTGGCAGGGCAGATGACAGCCTGGTAGCTTCAGTGCAACAGGACCAAGAGAAGAAAGCAGCAGTGGTGCAAGGAATGGGTGAAATGTTCACAGATGGAGGAAGGAAGGACATGTTCTGGACCCCAGCGCTGCAAGCCTCTATGGTTCCTAAACCCTTTTCTTTGACCAAACCCAGAGTTCCTCCCCCACAAATATTTCTAAAACCCTCCTAACCTCCCTGGAGATCTCCTTGGGGTGGAGTTCATGCTTCCATCAGCAGCTCCAGGAGCCCGGCATGATGATCATCCTATTGTGTCCCAGCACTACCCACCGCCGATCCGCCTGCGGGCAAAACTAGTCAGAGGCAATGCCGTCTCTGGCACATCTTGCCACCGATGGAAGGTGGCTCTCTGGGCAGAGCTTCCTGGGTTGGCTGCCTGCTGGGAAGGGGCTGTGCTGTCTCTGGGTTTGGTGCGTCTTCCTCCTGGGTAAATATTATTTGCACTTTTGTGTGCCTAGGAAAGATCACACTGGTGGAAAAGCAGGGCTACACAAATCCTGATGGTCCCAGACCTGAACCGTCCTCATGAAACATGCCAAGAGCCAGCAGAGCTCCAGCACATGGGATGCACCTGTGTCTGGCCACTCCTTGAATCCCAGAGCATCCCCCACACCTCGCAGGTCACCTCCCTCCTTCCTCTCAGCTCCAGGCTTCCCTTTCTTCCACATCTTCTCCAAACCCACCTGCAGGCGCGCGACTGCAGCTCCAACCCACACGCGTTGGTCCCCAGGGGAGGAATCCAGGCTTTGATATGCGGAGCGTGGCCCGCCTGTGCCGTGCTCAGGCCTGCTGCCGTGCGGTCTCCCTGGCCGAGGAGCTGGCATGAAGCTTGCCGGGGAGAGCATCAGCAAGAGACGGTCGTGCTGTTACTTGTGCGCATAGCCGAGCGCAGGAGCAGAGCACGCTGCCAAGCTGCAGCCCCTCTAGTGTTGTGCCTCCTCCTCCCCTTGTGTTTTGGGGCAGTAAATAATTCAAAACAGAGTAAGAACTCCTCAGACTGAGGAAACCTGGCCCTCGGAGACTAACCTCACCTGGGAAGCTGCTGGGAAACACTTCCGAATTGGCAAGAATTAGAGGTGAGGTGATGGGGGATGGAGGGGGCTTCGGGAATGCTGATGCCGTTCCCCAGGAACCAGGAATTCAACATAAAACTGAGCAAGGAGAGTTCACGCATATCCCCCCTCCTCCTGAGGATCTGTCATGGCTTTAGCTCTGAGCCAGAGACCACCATGGAAGGACACAGAGTACACCCACATGCTGACTCTGAGGAGCACGGCGAGGCCCAGCGCCAGCTCTCCTCCTTCCCCATTAATCACCGGGAAGAGAGAGACAGATGTCTCCCAGGGGAGTTTGGAAGGTATCACCGAGGAGCAGGATAAATCAGGTCCCTGCATATACAACGGGGCAATTATGCACGGATGATCAAATATTGGCTCTAGGAACCCCGGGCAATAAACAACAGCCCGTGCCAGGTCATGTGTTTACCTTCTGCCTGCACCTCGCAGCGCTGAACAGGAGCGATGGGTGAGGACCAGCACCAGCCGTGCCCCAAACCCACCACTCCTTCCCAGCTGGAGCCACTGGTGAGGGCAACGGCACCTGCTTTGACGTAGCTTTACTGCCTTCTCCCCAGAGGGTTGGGCAAGAAACAGTCATGGTTCACAAAGCCTGGCTGGGTAACGATGCAGCAGGTATGGGACGTGCTGGCTGCAGCAACGTTTGTGTTGCAGCACGCGTAGCTGCCCTGAGCGGAGGAAGCAGGGGTAGATACAACCAGGGCTCAACCGCCGTCTCTGCCTCATTCTTTTCACCTCTGGAGGACCCTGGCTCAGTTTCCAGCTAAAGCCTGGCCCTCCCCGTGACACGAGTAGCAGCAAGGTGGCAGCAAGCAACGCCTGGTAAGGATGCCCATATAAGAGCAAACTCGCGCTCCAGATCATAAACGAAACTCTCCTCTTTCATTTACGCATCTGACCCGGTGGTGCTGGAGCTGATAATGCTGATTTCCTTTTAAGCGGAGCCTAGTCATAAATAAAATAAACCAGGCGTGCTTTGTGTTTCCATTGCCTTGCCTTTCATCCCTGCTCCTCAAAGCCATGTGGAAGGGAAGTCCTGAGCGGGGAGCGGGAGCTGTGCCGGGGATAGCAGCGGCTCCGGGCTTGGCCTCAGTTGCACTTCTGCCGGTTCATGGCGCCGGCGGGGTTGGGATCGTCTTCCCCTTGTGCCGGCATGGGGAAAGAGCGAAACGAGAGGCAGAGGTTTTGCTTGCAGCCGTTTACATTCACGACACCGCCTGGCACTGACCCAGGCTCCTTTTCTCACTTGCTGGCCAACAAGCATAAAAGCAGAATTTCATCCCGGCAGCTGCCCAGGCGGCTGCTGAGGCAGAGGACGTGCCCTCCCTTTCCCCAGCACCAGTGCCTGACTGGGAGGATGACGGGACACGCTAACAAGCGGCCAAAGAATGGAAAAATCTGACAAAGGTAGCAGCCCCAGAAGCTGCAAGTGCTGAGGCCGTTCCCAGCGGCTCGTTAGTGGAGCTGACACTCCAACGAGACATGCGAAAATCAGTCAACACTGGGCCGAGGCAGCGTGTGCCGGGGGGGGGGGGGGGTGTTAGTTCTCCCTGTTTCTCTTGCCACCTTGCAGGGTGTGATGTTTTTCTTTCCTCGCTCTCCGGAGAGCTGCCTGGGGATGTGTGGGCTGGGGAGCTGCAAGGGGCTCCTTCCGCAGCGCATCCCGAGAGAGACTGAAGTCTCCTTCAAGCAGGCTGCAGAGCTGACCCCCCACCCCAGAGCAGCAGCGGGTGTTGCATCAGGCTCTTCTGGAGTTAGACCCATGTGTGGTTTTTTTCTTATGATTATCATTTGTCTCAGGGATTTGCCTGGAGTCTCCAGCCCTCTTCTGGCTGGTCCTGTAAAGCACAGCAGGGTGAGACTGCAGAAATACAGAGCTACCATGGACCGTTGCATTGACATTTAACTCAAAAGAGTTGCTTTCAGTTAAATAAAGGGTTTAAATAGTTCATATTTATAAAACACAAATAGTTTTTTTTCTCTCCAGCACCAAGCCTGGAGGAGCATTCGCACTGTCCGGCCCTGGCATGGCACGGAGATGGTCAGTCTCTGGATGCTGCTTGTAGAGAGCAGCATTGGAGAGAGATCCCAAGGAGAGCAGCCAGGAGCAGGGAGCGAATGCGGAGCCGTAGGTCTGGGGGAAAGGGAATCAGGGTGAGCTGGTAAAGCGATGTGCCGAAACCCTTCCTGGGGTGACGCATTCCCAAGGCGGTGCAGATGGAGCAGAGGGCTGACTCCCGATTGCACGGGGGAGTTTTAGGAATTCCCTGGAGGAACTGAAATAGCTGCGGAGGAGGTATAAATACTGCCAAGCGGCAGATAAGCAAGTCTGGAGAAGCCTTGCAGAGAGGTATGCGCTGGGGAAATGGCAGCCCCTGATTTGGTCTGGTGGGGGAAGGTGCCAGGAGACCCGTCTGGATTTAGGGTAACCCAGATTCACCCTCCAAGAAGGAGCTGAGCCTGCCTGGAGCACACAGCCAGCGAGCAATTCCCAGGAGGCTCTGTTTGCACCCGGGCTGTTATTTCATGGTATGGTTCTTTTCTGCAAAGCTATTGTCCTATTGCTTAGAGACATGGTTCAGTGGCGGACCAGGTAGAGTAGTGGTTAGAGACCACCACTAAAACGACATCATTTCTTAGCTTAATCTTAAATTATTCCATAAGGCTGCAGGTCTGGAGGCCCCTGGACTAGTCCCAAGAGAGTTAGCCAAGGGCGATTCCAAGAGGAGCCCGGCTCTGGCTGCACCCCTGTGGCCACAGCCACCCTGCTCCAGCCATTAGGTACTAAAGCAGCTCTGCGCACGCGAATCCACCGGCCACACATGGCTGTGGACCAGGAACACTGGGCTGGCTTGTTTGCATCGGTGTATTTAAGGAACGTGGGTTGATTGGTGAACACAGGCCTCCAGCACATATATGTTGCTGAGGTTCAGTGGATGCTATATATATGCATATGAGGACATATGTGGGTGAATACTAATAGGACACAGGGCAGTGCAATAATGTCTGAGGACATATATATAGCAATATACTGCAGGTGCGGGCACAGTCAGGTCTGTGTGCTGATGTTTCTGGCTGGCAGGACAAGGTAGATATGGGACAACACCTACCGGCGTGTGGAGAGCTCACCTGGGGCAACATCCAAAGGCACCATTCACATCAGGGCTCGACTGAGTTACTGCTGGGACGGGCGCTTCTTTCCTACGAGAGCTCACAGTAAAACCTGAGCATGTGTCAGAAAGCGGAGCACCACGGGGTAGGTGAACTGCAGAGCCAGGCAGTGCAACAAGGAGAAACTCAATGCACGGTGTGTGTAGAGGCGAGCACCGTGTTCAGGTCCTCAAAGTCCAGGCTGTGTGTTTGGAGACCTCTAGAGACTAATGGAAACAATCACACATCCAGAAACGCACCCGGTGTAGCACAGAGGACCCTTGCATGAAAACTCCCGTGGGAAGTGGGGTGCTGAGCTCCTTGCTGAGTGTTTCTGTCACTTCGTGAGGAGCAGGAAAAAGGCTTTGGGGCAAAAGACCGAGAGCAAGACACAGATAATAACAGCTTAAGGAAAGGTGCAAACTCTGATGGTTGTATGACCAAACGGCTGGTAAATGCATAAGCAGGTCTGCTAATGTATCCCCTGCAGTTAACCAAGCCATCAGTTTATCATCTCCTTTCCTACGCTAGGCTCCCTCCACTTCAGACCGTATCGGTCCTTTCTGTACCCCAGTGGCACATAACCAGTGCGTTTGGGTTTTTTTCCATCCGTCACCAAAGAGAGGGAAAAGTTACGGCATTAAGAGCTAACCACCCAGTGCTGCCTCCAACATCTGTGATTTTAAAAATATTTCCAGTCCCTTTCTCCTTGCTAAACAGACAGATGCTACGATGGCTTCTGAGCAGTAGCACAACAGGCAGAAGGCAAATAGAGGTGCACCTGTAAAAGCAGTCGGCATTTGGGCACCATTTACTGCTGAAATACACGTGTTCGCACCTTTCCCCAGCAGCCTTTCTTGCTCTCGCTGAAATGCCAACAGGAAGCCAAGCCTTGAATTTTGGGAAGCACTGAACATCTCAGAAGCTGCTGTCCCCAAAACTGGAGCAATCTAAATTCCCTCTCTTCCCTTGAGAGCTTTCCCGTCTCTCCAAACCTGCCTTCACTGGCTTTTTCTTGCTCTCCCACAGGGCAGCCCGGTGGCTCCCAGTGCCGCTTGGCCTGATACAGCTTTTTGCAGCAGGGGAGCAAATTCCATGCCTGTCGCTGGTGGTGGCACCAGCAGAGCTGGTGGGAGCTGGAATGAGACTCAGCACAGCCAGGACATCACCCTGCCGGGACAGGCTGTGTGCACACAGAGTGGTGGCAAGCGCTTGGTTTTACTAGACAAAATAAAAGGCCACAGCAGCTTCTCTAGAGGTCGTGACTCACACCGGTTTCCGCACGGCGGGGGTGAGATGCAGCCCCTGGGCACACAAAGGAGCCAGCATTTGTCCCACCATGGCTTGCTGGGCAAGGTTCTCTGCTATCCCACTGCACCCCCACGTGCCCTGTGGTTCCCAAGCCTTCCCCAGTCCACTGGTTTCATTAGCATAATTATGAATAACTTGGCACGGTTTTTTTAGCTTGCAGATCGCTCCTTTCCTACGTGCAGGATTGCAACACCGTCTGGTTTTGCCCACCGCCATGCTGTGTATCTCAAAAGCAGCCCCTTCTCCCCACAGTCCCTTGCCTGGCAGGCAGGAGAAACAAGCAGGGAGGGATGATTTGGGGGGTGAAAACACAACTTTGGGTTCAGGCCATAAATAGGGGAGACGTACGTCTGGGTAGATTGGAAAGGCCAATGTCCAGCACCCTACAGCAGCCCAAGGAAGGCTGGGTGGGATGTCCCTGGCCCTGCCACCACCACCTCGGCACCTCCACCGCTGGCTCGCAGCTCCCTGGCACATCCCGATGCTGCCATCTGTAGCACAGAGCTCTGCTCCGGTGCTCCCAGCACAGCGCCTGGAAAGCCAGGAGCTGAGCAAGGAGACCAGAGCAGAGCTCAGCTTCACACAGTTTGGTTTTGTAGGAGTCCAAATGGGCAAATCCCAGCCTGGGACTTGGCTTTTTCAGCCCCAAGAGAGGCTGTTGGCTTCTATGTCTGCTGGATCGCATTTTTCATCATCTGCCAAGGGCGCCAGAGCCTGGGATAGTAGCTCTCATTCTGCTTATCTGCTGGAAATAAAATAAACACATTAAAAACCATCAGCACTGTGGCCCATACAGTGAGGAGGTTTTAACCGCGAAAGCCATGGATTCCTGTAGGACCAGCCGGGGAGCATCACGGCCTCCAGTGCATGCAGGGATGGGGCCAGCATCTGTTTTTAATGCATTTACCCTGTGAAGAGGGGGGTGTGCAGCCATCCCTCCCTTCCCCAGCTCAGCTTCACCCAGCCGTATGTTGGAAAACCCCATCACTGAAATTTGCTTCATCGCTGGTCATTTCTTGGTGCCTTTCCACGGCAGGAAATATCGGACAAAGGCTCCCTCGCACTGCTCCCAAATCCCTGTATTGTCCCCGGCAGGGAGGGGAAATGCAGGGCTGGGACGTGCTGAGCTCAGCACACCAGCATCCTGAGCCTTGCTGGCCCCGGGGCGCTGTGAGGTGGAAAAGTGGCTGTGACAGACCTGGCATCAGCTCATTTCAGGCCGGGCTCTGACCCACAAAGAGCAAGCAAAAAAGAAAACAGGGAGAAAAAGAAACCTCTGTCGGTCAGGGTGAAGCTGAGCCCCTGTAGGAGCCACTGTTTCTCCTTTGCCACCTCCCTTCTTTCTGGACCTTGCGGTGGATGGGAGTCCCGGTATCTCCCCCAGTTTTGGGACTCTCCGTCCTTCTTTCCTGCATTAAACACGTCTGCCCCCCGAGATCACAGCCTGAATGCCCGTCCGCCCCGTCGCTGCCGCACGCTGGCTCCATCACGTCCCAGCTCGGGACTGCCCAGCTGCCGCTGCCTTTGTGCGGGCAGCAGCGGGGCTGGATTAGCCCTGCACGCATGAGCGGGCTGATCCCGCAGGGCGGGCAGCGGGATTTGCTGCTCCTCATCTCCCAGCCGTGTCCCATAGCCCGCTCTGAAAAGCAGACCTCAGCCCGCTGTGGCTGCTAATCCCCACGCACACGGGCTCCTGGCCGGCAGCCCCTATATAGACCCCTCTGACCGTGCACCGGCCGGGTCTGCGGCGCAGGGGCAGGCGAGCAGGATGGCATTGAGGGTAAGTGCTGGGGACAGGAGCTGGCACTGCCTGGTCTGTCTGATGGGTGACGGTGCGGGGTCAGGCGGTGGATAAAGGAAAGCGGGACAGATAAGGGCAAGAAAGGCAGAAATCCTGAAAGACGTGGGGATGCTGCTTGCGGTGCTGCTCTTCTATTGCAGTCCCGTCCAGGCCATTGCAAAGCTGAGAGCTTCATGGCTTTTGAGAAAAGGCGATAGGACAGGTCTTTTGTCTCAGTTACACCAGAGTGGGTCTGCAGCAACTCTGCCCTGATGGCAGCACTTCTGGCTTGGAGGGTTTAAGCTAAGACCAAAATACAGCTCATGTTTTAGCAGAGGAGATGTGTGCTTTGCTATCCGTCTCTACCGGGACAGCCAGCAGCAAAGAGGGAATTGCTGTTTCCTGTGTACGTGTGTCTTTTCCTGGGGTTGTTGGAATGATGACAAGCTAAGGGTCAAGGCAAGGCTGACCTGGGTGCTGCCATCACCACTCGCTGTTTGAAACCGTGTTGCCAGCTCCATCAGCCCTCCGTGTTTCACAGCGGGGAACACTGGCGTGCTCAGAGCCTCTGGATGACCGTGCATGGGTTCCCAAAGCCACCCACTAAAAGTAGCTGGGCATGAGGGCATGAGGTTGGCCATCATCATGTCTCAGCTCCTGTTCAAAACCATGCATATCCCAAAAATGCATTGGAAATGGGAAACCATAGGAGAGAAAGAAACAGAGGAGTGAAAGCGCTGAGCTATGGGGAGGGAAAGCAAGGCATGCAGCTGGCAGCGGAGGTGCCAAAGCTGGAGAAATTTTCCCAGTGTGAGCGATAAGTTTGAGAGAGGGGGATGCTCAGAAATGCAAGATCATTAGAGTGCTAAAAAAAGTGGGGTGAAACGGCAAGCACTTCTTATTAAAATGCGTTATTTAATAAAACTATGAATTATTCAAAAAGGAACATTTTCCACCTCATTTTATGCAAGTTTAACCTTGGAGATGGGGGGAGCGGGTAGAATGGGGGATCAGGCAGGAGCTCGTGGGAAGACTCACCCATGTAACGCTGGATGAGGACAGGCTGGATACCACCAGACACTCATTCCTTGGTCAGTCCTTGTCTTTACATCCTGCTTCAAAGCATCGCAAAGTTTTCTTCTTCAGATGTTGTGTTGCCCAGGCGGGGAGAGTGAGCAGAGCATCCTTGTGTCCTACCAACAATGAAGGCATTCAGGTTCTTCTTTAATTTTTGCTCCCTGATCCCAACCACCTCATTACAAAGGACCTTGGGGGGCAGCAAATCCCACCTCATCAGCTGGATGTTGTAGCAACTTCATTTCGTATCAATTTAGAGCCCCTGAGGTTATTTAGGAGCGAGAAAAAAGCAGAGACAGAGTGTGCCTGCATGAGAAGGGGGGAGAAAGGACAAGAGGATTAGAGGGTAAGATGGAGAAGTGTAAGGAACGAGCAGGGCTGTGCACCTTTCCCACCTTCCCGTGCTTCACCATCACCTTCTCGCCGGCAGTTCGAGGCCCTGTACCCAGAGGGGATGTGTCCCGGTTGGAGCGTCGTGGTCAAGGGCGAGACCAGTTCCAGTACAAGCATGTAAGAACACGCTCTGCTCGCAGCTCTCCTGGCTTGTGAGAGCCAGCAGCATCGCTCCACAGTTCTCCATCACTTCTTTCTCTGCTGTCTTAGGTTTGAAATTAATTTGCTCTGTGCTCCTGGAGATCAAATTGCTCTCCACTTTAACCCCCGATTCTCCAGCTCCAGAATCGTCTGCAACTCCTTCCTCGCCAACCACTGGGGGAAGGAAGAGGTTAATAACACCTTCCCCTTTGAAGCAAAGGAGCCGTTCCAGGTAACCCTATGTCACCCCATGGGTCTCCTTGGGTGGGACAGGAGCGACCCAGCCAATATTGGGGTCCCCTTCATGGATCTAGGCCTGCCTTTCCTGCCAGCGCCACACCCAGTAACATCCCCTCTCTGGCTCTGTCTCCTGTTAGTATTTCTGTTGTACCCTAACTAACGGCTGATTTACACCCAACTCAGACGCAGAGATGCAGAGCCTCAGCAATAGTCCCTGGATGCTGCATTTGTTTTCAATTTAGGCTTTGTATTATCTCCAGTTTCTACTACCACAAAGAGAAGAACTCAATTATTCCCTCCTTTTTTCCCCAAAAAGGGGGTGAGGAGTGTGTGTGTCGGCTGTGGCAGGATTTGAAGTGGGTTGTAGATGCATGTGCCCAGATCTGACATCTCACTGACATGGTGGCAGCAAGGTCCACTGAGGATGTGGAGCCACATGGTGAACTTAACACAGTCTCTCTTTCAGGTTGAAATCTACTCTGACCAGGACTATTTCCACATTTTCATCGATGAAAACAAAATCTTGCAGTACAAGCATCGGCAGAAGCAGCTTTCATCCATCACCAAGCTGCAGATTCTCGATGATATTGCCATTTCTTCAGTGGAAATCACCAAACGAGGTCTTTATTAGAGACCAGAGTTGGGACAGTCTTGCAGACCATTCCCCCTTAAGCTACTGATCCAGCTGGAGACCATCTCCTCCCCTTCTCCACCCAATACATGCCATCACTGGCCAGGGAGACAGCTAGGCATGTGTCCTCATAGTGGAAGCGATGGTCATTCCCATCGCATGCCACAGCACTAAGGCAGCGCCCAGCCACGTCGCTAGCTGTAGCCCAGATCATTGAAGACCTTCTGTCCTTCTGCACAATGGGATTTGTAGGTCATCATCTTTGCTGTTGGACAGTCTGACAGATCAGGTCTGCCTCGAGTAGTCTGGACACCTGAATGTTACCCTAGAAACTGTGTTTGCCCAAGAGTAGGGTGTGAATTAGCACGAGTCCTCGGCTCGCCATGTGGTGAAGGATGTAATGGGTACGGATGTTAGGGATGGAAAGGGACATTTCTTTCCAGGAGCTGGGTAAAAATGCTACCATATTTGTCAATAAAATCAAACAAGGAAATCTCTGCTGAGACGCCCTTCACTGGGCAGATCAACCGAGTTATTAATTCCCTGCAAATCTCCAGGCACAAGGTATGAACGAGGGCTGGCAACTGGGCAGGAGGACACAGGCTGAGGATTGCTTCTTTTCAGCACTGGGAAAACACTGCCATTTCACTTTGAGGGCTAACACAAAATGAAGGTCCCTTTTAGGTAGACCAGGGTGATAAGATTCAACTTGCAAGATATTTCCAGAGATTCCTTTCACCAGTTGAGGGATGTTTGTTCTGCCCGAGTCCTGCCAACTCCAGGCTTCTAAGACAGACCCTAAGAGTGATGCAGTGGGTCAGAAAAGGGTGAAAGCTTAAACAGACACATAAAAGCATGTGGTCCCTTCATCGTGTACCAGAAATGCAGCTGGACTCCAAAGAAAAAGGGTCTGAGTAAATCAGGGTCTAGAAATTATGATAACTTTGGAATGAACAAAGTGCCATTATTCCTGTGGATAGCCTCTGGCTTTTCTCTTTGCCCTGCTTTCTTGTTTTCTTTTCCCCTCCTTTTTAGTTGTCTTTCAAAACAGCCCACTTGTCCCTTGCACCTTCTTCTCTTTTCAACCCTCTTCCTTGGAGCATAACATACCTCCGACTCCTTGACTGGGCCACAGCAGGCTAAAAGATGTTATTTTTACTTTGTTTTAATTACTCGTGTCATAAGCAGCATAATGTCACAGTGTTAAATCTGAACAGAAACTCACTCCAAAAATGCAATTACAGCTGCCCCCAAATCACTCCTTTGTTCCTCAGACATAAGACAGACCACATTCCTCATGCAAAAGGCAAAGACGATCCCGCCTGGCCAGTCCTTCCCATGAAGGAGAAATCACTTGGTAAGAAGTCAGCCCTGATCCATCCTTGCCTTTGGGTAAGACCTCTGAAGGTCACAGCTTTTCTCCAGCCTTTTCTCAAATTGTTCAAATTGGCCATTCCCCACTCTTCCCTCTATTTATAGTTTCAAGGACCTATGAGGAAGTGGTGACTGTGTAGCCAACCACAACACATGATGACACAAAGTTGACATTTATGAGACTGCTAAAAAGTTTTGAATGTTTTTCCAGACCATAAAGAACACTAACTGGAAATCATCTTGTTCCCATGGCAAAGAGCGCAACAGGAACGCAAAATGGTCCCAAACAGTACCTTCTCCCTCCAAAGAGAACACAAAGTATGGTTTGGAAATGGCCATGATCTTGTTTGCAAGTCAGGAAGGCTGGAGATGGCGAGACTTCCCCTGGCCTGGAATAAATCCATCACCACTGGGACAAAAGGATTGGCTTAAATTCTGGTTGTCATGATGTAAAGTTCAACAAACTTTACTCTTATGGTCATCCCTTCAGTAAAAGAGGCACAAACACAGACAAAATCAGGCCTGCTGGGATCTCTGTGTCATACATCTGATAATGCTGAACTGCATTTGAAAGAAATTGTTCTTTTTATTTGTGCTTCTTTGGGGCTTGATAGAAACAGATCATTTTTCATGGAGGAAAACTGATGAAATGATTTATCAGGGTAATACTTTATACTTACATGGCCGCAGACTCCATCTATAGCCACTGCTGCAGAAACGCACCACAATTTCATTGTTCTCCAGAAGCGAGCACAAAGGACCACAGACAACCAGGGCAAAAAATAGTTCAAGTACAAATAAATAGAGATGCCACAAAAAATCAGACAGCGGCAGAGATTACGCCCTGACTCCTGAACATGTTCTCCTCAGCTCCTGCCAGCGGCTGATCTCACTCCGTTACCATCTGCACCAAGAGAGCCCAATCTCTCCTGACACATCCACAGCATTGCTGCTGGCTTCAGGATTGTATCTGCTGCCTCCTCCAGCCAAAACGCTCCCAAGGGTGAAGGGGTCTTCAGAGCAGAAGAGGTCTGGGGAGCTACAGAGCATCTCCGGGAGGAAAACTCCAGGGCTGGCTGTTTATAGCTGTTTTGCACAGTTTTATGGGGAATGAGAGATGCCCTCCAAGTCTGTGATCCTCATCTGCCCCTTGAGGAAAAACTCTGGAGGAAAATGAAGCCCGGCAATTATGACGGTCAATTAAACTCTGAGGAGCTCAGGAGGGGCTTCGGCGCATCAGACTTGGAGAGAGGCATCGCGTGCTGGTATTGAGGTGATCAAAGGGAACAAACCAATCTTTCCAAATTTAAACCAGCTTTTCTATTCATAACCTGGGGTTTGAAACTGGGGAGGGAACTAGTGCAGAGAAGCTCCCGTCTGGGGTGTATTTTGGAGAGCTGGAGGCCTTTTAAAGGGAAAGGAGCAGAGGAAGTTGGGGGTGCAGCTCTGGGAGCGTTTCACTGCCCAACCTAAAGGCCAGGATCGATATTTTTGCTGTGGCCAAGTGCAGGGCAGGAGCTGGGCTGAAATGCTTCCAGAGGGAGCAATTACTGCAGGATGGGATCGGGACTGTCCTGGGCAGGATCTGCTTATAAAGCAGCGGCTGCTGCCCTTAAAGCTTACATGAACTGGAGAGGGACACCTGAGAGAGGTGTCCCGCAGGAGGCAAAACTTACAGACGTGGTGACCTCCCACGTGGGCTCTCCCTTTCCCACTGACTCTCTTCATTTGGGTCCGACCTGCCGAGCTCCGTGAAATGCTCTGGCTTGTTCCCAGACCAATGAGAGGAAAATCAGGCTCGTAATCCTTCGTGCTTGAGCTGTGCCAGGACTCCCAGGACCAAGGTCCCCTCTGGCAGGTGTCACAGCGCTGCAGATCTCCTGCGGAGCATCTGCCGATGCAGGATCAGAGAGCGCTCCTTGGTGTCGCTGACACTGCTGGCAATCATCGCGTCCCCCAGCAGCAAGCACGGGCAATTTCCTCACAGGCCGGCGAGCAAACGGCTCCCACGTCAGCGACACTCACGTCTCATTAGCAGAGCAGCAGCCTGGAGACATCCGACTGAGTGACGCCGTCTCTGTCAGCCTTAGCAAGGGACACTTGAATATCGGACACTGGGTCCTGCCTTGGGATGGGAGCGGCAGCGTGAAAAAGGGGCAAGGACTTGTTGCTAATGCAGTGGGAAAGACTTCTAGGAAAGCACACAAAAAAAAGAAGAAAGTCATGCAGGTTGCATCTACCTCATACCCACTTTCTGAACCCATGCCTACTTTTTTTGACATGCCAACCCCTCTGAAAAAAAAAACCTACCCCAAAAAAACCCTTTGGTGCCGGAGGTTGAGCTCCTTACTCATAGCTAGAGGGCAGCTCTGGTGAAGAAAGACAGGAGGACGGCAGTTGTTAACAGTTTAACTGACAATTCCCTTTCTCTTGCCATTTCAATGCCCCCATGAGCATCTCCTGATGGACAACAGAGCTGCACCACAGCAAAGATCTCCTCTCCACTGGTCCTAAGAACTGTGTTGTGGTGCAGCTCAGTGATCCTGGCTCCATGTCTATGGGGTCTCTAATTCCCCATGTCCCCCAAGGCCTCAGTTTTCCCAACACATTGCCACAGATATAGCTGCTAGGAAGTGCGGACCTTATCAGCAATTACTTTCTTCTTTACATCTCTGAGCCCTTAGATAAGAGGCTGCTTATCCAACAACATTCAAACTCCTTAAATGCTCAGGAGTCACAGGTGTTTGCTGGCAGGACCAGGGAACATGAAGGGCAAATGTTCAGCCTTTTTCTGAAGAGGATGGGAAAAAAACCCAAACCAGCAAACAAGAGGAGAGCAGGAGTAACTCTCAGTTCTGGCTGGGAAGAAGCATCTCTGAGGCACCAGGCAGCTTCAGATTGCAGCTGTAAAGAAGTCCCTACTGGAAAGCAGAGGGATGTTTCTTTTATTGCATTTAAAGAGAGCTTTATAAAGCCATTTTAACCCACACCATCTCCATCCAGAGCCAGCTTGGACAGGAAAGTACACCTCTCAGCCCTGATCTTGCACGCATGGTGGCAGGAACCAGCTGTGGACATTAAATGCATGCTGGAGAGGGATTATTTCCTGAGAGAAAAGATCTGCTCTGAGGTTGAAGAATTGGAAGCTGATGGTATCAGCGTTATTTGGCAGCTATGTTATTGTACATCGCTGCTGTCTAAGGAAAGGGTGACAGAAATTAACCTCGTGCCCAATTTGCTGGCCTTCCAGTTCTGCAGTCTGTTCGAGGCCCTCTCGCCAAAGCTGTATGCAATCTATCATGTCATTCCTTCAAGCTATATGAACACAGCTGGCCAAATATCCGACTTTACCGGAGCATCAGGATGCTTTCTCTGCACCATCACGCCATTGTAAGGCTGTCTGGGTCTTATAAAGCACTTTGCATCCACAGGGATCCAAACAAACCATAAAGAGAAGGAAGGATCATAACACCCTTGTGTAGATGAGGAAACCAAGACACGTGGAAGAAGGGAGCAGAACAGAGAGGAGGGAGAGAACCGGGTGGTTTTGCCTCCAGCCTGGTGCTCTCATCTCGCAGCTCGTGGCCTGGCCACGTAGGCTGTGCTTAGGTCTGGCTGGGACTTGGTGTGATCTGTCAGAGGTTGCCCCAAGCCTTCATGAGCTACCAGGCTGCATACTGAACCCCTCTACAGCCTGCAGCACAGACAAGCTAGCCCCTTGTCTTAAATGAGGGGCCAGGGCTGCCCAGCAGCTCGTTAGCCCAAGGAGTTTCCATTCACGTGCACACAGGTATTGTCGCTGTGGTCTCAGCTACTAATCAGCAGTTTTCTTTCTTTCTTCAGCCCAAACAATGACCCCTTCATTTTCTTCCCCTTCCTTAATACATCACCTGTCCAACGAAAGGCTTAGCGATTGCTGTGTGATTTATCGCACAAAAAGCTTGCGGGTTTCAAAAATTGGGAGTAAAAGCGAGATGCAGCTATTTCACCTTCTAACCTCCACCTCTGTGCTAAACTCCAGCTATTGTCAGCTTTCGTTTCTTGAAGCTGCTCTGTGCTGTGAGCACACACTGGAAGCAGAAAGCCAGACGTGGTCAGTGGTGATGAGAGGGCAGGGATTGTACTTCCAGTAAATTACCCGAGTCTTTCCAGATGAGTCACTGCACAGAGAGGTGAGGCGTTATTACTAGAGAGAAAAAGTTTGCAACTGATCCTGACAGAGTTTAACAACCTCTCAAAGCCTCTGCCCGCCTGCTTTTCTACGAGTAGTTGTGGCGATTCCTTCTAAAAAAGCTGCCCAAAATAAATAACAGCTCCCAGAGTGGTTTGGGTTTTTTTCTCTTATCTTGTCAAACATCAGAGCAGACTGCTGGAGAGCATTCAGACCCCGGATCACTCCTCTCCCTGCCTCCCAGCTGATCCCCTCTTGAAACCACAGAGCAGAAATCCTAAGGATTTCCTCCTTAGAAGTACAAAATATAGCAAAGCTTATTTTTAAACACATAACACTTGCTCACCAAGCCCTTGTTGCAAACGTGCTCAAATTCAAATTCTTACTGCAACCTGACCCCGGCCGCATCTGCTTTGCGACAGCTACCTGCGAAGCATCGCCTAGGCTGAGAGTAAATCACCTTGCTCAGAAAGACAAACTCCCTCCTATTGTATTTTCCGCAATCTCTATCTCCTCCCTGACGCTAGCAGATCTGGGGCCAGAGAGTGCTTTTCCCAGAGCCTTTCCTTCCTGCCTCCCTGCAGCCCGCCTCGGCAAGCCTGTGCAGCTGGGAAGATGCAAACAGTGGCAAATTTAAAGCCTTTGTCAGAGACTTCCCCCAGATGGCAATCAGCTGATGGAACCGAGAAAGCTTTGTCATCCAAAAAGCCCTTCATTAGCCTGTTGCACCTGGGTACGGAGCACCAGGGAAGCAATATTGCCATGCAAACCTGGCAGCGTGCAGCTAGAAGGCTAGAGGACTGCCTGCCCTAGCAGCCCCTGCTCTTGAAGCTGTTTTACCTGCCTCCCTTCTCAGTAGTGTCAGTGACAAACTGCTTAGACCAGTAGAGCTACAACAGGGTGAAATGGAGCCCCACGAACCTGCTCAGACCACCAGGTTTCCTCAATTACCAAATCTGCTTGATTCGGGCTTTGCTTTCAGCCGGGTTCTAATTATTTCTCCCCAGGGCTGATGGTGCCTGTATTGATCAAGAGGGTGGAGACCACCACACAAAACATGGACACGGAGGAAATCCCACCGTTGCTTCAACCGATCCTGGATCACAGCTTTGGGGAGAGAAAGGCTGGGTGCAGGCAGTGTTAGACGGTTGCTTTACGTGCCAGCTGCCACCCCTGCTAAGTCCTGCCTTCTCTTAACGTCTCAAAGACTTGACTTAGTCAGTGCTCGGTATCACTTCAAAACCTTGTGCATAAAATTTGGCAATGAACTGGGTATCCACAACACTGATTTCTCCTTAAAAACCCACTTTGTTGTGTAGTACATCTCCATTGAGTGACTCTCCTTCTAATGAGACAGAGTCAAATTCAGCTGGTATGGTCCTGGTTTTAAGCAGGATCCCTGCAGGAGCACGTTCAGCCCTGCATTCCCCAGCCTGCTACTTGTCTGCGCTTCTGCACAAGCCAAAAGCAAAGATATCTGAAAGACAGATTTTTCAATCACACTAATGCCAAAATGGTGTTTCATTGTTCTTGAACGAGTGAACATTGTATCAGACAAATTCTTCTGTACTAAATTATCTTTTTATTTCAGCCACTACGTTTCCGGAGCACTCAATCTAAGAGGCTTCCAATAAAAAGGATGAAAGATAAAGAATTTGGCACATATCTGTTTATGAAAACAGACACCAGTGAATATTCTCAGGCATAAAAATGCACACATTCGCCATTTAAAATCCTCCAAAGGATACTTGGAATAGTTTAAATGTTTCATGCTTTGATTGAGAGGGAAGAATAAGGGGAGAAGAAAGGTTTTCACTCTCATAAAAGTAATTACAAACAACAAACATCAATTCCCAGATGTTTTTTATTTGTTTTGTGATTTTATTTTCAAAGAATCTGAAGTGCACTTGGCACCCTCTGTGTATTGCCTTTGACGGTGCACAGTGTTGGCCTCTTATCTCATCCTGGATTCAGAGCCGCGTCAATGCGCTGACATCGGCGAACGCCACGCCGGAGCTATGCCGAAGACCTGGACTGCGGTGCCAGAAATAGCTCGTGTCCTCACCGAAACGGCGGCGCTGGAGCAGCGATGGCACTGGGATGGAGAAGCCACCAGCAGAGGGAGCGGCAAAGCCGGCTCAGAGCTCCCCCAGACCGGTGGCACCCAGGATTTGGGGAGTTTTGTTGCTGGGTTAGAGATTTGTAAGAAAAAGTCCCAGAGAAGGATGGACACCTTTTTTTTTTTTTTTTGTCCAAGTTAGCAAACGGTGATCCTGTTACTCTCTCCTGATGGTAAGAGAGACGCAGAGAGACAAGTTTTTGGTATTATTCCTTTTTATATCAAGCATTAGAGATGCTCACACAGACCCGGCTGGGCTGCAGCGGCAGCAGGGTCCCTGGCCGGGGAAGGAGTGTGCGCGGCACAGGGGCAGGCGTAAGGGCTCGGGGAGCCTCCCTTACCCCAAGGCCCTCCCGTCTCCATGCCGTCAATCAAAAAGTGTGAGGGGCAAAAGGGGTAAGTGGCAATGAAATTGAGTTTTACCCAGTGCTTTTCAAGGGCAGTCCAACCAGCACCTCCCAGCAAAACCAGTGGGAAACGATTTCACTGGTGCCAGTGTTCCCCCCTAACATCAAACTGGGATGTGCTCCCAGCTCACCTAAGACAAGCAGGACCCAGACAGTCCATCCCCATAGCATCAATCCAGCCCCCGCTTGATTGAGACAAGCGCTAATTTTGTTTCACCTCTGCTAAGCGAGCAGACCCCATCCCACCCCATCCCACCCCGCAAGCACGGGGCAGGGACAAAGCAGCTATGTCCTCAGAACAGGCCTTTAGGTCAAACCGTGGCAGCTGAGCCACATCAGGCATGTCGGGATACGCACTGGAAGAAATCTAAGAAAGCAAAGTGCCCTTTGGTTGGCTGCCAGCCAGCGGATGGGGGGTCAAGGATGCAGCTCCGCTGGGAGCACGCAGGGGTGTGCGGTCCCCAGGCACTGGCAGGGAGTCTGTCTGAGTCCTGTCCCCCTTGGACTCAGCAGGGAGAACGTTTAAGTGGGGAGAGCGCACAAGATGCTGTGAGCAGATGCACAACCGGAGGAATTGTTCCACCGTCACACTCTCAAGGTCCACCTGGTCACCAGCAGAAGCTGGAAAAGCCTCAGGGTTTCCTGAACTTCCCCAAGTTCTTGGGTCTGGGACAGTCAGAGCATCGCTGCGGCTGTGCGACACGCAGCTCGTGCTGCAGCGGGAGCAGGGAGGTTGTGCTGAGACAGCTATGCTAAATTTACCCCGTCCGGGGACTCTGACGTGCAGTGGGCAGAGCGGGTTTGGGGAGCCGTAGCGGGTTTGGGAGCTGGTGTGAGTTTTTCTGAGATTCTGGCAAAGGCCCAAAGTGGCTGACTCACTCCTCCTCTCAGGTCGGTTCTTCACAGCTGTAACTCCAGTGAGACCAGTAGGTTATTTCTGATGTACGTGGCTGTACAATGACAGTCCAGTCCATTACCCTTGCTGGTGAAGGATGGCTCCTGTCTCCAGTGGGCTTTATTTAGCTTCCGCTCCAAAGCTGTTCCGTAAGAGGGGAACCGATGTGAAAAGGGTACAGCATTTCTTTTTGTTGGAGATTCCCCATCGTGAGTTATTTGGTGACTGTGAACTCGTTAGAAGCAATGAACTCATTAATAATCAATGCTCTTGAACTCTATCGGCCGTACACAGCATATAGATTTGTCATTTGTTGTTAGAGATGACTTGGCATTTGTGAGTTGTGTCAACAGATGCAAAAGCAGATTCATCCTAATTATATCGAACCGCTGATCAACTTAGTAGTCTAGTCCAGTGTTATAAGCCCTAAAGGTTCCTCAGCAGTAAATCATGCAGGTTACAAATAAAGTGCACGGGGGAGAAAAAAAAGAACTTAACCGTATTTATTAGCTTGAACATTTGGAAGGACAAAATACATTCAAAGAGCCCTGGCACATTTCTTCACTCCATTCTCTTGTATTCTGTTAATACCCTACTAAAACGGTTGACTTAAACACCTCCACTCTGTTGTTTTCGGTGTGTAATGACAGGTCTGCTTTAGGGAGGCTGGGCAGTGGCTGGCAAGGGCTTGGGTGCATGGTGATTTCCAACTGCTAGCTTTGACCCCGGCCTGTGTAGTTGCCTGTTTGTGACAGATCTATTTGCTTGCAGAGCAGCTGTGAAATTGCAGCAGATTTTAGGTATCCATGAGAGTATCCGTGCATTTCACTGCGTAGAATAACGTGTACCTTGTGCTCTGGGCAGCACACTATAATTAGTTTGTAGAAGTTGTTTGTCTCTGAAGATCTATAAATACACATACATAAAACTATAAGGGAACAAGCAGTCACATGCTTAAAGCAAATGCATTCTAATGCAGAAGAGCTTTACACGCTGATCACATTTCCCGTCCCCAAAATGTGGTTCCACTGCTGATCTTTCTTTCATTTCACGTAAGGCTGACCAAAAATATTTACTTTCTTCTTTCACATGAATAGACTAAAATGGATGGAGAATTTCCCGCTGAAAACAAGGACATTCACCATTCCGTGACAAACAGCCTTCACCTGGGCTGTATTTGTTACCTGGCTCTCTCTCAGAGAAGGCAAAGAAAGAAAATAAAAAATAAACACCTCAGGCAGAGGTATCAGTTCTTCTTGTCAAACGTTTTCCCCTGTGATTCACTGGCATCATCTGGGTACCTCCGGTCGAAAGGTCCATTTTACAAACCAACCTTGTTCCCCAAACAAGCCCTTCAACTTTTTCAAGTGACTTTTTTCCATGACCCATTCTTCCCATTCCTTCAGTTCAAGAGAAAAAACCAAAAAGTCGTGTTTCCCTCTGGAGTGCTCCTTGCTCGAGTGGGCTCCCTCCAATACCTGCTGCGGTGTTAACCACTGATGTACCCGCCTCTGCTGGCAAGCACAAAAGGAGGGTGGGTTTGATGTTAGAGTAGAAGTAAGCACTGAAGCACCTGGGTACCTCCCTGCCCTGCTGCAGCTGAGCCCAGGGAAATGCCAGGAGAGGAGGAGAAGAGGCAAACATTGGAGAGTCCGGCGAAGAACATGCACGTCCCTGCCTGTCTGGTCCCCGCCCGGTCCCTGCCCGGTCTTGCCCTGCCCGCTCCCTGCCCAGACCCTGCCCGCTCCCTGCCTGCTCCTGCCCATCCTCGCCCGCTCCCTGCCTGCTCCTGCCCAGACCCTGCCCGCTCCCTGCCTGCTCCTGCCCATCCTGGCCCGCTCCTGCCCGGCCCATGCGGAGCTGTCCCTTCAGCACCACGGACGGGGCGGACGGGCGCCGGCAGCCGGGCGGGAGG
>VYXH01004461.1:600503-640973 GCA_013397275.1 Burhinus bistriatus | reverse complement strand
CCCCCCCCCCCGGCCCCCGGGGCCCCCTCCGGCCCGCCGCAGTTCTGGCAGGAGGAGAACCAGACCCAAGGCGGGCTCTGGAACGGGAGCCAGGAGCTGGGCTGGGAAGAGCTGGAGAAGATGCTCTTCCTCTTTGCGAAGGAGCCCGTCACCATCAGCCTGACGGCAATGTACCTGGTGTCCTTTGTGGTGGGCTTCGTGGGCAACATCATGTCCATCAGGGTGCTCACTCGGAAGCGCCGGAGTCGGGTGTCCAGCCTGAGCGCCACCCGCAGCCTCCTCATCAACCTGGCGGTGTGCGACCTCATGGTGGTGTGTGTCTGCATGCCCATCACGGTGGGCAACCTCATCTACAAAGCCTGGGTGTACGGGGACTTCCTCTGCCGGGCAGTGCCCTTCATCCAGGCTGTTTCTGTCTCTGCCAGCGTCCTCAGCCTGACTGTCATCAGTGTCAACCGGTACTACAGCGTGCACAACCCACTCAACGCCCGGTCTTTCTTCACCCAGAAAAGGATCCTCAGCACCATCCTGGTGGTGTGGTTGTTGTCCTCAGGGATATGCATGCCTCTCATCTTCATGAACAAACGGGATGAGATTGGGGTGGTGGAGGGCTTGCCTCTGGTGTTTTCCATCTGCAGGGAAATTTGGCCTCAGGAGAGACTCAAGCAAGCCTACAACTTTCTGCTCTTCTGTGCCCTCTACTGCCTGCCAGTCCTGTTCAACATGGTCATCTGCTTCCTCACGGTGCGCCGGCTGTGGAGCCGCAGCAGCCAGCTGAAGGAGAGCACTGCCCTGAACCGATCTCTGCCAGCCTCCAGGCTGAAGATCCGGAAGAAGGTAGCGCAGATGGTGGTGGCCCTGGTCCTGCTGTTCGCAATCTCCTGGCTGCCCGTCTACCTGATGGACATCTGGATTGATTTCAACATCCCCAAATCTTTGCAGGATGTGACTCCTTCTCCTTGGATCCTGCAGCTCAGACCTTTTGCCCAGTGGCTTGGCCTCACCAATTCCAGCCTCAACCCTATATGCTATTGCTTCGTTGGGAACCTCTACAGGTCAGCCAAGGAAATGAAGAGCAAATACCACCAAAGAATGGTCTCTCTCTTTAACTTCTCCCTGTCCGAAGGGACAACCCGTTCCTCAGTTCCAGAGTTGCTCTCTTACCGGAGTTCAACAGAGCCTCCAAGGAAAGGACCCTCTGCCACCCCCGCAGCGGGCAGGAGATGTCAGGGAGGTCATGGCCATAAGAACAAGCGTGGAGGCTTGAACTCCTGCCAGCATCCACCTCTGAATACTGTCTCCAGTGAGAACACTTCCTTGTAATTCTGCTCAGGAAGTGCACCTCATACCCTCATCTGCATTTAATGACTCTTTAGAGGTCTTTCTGAACCAGATATTTTAATGATGGAAAAAAACTTTCTTCTAATCACTCCCACCACCAGTTCAAAAATACAGAGACAGGGAAAGAAGCAAATAACGAGAGAAAAAGATGACGTATTTTAACTCAGATCAAGTTTTAAGACAAATGATTTTTACTGGGGACAAGCAGATGTGTAACCTGTTGCCCAGTCAACAGTCACATAATTAGATAGATCAACTTCCCAACGAGCGAGCTCTCCCCGCAGCTCCATCCCTGGATGCAGAGATGCTGTTTGGATACAGCAACGATTTGACTGCTTGACGCTGCTCACCCTGTGCTGATAAAGAGCAGCGAGAAGCACCGCTCTCTGCTCCAAATCCGTCAGTTGTAGTTGCAAGCAGTGAAGAAATGCTAGAAACGGCATCATAAAAAGTAATAGTAGTGGTGAATTTCACACACTTTACCACTTGAGATTTCGTTGTCTGATCGTATTGTTTCACTCCTTCATGCAAATAAATTCTCCTGATGTGAAGAGACAGTGCCAGAAGTACTAAAGCAACCATCACCACTCCACATTTGGGAATTCAGAAGGGATAATGTGGCCTTGGAGGTGATTTAGGAAATGCAACTGGAAAATATTCTTTGGGCATCAGCTCTCTTTCTTACAGCTATGTTCCTGCGGGTGGAGTGGAAAGAACCGGGCATCTATTAACATGATTTGCACTTGAAAAACCGGCCCTTGTTCAGCTGTGTCTGTACCAAACAAAGTCAATGGCATGTGAAAATAAAAATAGAAAGTGTTTTATAGCTAATAAAATCAGAATCAACTAATGCAATGCTATTTGTCTGGGAAGGAGAGAATCGAAGTGCTTGCTTTTCCTGAGGATCAGAAGTAGGTTAAAACCTATTTCTTCCATCATCTCCTTTAAAGCAGGCTTTGATAAATAAATTGTGTATTTTTATTATGTTAGCATCGGAAAGCCCCACTAAAGCTTGAGAATTCTGTCGCGCTGAGCACTGGATCTCTATTAATAAAGAACGGAAACCTTTCTCCCAAAGATCTAAGCGAAAACACATCAGAACGGGCAACAGGTGGGAGAAAAAAAACCCCAAAACCCAACAAAGACCCAAAAGGCTGGAGTAAAACTAGAGATCAGCCCCTTCCCCGTGCCAGCCCAGGGCTAAGCGTGAGGGCAGGCACGCCGTCTCCTGATGCCTGCTACTGGTGTGCCTGCGCCCGGCGCAGCAGGGCTCTCCTCCGAGCAAGCCCCGGAACGAACGCAGCAGCCTTCCCGGGAGAGGATTTTGCGTTTAATGGAACTCAGGCTTTTGATGACTGGGGGCTTTTTTATTACTGAACAAGGGAATGATGTCCTGGGAAATCTAAGTTCCGAATAACATCCTCCTGCCTTCCAGGGAGCCTTTTGCTCACAAAAAAAAATAAAGACGAAAAATAGCCATTCAACCCAGTAGGATTCCCACCTTTGTGATGATCGCACAGTAACATTTTATGTTATTAATTATCTGCCTGGAAAACAAAAGATTCCTCCTTAACAGGCAGTGCCATCTGCAATTTGTATTCTCTTTTTGTGTGAACAAGAAAGAAATTACAACTACCCAGATTTACTTTGGGGGAGAAATGGCTTTTATGTGTGCTGGGAGATGAGAACATCTGCATTTTTGCAGGTGATATAGGAGTGTACCGCTTGATCTTTTAGTAGCTGTGGAGAAAAGCCTGTGAAGATTTTATTTCCTCTTTCAAGGCATATTTTTAGGGCTGGCAAAATGTACCAGGCTGAGGAGCATTAAAAGCTTGCTCTGAATGCCCACAGACTCCAGGTCCTAGACACAGATGTCCTCCACCCCCAGACCAGCTGTGACACAATACCGAAACTTCCCTACGTTGCCCTCACCAACGTATTTAATCTTGCCCTGAATAAACCGCAGCGAAAGGACCATGGAGACGCCAGACCAGCTCTGTCCCACGTGGTGGCTTGGCTCTGAAAATGACCAGGATCAAATGATGCAATCAAAGCTGCAAGAAATCCACATTTTAAAGTATCCCAGAGGAGAATTTTTTTTTTTTTTCCCCTCAGCTCATGAGCTGTTGCCTGGGTCCTACTCCGAGTGTCTCTACCCTCCATGGAGGCAGAAATACCAGGGACTGCGCGTTCTCCTCAACGTGCCGGTGCCTTCCCCTCCTGATGCAGATGCCCATGCCTTTCTCCAGCCCCACAGAGCTCCTGACCACCAAGACACCCTGTGGCAAGGTCGTCTCCTCTTCACACTTTTAAATGTATTTTCCAGTTTCATTCAGTGTTCCTGTTTTCCGATAATAAAGTTGAATTGCTCGCTTTAACTCCTCTTTGTCTCCCTCGGTCGCTCTCTCCCTATTCCCCACGCTCCAACCGCTTCTCCACTGTTTCTATAGCGAAATCTCCCCCTGCCTCTCGCCTTTATCACTCTTTGCCTGCAAATTCCCCTCTCTCGAAGGACTCATTCATGTCTTCACTCCTCTGATGAAACCCCCCTCCCTGCCCTGCTGATTTGAATGGCTCCTTTTGTGCTGCAGACACCTGTTTGCTGTGGAGAACGCTGATTTATTTTGCACGGCTTACCCGACGGCTGCCAGGTAGTAATGAATTTCGGTCACTATCACCCAAGGGTAAATGAGAAGCAGTGACGTCAATGTGAAAGCCACACAGCATCCCGTGAGCCGCCCGGGCTCTGGCAGTGATTTTTATTAACCTGAACAGGTCTGTGTAACGCAGCAGTGCCTGGGTGACTCACGCTGGCTCCGAGTGAGATGAAACCTCAGCATTTGGGAAAGTGGCTTTTTTCCCCTCCTAGCTGATAAAACATCTCTTTGTGTTTAGGGCTGAGAAAACATCTGAGGGTCTTCCAGGCCACACAAGCTCCTTATTTCAGATGGCAGGCTCTTTGGTAGGCATGCAAGGGACTCCTGGCCCATCGAGGAACTGGGAGCAGACACGGCTCTGGCTGGCGAACACAGATGGTTTCCTCAAAGGAGCTCAAGCCGAACGTCTCGCACTTGCTGTGTGGTTGAGGAAATGTGCTTCTCTCTAAATGCGCCCAGGCAGACTGGAAATGTGAATTTTAGATGTCTTGAGGACAACGTTTTCCCGCAGCAATGCTGCTAATGCATCTCAGTCCCACTCTTCCCCCCACGGGTCTTTCTTCTCTGCTTTGCCATTTGAATCAATACAGGCATTTTACCACATTACCAAAATAGGACGTTTAAAACGGCTTTACTTGAATCCCTTTGCTGCGGTAAGGACATACAGAGAGTTGCTGTTCGGTAACTCTCTCTGGGATTACCCCACGATCTGTTCTTGTACTGTCAGTATTGTTTCAAAGACGCTACAGGTTTATTTTCTGCCTGTGAACCACTGGAGAGACAAAAAAAGATAATCTTTCATACGAGGTATCATAGAGGTACGTACAATCACGACTGGTACACAGCCCTCATATGGAGAATGATGAATCACTGTTTCTTATAATGAAATACTCAGGGGAAGCCAGTGAAATGATTAGACAGCATGTGTAAGAGCAAGGCAGCACCTTTTCCCACGCCGCGGCAGCCGCTGAGCTCCCAGGCAGAGGAGGCGGTGAGGGCTGAAAGCAGTAAAAGGGGTTCGAGAGGAGACTGGACTGTTCACAGCAGAAAGGGCCATCAAGGGCTGTTAAAAACAACGATGCAACTTTTGGCTTAGAGAGCACTGGGTATATAACCTGTAATTTCCACTTTCGCTCCTTCGCAGGACACGTGCTACTGGCCACCGCTGGGAGCAGGATGCTGGGCTGAGCATGGTTTGGTCTATTTGGTACCCTGGTCTTTACAGCCCTATGCAAAAAGCCCTCCACATTAACCTGGGTCCTGTTTTAAAGAGTGGGGGGAAAGCAGGGGATGATTTCAGACCTGGCATAATTTGACGGACAGGAAGACTTTACAGGACACAGTCATCTGGAGGTAGGACACGTTAATGCTGACACAGCGCAGGCTGGGAAATGCTCACTCAGTCGCTTGCAGAGCCAGAGCTGAGGAGTCCCAGCGGATGGTGCATGGTGCCCGCTGCAGTACAACACGACAGAAATAACGGATCCGTCCCTCTTTTAATATTCATCAGCCCTCTCGGTGGGTCAGCACCTTCACCGCAACAACCCTGAGCATCCCAGAAAGAAGAATGTCCTCCAAAGGGAAACTCCTGCCTCTTGGTATTCTACGCATTAGACATTGAAGCTGGGATTCAAACTAGGATGGAAGACAGCTGGCGAGTCATCTGCAACACCAGTAGCCCTCAGCACGGTTCCTGTGTCTCCTCCCACACTCTCCCCACCACAGCACGTCCCATACACAAACACCTGAGCTCTCCTGACCTGAAATATCTAAATGAACAGGGAGAGCACAGGAGTTGCCTTGTGATGTCCTTGCTATAAAGAACCAGAGAAGTACCAGTGTGCATTTTCTAGGAAAAAGCAGCGCAGCTCAGTTTACCTTTGTGATTATATTCAGCATGAAAATAAATCACCAAAGGCTGCTAGAAGAACAAATAGAAGAGCAGCTATCAGCAGGTACAACCAAAGAGATCGCTGGAGCCCTCCGGGAAAGTCAGCCTCCAGGAAAGTACTGCTCACCCGGCACGTATGAGGATCATATAAGACTTCCCCAAACTTTCTGGGAATGAATAACTACTGGTTAGGTCAGCCCCAGGGGCGCAGGAATTGCAGTAGTTGCTTTCTCTGCCTACTAAACATCTTTAGGCAAAGTCCCAGGACTCAGAGCTGACACAACGCAGCTGTAAAGTCAATGCAGTCTCAAACAACCGCCCACCCCGAAGCTTCCCTGCCAGCCTGGGACCAGGGCTCCTGGCTGCCCCGATTCAGGGTTTTTGTCATTCTTAGCTTGAATCAACCAGAAAAACCTGGTCTGGGGCAGAGGGAGAGCCACATTAGGATAAGTGCCCAATCTGGAGAGGGAAGGATGCTGCTTTCCACCTTACAAGGGTACCCACTCACTAAAGGTTGAGGCAGTCATATAATCTAATTATTTCATTAATATTTTATTCAAATAGTAATTTTAAAATTTTTCAGCAATAAAGATGGATGCAGCACTTGCAGAGAACATTTTTCCAAGTGGGGAATCTACACCAGAGCCTTCCTGTTTGGTGTCTCTTGCTGATTGCAAGAAACCCCCTGAAGAAATCAGTGCCTGGAGCACACCGGCGAAGAGCTGGCTCAGGACTGCCAGAGCAGGGGGCACTGATTACCTTGTGATTATCCTCACGGCATGGGGAAGGGGAAGTCTCACGGAGCTGTAATGTGACCTTTGATTTTAAGTGTTTTCTATGCCCAACCTTTTCCCTCTTACCTCATTGCACCCTAAGAAANGGGGGGGGGGGGCGAAATCATCCAAGGAGACTTTATTTTTAAAAATACACGTGAAATATATCTGCACCTGAAAGATCCAGGAATTAACACCTTGTCCCTGTATGCCTTACCCCTGGTCTCTGTGAGTTTTTATGACAACAGACAGATACTGTGGAGCACAAAATGCTGTGTGCACTACAGGATAAAACCACCAAACTTTAATCATTCCTTAATCAGGCATGCATTTCCCAGCCGCAGCGCTCTGCCAGGCTCTCTGGGTCCAATTTGCAGAGAAGCGAGCAGTCAGCACCGCTGACAGCCAGGCTCTCGCCGTCCCATCTGCCTGGCAGCTTGGCCGTCCCCGGTGCCTGCAGGAGGTGGCTGTTTGGTGCCTGGCCAAGCCAAGTCCCTCAGCTCCGCAACTCCAAATACCGAGGACCATGTCCTCAAGCACAGCTGCCAGGGAGGATTCCCAGGCTGGCTCCCATCATAGAATGGTTCAGGTTGGAAGGGACCTTAAAGATCATCTAGTTCCAAGCCCCCTGCCACGGGCAGGGACACCTCCTACCAGACCAGATTGCTCAAAGCTTCATCCAAGGAGATTGAATGATTCTTGTTTCTAATCCCAGCAGCAAAGCTGAGCTTGCGGAGGGTGGCTGCGAGGACCTGCCGACCAGGAACCGGTGATGCTCCAGCATCTCTGGGCGGCTGCACAGGCATGCTGCTACCCCACGTGCTGCATAGTCTTTGCCCTTCTTCATTTTCCACTTGAGGTGCTTTCAGTCAACCCTCGCTTTCCTCAGCCATTCACCACGAGAACGGAGCTGCTGAATTGAAGAGCTGGATGAATGAGTCTTTAGGCAGATGTATCTCATTACCTGGTGCTCACAAGTCACGAGCTGCTATTTCTCGGTGTGAGGAAGGAAAATATGGCAAAACATTCAGGAAATAAGCTAAAAAACAAAAAGGGGAATGAAAGAACATCCAGCCAGTGAAATAAAAGCATCTTAAGGCAATTACTGTGGAAGAAATAGAGCTGCCAAGGATATTAAAGCTCTCACGCACCTGCTAATCTCTTCTGATAAAGGTCTGACTGGCTAAACTAATAACGCTATCAAATCTGCAGTAATCGTTACCAGAGGCAGCCCAAGGATCTCACAAAGCCGTGTGCCTGGAGGAAGACCATTTCCAGCATGAACATGCACAACCAGCAGCAGGTAAGTGGTACCTGCACCTGAGATGTCAGCCTAATTGCTGAGTGGCTGTGACTCGATAACCTCCCTAATTGCCTCCCTCAGCTGAGAACTGAACCCGGATTTTCCTAAGGCTCCATCCAGAACTTCTGTTTTTTTCAGACTCTTCCTCTGGGCTCTGTGTAGCACAGGAGAAAACAAGACGTTCCTGCACAGCCTGGCAGTACGGATCAGTATTTGGAGTGGGCTGACTCATAAAGTCTCCACAAAGGCTGGGATGTTCTCCTTCAAAAGCTAATGACATAGCAAGGCCTTTGGCAAGAAATGCATCAGGAAAAGGATATGCGATGGCAAAAGTATCAAAAATCCTCCTCCTAAATCCTCACAGCAGGGGCAAAGCTGCAGTTCGCTCCTCTGCGAGCGGGAGGAGAAACAGGATGGAGTGGGACAAGCAGCCCTGAAGAGGTCCATGTGGTGACCCTGGCACACTGGGGAGGAGGTGCAGAGGGGCATCCACACAGCAACACAAAAGGATGATCAAAAGTTTGTGGAAAAAATATTTTTGATGCCATCACTCCAGCACAGATCCCGAGTGCCCGGCAAGGCGGTGGGGATGCTGCCTCCTCCATGGCAGGAGAGCATGCACACTGAAAACAGGCAGATCCTGCTTCTCTTTCATTCCCTTTCCATGAGTGTTGACTTCGGCAGAGTTTCGTCTGATTTATACCAGCAGGAGATTAGAGTGAAGCCCACAGTGAATGAAATACTGTCAAGGTGAGGCGGCTGTCACATCAGCTGCTGTAATTCCATCGACTTAATGGATCTACTCCTAATTTACAAGTCAGAGCTGGATTTGGCACCAGAGGCTGAGTACAAAGGTGTCATTTTTATATAGTCAAATTTATATCTGAAATAAATACCACATTAGATCTTTCCAAGAGGTCTGAGCTGCAATGTATTCATTTTTCTCCCTGCAGAAAGGTGAAATTCTCACTAATGTTTTCAGGTTACCTTCAGGTCTCAAGGTTGGATATTTTTCAGCCATCTGCTTGTTCCACACGGACCCTCTGGGGCCAAAATAGGCAACTGTATCCTCCAGGGACTCCTCCAGTAATGTGCTGCAAGAGGTATTTAGCCCCTTCCTGAGACTGCCATTTGCCAGGGACAACGCAGCAGCCCGATTATGTGCAGCCTCTTGCAGTAAAAATGAAGACAATGAAGAATAAATAGGTTTCCATCTATATGGGCTTTTCTTGTCTACTTCAGAAATAAGGAATATTTACACATAATTCCCAGCCAATAATGGTGTAGGCTTATCGAGTTCAAAACAGCCTGGTCCCTCCAAAAATCAGTGAAGATCTGTGTCACTGCAGGCTGTGAACGGAAATTCATGGCTTAGCCAATATCACGTCACACAGGACCAACTGCGGGAGAGTGAAATGGATCCACATAGACATGTGTCCCCGAAGAAAAACACATCCACAGCAGCCACGTATCTACATCTGCAAGCACAGCGCGAGAAGACCGTGCAGGGTGGGAAAGTCTTTGCTCTCAAGTGAAATAACAAAATACTCTTCTTGATCTCACCTCCCTAATTCCCTCCTAAAGTCCAGGCAGGACAGCCCAGAAGCCAGAAAACTGCCAAAATTGCCATGGAAACAGCAAAGCTTTTCTGCGAGGCGCGGTGCCAGAACTAGAAGCCAAAACTCCTAGCAACAGCAAACAACTCTTTCCCCAGTCTTTCGCTCCATTAAGCAATAAATGAAACCCGGAAAAATGGGGGGCAGTGATGGGTGTAGGGGTCCGGGCAGTGGTAACGGAGCAGCTCGCCCTCTTCCATGCCCACTGCCAAGGGAAGCCAAGAGGGACAGCGCTGGGACACGGGGAAAGCTCCTGGCTCCAGGTTCGGTTGGCTGCAAGGGTACAACGCAATCGGACAGCAAGACCTTACACTTCTTATCTGCAGACTTGAAGCTGTTAAACAAAGCACCAAACCAGACAGGCAACCGGAGGCATGCTTTGCTGCCTGCTCTCGTAGCACAGCAGTATGGCCAATAACCCTTAGACTCTTCTCACTTTGGCAATTGAAGTGACTGGAGGAAATCCTCAGGGCACGGCACTTTCTGACGAAGGTCCATATCCTGCCCTGTGGGAGCAGAGATGTGCTCTGCTGGTGAGAAGGACTCAAAAGGAGTGAGAAAGAGAAAAGTAGCGTTTCATTTTTGCTGATAAGCCTGACCGTGTTCAGTCAAGCAGCGTTTGCACATGGGAAATGTTTTGATGGATTATTGTTGGTTGGTTGTTTTTTTTTTCCCCAAGTCTGTTCTCAACTGTGAGAAAAGTTACGCATTATTTTTTTTATTCCTTGGCATGCTGTGCTGGAATAAGAGAAATCTGCAAATAAAGGGGTGAGATGATGGAGTGGGACCCTGAACAAAGAGCTGGACACACACAGAGTTGAAAACAGCTTAGATTGTGAAGCAGCAAGAACGAACATAAATAGAGTACCCTTAGGTGAGCACACATCTCTACCTCCTCTGCTAGGAGGACCTGCTTCAAGAACCAGGTAGGCAACACACAGACTACATGAATTTGTCTTATCCTATATGCCTCTCCCTTTAGTACGTCATGGTCTGCCATCCACTCAGGGCAAGGGGAGGAACAACTGGCTTTGGCAGTCCCTGCTGTCCTTTCCATAGCCCTTTCAAATGGAAAACGCAATGCGACTCTCCCCATGCCCCCCTCATACCACTGTACGAGCTGGGAGTTGATGTCCCTCAGTCCTGCCACTCCCGAGGAGATGCCTGGGACCTGGTCCTGCAGGCTCTGGAGCCCAAGGCTTCGGTCCAGGAAAGGACGGGCTGGAGCCCTACAGACTGCATTGCAAGGACTGGGTCCTCAAAGGAAATGCTATCTGCATACATTTGAAAGCATGGTTATTTAATTTGTCCTTTCTTTGCTCCAATTTTTATTGCTAGTCGTTTAAATTATACAAATGAGGTTTTCTCTTGTCTCGTCCCCAGAGAGTCAATGCATTAAACAAAACATTAAAATATACTCATATTCACGGAAACTCTTTCATATATATTTATAATCTCTGAATTACTGGCATTAATGCAGAAGTGGTTTCTATGCGCTTATCTCTTCTCACTGCTTCTACATCCAAAATATACAGCACACAAAAGATAAACACATTGGAACTACCCATCCATTAACACATCTGCCATCCAGAAACAAATGCAAGGAACAAATTTACAAGGAAAAACCAGTGAAGGAGACAAACACAATTACGGCGACGTGTCTCCACCGCTGTCCGATCATTAAGGACGACAATAAGAGAATTAAGTGTCATTCCGAAGAATCTGGCTATTTGGGGGCTGTTTCCAACATGAGAAGCACTAAGCAGAGAAAAAAAGCAAGGTGGAAAACCCACAGTGACCAAGGGCAAACAGGCTGGCTTGATACCTGCGTGTAGTGCAGGACCCGCCCCCCCTCCCCCCCACGAAATACTAGGAGGACAACTGGTAAAGAATGCAGGAGTTATCCCATATTTTCAAAGGTTGCACCCAAAATAGTTCCCATTTTTGGAGAGAAATAAGACACCAAGAGCAGCCTTCAGCCATGCTCTGCAGGACAGGGGGGCTGGAAAGGATGAAGGTGCTCAGTGCTTCTGAGCACCAGCAGACAGAGCAGCCGAGACCTGCTCTATGCTCTCCATCACTCCATCACTCCTGAAGATGTGCTCAGCCCCATCTTGGCCACGGTTTGGTGCTGCTTTCACAGACCAAGCTGTACCCTGGCAAGGCACCAGTGTCGGGATGCCTCCCTGGGAGCTGTGAGATGGTGGCAGACTGTCTCACAGCCTCCAGCAGCTGTGGAGCCCGTGGGGTCTCCAAACTATCACTTAAGTGTTGGAAAATGACCTCTGCTACGTGCGAGTCTTGCTCCCTTCTCACATTCCCCTGGCCTTTCTGTTTCTCCTGGGGAGGGATTGCTACAGCTTTATCCCAGGGTGGGAAGAGTCAGGCCCGGTGTATCTAATGAAGGAGCCAGCCTCTTCCTTGCGCTCCAAGCACCCAACACAGACCCAAACCCTCCAACACACACCCCTCAGGTGGGGCATCTTTACAACCCCACGAACAGCCCCAACACTGTACAGCTTTCCTTCTTAGATCTTTGAATTCTAAGGCAGGAGTTGCTCTCCAGCACACCGGCTCGATAATCTGACTTATTAAGAAGCCCTCAGCCTCCAGTTTCCATTTCGCACCGATGCTTTGTGCCGCCAAAGCGCCTGTTTGTAGGGGGCCAGCTGTCTGCTTGATTTGTGAGTACCCCCGAACCACTCACAAATTCAATCAACCGCCCTTGCGGGAATCACTCCCACAGTCGCACGGAATTCGAGGGACGTTACAAGGAACGGCCAGTCATGAAAAGTTGACCTTCAGCATCAATAACTAATGTTGCTAAAGCTGAGTCCTTAGACCTTAGGGAGACTGACTGCTGCTCCCCGTAAGATGCATCGATGCCAAGTGCACCTTGAGTGTGTATTAGCAATAAGTTACTGTAGGTACCTCTCCGTTTCTTCAATCAAAAAGCAATCACCCTCCTCCCTTCCCCATGGCAACCAGGGTTTAGTAATCACCTCATCACCTATTCCAAACTGAGGCTGAAATACATGTTCCCAAAGACTGAAAGCTCCAGTCTTTATTAAACTGCAAATATTTGTTACTCGCTCAGACAAAGCATCTTCCAGTCCGCACGTGGATAAATGTTCCCTTCTCTGGTTTGAAGTATGGTGGGATGGGAAGGGCAGGGAAGGTAAATATTTAAACAGCCTGCTAAAGGAAAGCCATGCTTTGAGACCCAGAAAACCAAATGCTCCACAGGTGCAACTTCCAACAGAAAAAAGAACAAAGGATCAGGAATGAAGTATTGCATTGTGGCCACAGGGAAGCTTTCTCTCATATCTCTTTTTTTCCGGCTTTTGCAGACAAGTCAACAGCCTGAATTATCAAAGCATTTGTGCTACACAGAAAGTATTCTCATTTTGGGGCTGATGCAGCAGATGACATCTAAGCCAGAAAGGGAGGTCACCATTTGTTTCTTTGCTGTCAGCTCTGGTTACAAGAAATTAGGTACTATGACATCCAGCCTGGCCAGACGTAAAACCGACAGTGGACCTCTCAGCACTTGCAAACATGCTGCCAAGGAGGCTGAAAATGGAGAGCCAAGAATCTCCTCAAGACGTGACCGAGGATGTGAGCACTCACACCACTGCTTCTCCAGAACCGCTTGCTTTGTAGGGTTTTTTCTAACAGTAGATTCTGGCCCAATACCAAATCTGAGCACTGAATTTTACTCAAAAAACACGAAAAGCCAGGGTGATTATATAAATTCCAAAATGCACAATCAGAATTTTGGCTTTTTTTTCCTAAATATTTTTACTGTAAAAATGATGCTAATTAAATGGTGTGATGAAAAGAGGGAAAATTTAAAGGTATAAATACCTTCTGGGGTAATATTCAAGACCTGAGAAAAAACCTCTTTAAATAAAGAGAGAAGGAAAGGAATTCTGCTGGAGAGTAAGACGTGCAGTCCTCGAAGGAAACATAAAAAGCCTCCGACAGGAAACCGCTCAAACAAATCCACTACATGGTGGCACCACCTACTGGGTGTCAACAGAAACAGCTGAGAAACGGAGGAATTGAAATTGGAAGTCATTTGTTGTATCCTGCAGACACAAATAAATGACGTCTCAGGTAATGCAGAACTGGGTCGGGCTCTAATACGGGACTGTCAACGTGCAGGACGCACAAAAGCATCTGCAAAATCCAGAAGAGCTACAGGCTCCATTTCACCGGGCCTTTCCTACCATCGTGCAAACAGGTGAGAGACCCTCTTCCACAGGCTCTTTCCCTCTGTAATCTTCAAAGAAAATAGCAAAGTAGGACACACGTATTCTCCTTCTGGTGAGAAAACATGAACCACATGCTAGCTTTTAACTAGGAGACACTACGTGCACATTTCTCCTCCTACATCCAAGAAATACAAACCTAAGAGAACATCCAATGGAAATGTTAAGTAACTGCTTTTCAACTAGCTCTCTTTCAGTCCACAGAGTGGAAAGGGCATGGAGCCAATTCAGAAGAAGGGTTTAAATTAAAGCATAGAGTACACACAGTGCCTACATAAAAGCCTCCCTGCTGGACTTGCCCTCAGTTGATGTGTTTGGCTTCCAACCTGCCTAATCCTTGTCCTCTTTGGCGGCTCCAGATCTCATCTTTGGCATACATGAAAGCACCCAACTCCTCTACCATGTCATGGAGGTGGCCTCCCATGCCCTTGCTGCCCTGCATCCCCAAGGTCAGCATGGGTTTCCAACAAAAGTCTTCCTCCCGAGCCCTGATCTCCCAGGCACTCCAGCTCTGCAGGTCATGGACTTCATCTCTGCTCTTTTCAAAGGCAGCTTCCTTCAACAGGAGTAGACCCCGCAGTATTCTTATAAAGAATGCACATCCTTAATCTTTTCCTTCCAGGTTTTCTAGACTATATAAAGATTTCCCAAACACTCGCACCTTGATCCTAGAGAATTACGATAGCCACTGAATAAGATAAACTTACAAGCACCTGTAACAAGAAGATGCCAGCTTGGTATTGTCCTCTGTTAAATTGCTTGATACTAATCCAGGTTTTTCACAAGACTGCTTTCAGGTATATGCCTGGAACATTTGATATCTGGATTTAATCTCCACCATTGCATGATTCTGTGGCTCTTGAAGAAGTATTAAACTTCTCCATGACGCAGTTGGTCCAGAGATCCTTAAGACGATATGAAATCAATAGGAAGTCATGCGTTTTCCTAGGTCTGCTGCTGCAATGTGTTACCTCGTTAGACCTACTGAGAAGCTATCAGTACTTTTATGACCCAGGTCTCCATGATGGTTAGGCATGTCACTGTGCCCTAGAGGCAATCCGGTGTCCTGGGAGTGAATACTGGGATATCTGAAACAACGTTCATTGTATTTTGTCTTGTTCCAGCTCTGCTGGGAACAGCCGAGGATTCCTAGCCCATCCCTGATCTGCACCACGCGGCCGTTCTGTAAGCATCCCAGTTTAAAAAGGAATGCCAAATTAAAAATCAGCTTGAAAAGAATCCATCATTAAAATTACTGAGTCTCTGGACTCTATAAAGAAAGGCCATTAAATTTAATTCCCATGCTTCTATAACATAGATCAGATAGACAAATTGAGAGGGGTTTTTTTTAGAATTCAGCTTTGAAATCTAGTTGATGTCTCAGCAGAATCACTGTCCTGCATCCCATGCCTGCTCGCGTCAAGACTATAGCACTGCATCTCAAGGAAGAAAAAGGGGATTTCCACAGGGATTTTTGATGAAACAGGACACAAGTTGTTGACTGTCTTTATGATGACTTGATGAGATACTGGAATCTTCATTCCATATAAGTGGAGCTTAACTTATTCGTAGATACATACTCGACTACCAATTTTGGAAGGTGTGAGGAAAGTCTAGATTTCACCACATTTCCCAGCTGGAGATAAAAGCAATTTAGAAAAGATTTTCTGACGGCTTCATGGCAATTTTGAACTGTAGCTTCCTCCCCATGCACCAGCTTGGTGTCTCTCACAGATCAGAGACATGGATTTTGTTACTTACATTTATGATGCAATCATTATCATTTATGGGGAGAAAGGCCTTATCTCTGCTCTAGACTAGACTCCTCTGATACCTGAGCTTATAAAGCAAATAGAAAAACAGATTTTGTATGACCTTTAAACTTGCAAAATAATTTAAAAAAAATGCGTGTAGCAATGGTTCTATTTTTGTTCCAGCCATTGATTTTATTTCCATTTTTAAAACCATCAGATGGATACTACTTGAGACTATTCGTGTATCTGCTACAGTGATATTGTGGTACTCTGCTTTTGAGATAAATAGATTAGGATAAGCTGAACTCTGCGGAGCTGCATTTTGCAAACTAGAGGAATACAAACAAGGAGCTGCTGAAAACACTTGCCAAGGATGCTGTTCATCAGTTGCTGCGGAACCACAACAGAACATGGTTTAGTAACATATGCTTTATAATACCAATCGATAAAGTAATTGAAATATTTCAGGTACTGCTTTCAGGTTTTTCTTTTCATTAGAAACCAATATTAGACATTAAACATATTATTTCAAAACACTTGGAGAGTTGCAGCTTTTTTAAAAATGATACAAAGCCCTGAGCCTTCTCCCGTCCTTTCCCAGCCCTTTTGTATGTCAAGGTTTGTTAGAGCACAGTCCACTTAGAAGCCATTAGTCACCTATTGGCATATTTAGGAGGCGAATAGCTTTGAAAATCTGATCCTTGTGAGCACAAAGTACCATCGTATCAGATGCCGGCAGCACCAGATTACTTGGCAGCACAAATACAAAGTGGCAGAAGGACACACGCAATTGCCCATCTTTGCTGTTGAACCAGCCACAGCGCTCGCTACCGTGATGATGCCCGCTAATGCCAGAGGTGGGCAGAGTGGTCCCCCAGGTGGCAAAGCATCCACCCTGGGCGCCTGGCTCTCCAGGAGCATCCTCCAGATGCAGGTGGGATGCTTGTAGGAGGCTTCTTTAGGACAGGACTTCCTCTCCTAAGTCAGCTCCTGGCTAGGAAAAGCACCAAGCCTTTGTCCAGGCACCGTGATGTTTGCTCCTCAGCAGTTTCCAAGTGCCATTTTAAGGCTGCATCTCACAGCAGCAGGAGTTCACCACTGGCCGTGGCTCTCCTCCAAGTCCCCCTTTCCCCGTGAAACCTGGCGACAGAGAGAGATGCCAAATCCCCGTGCCAGAAATGGCTGTATGTTCTGTTCATGCCCTGTCTCTAGGAGATGTGGCAAGTGAGAGAGCTGACATCAACTAACGGACAAATCAGATGCTCTGGCAGGCTTTGCTTACCTGTGATTCTTCAGCTCCATCTTTATCTTCTGCCTTCTCAGCCATCTCCACCAACAGGGCATTTCTCCATCACGTGCAACTGTCATAGCAATGCGAGTGCTTTGCCACCATCGTGGGTCTGATTTCCCAGCTGATGTTATTTGCCTTCCAGGCAGACTGGGAGTTTGCTCTGGTATTGGGTCTATCTGGGTCAGTAGTACTGTTTTTCTTCCTTGCTACCTGACAAACCTCCTGCCTGCATGAGACACAGGCAGGTCTTGTCCATCACCAGCATCTCTTCAAGCATCTCCTGGGCAGCTGGGGAACAGCAATAAGAGATGCCCTTGGCCAGCTGAAAACAAGGCAGAGGGCTTCCTCTTCAGAGCTTCAGCCCCATCGTCAGCTCCAGACTTACAAAACACTCGGACAGCAGGAGTGATCCGCTGTCTAAAGGATGAAGGAACCAAGACAGACTCAGACCAGTGACTGGTGCACCTTGTTTTCTTATCTGGTGTTCCCTCAGGTCATCTCTGTCCTTTCTGCCATTTCTCTTCACATCCAGATCTACAGCCCTTTGTGATACTCATCCCCCAGGTCTTTGCTCCTCTCCATTCCTTCCACCACCACCTTTTCAGAGATGCAACAGGAATGACAGCAGTGGAATAATCTAAGGTTTTGAGGTCTACTGTCCAAAACGAGACACCAACAAGCACTGTTGGCTACCAACGAGTCTCACCCACAGAAGTCCCTAAATCTAGGCTCCTGCAACACCTTGTTCTCCTAAAATACTTATGCTCTCCTAAAAAGAGTCATCCCTGGTGCTTTTGCCACCACGAGGTTCCAGCTTTGCCCGCAGCAGGCTGCTGGCTGAGATTTCCCAACTGGGCACTAGGTGGCAAAACATCTCGAGAAAGGGAATTTCCCATCTCGGCCCCTTCGGAAGGGGCTGGGGGAGCTTTGGGGTGTTTTTAAAACGCAGCTGAAAAAGCAGAATTTGCAAATCTAAGTGCGTAGAGCTCAACATAGACACGGGTTAATTTGTATTCCCGTCCTACCTTCAGGCTGAGGTATTTGCGTACGAGCGTCTAAAGCTGTTTCCTTCGCCGCTGCTCTCCCGCTGACAGATTGTGGCCATAGTGCTTCAAATATGCAAACAACAGTGCCCGATTAGAGCAGAGCCTATCTATTTACAAAGATACGTTGGCTCCTTGCGACGGGCACGGGACAAGCGAACGTGTGGAACGTGGTCCGTAGATGTCTGTAAGCCTTTTGCATGGGCAGCACCACTACGCTCTCCTGTTACCAGCTCCAAAACGAAGAACGGACCATTTTGGCAGCATGGTTCCCCCACACCTCTCCATGCCATCTGTGATTTTCCCCTCTCCTCCTCCCACATCCTCTTTGGGGTGGAAAAAGTGCAGCTGATGCATTCACAAAAGCAAATCCTCGGGGGGCTGGAAACCAGTTCAATGGGAGCTGATGGGTGAGCGGAGGATAACCTGGCGATGTGTCATGCGGGGTGCTGAGCGAGGATGCACAAACTCTGTTACTGTGGTAATGCCACCTCCATTTTTATGGACCCCCATCCCCTTGGCTGTGGGGGACAGCACCACGTGTGGAGGAGAGGACACCCATCACATCCTCCTAAATCTTTCTACTTCACCCTGAAGGGTCCTCAACCCCACGGATGCAGCCCGACCCTGAAGGGTTTGTATCACGAAGGGGAGATTCCCGCTGCTCCCTGTTGCACGTGCAGGGATTCATCTGAAGCAACCCCAAGCCTTACCCCAAACACATCTCCTGACTGGGGTCGAGCAGGTCTCTTGGTGGGCATCACCTCTCCTCTCCGCTTCGGTGCCAGAGCTTTTCCCTGGTCTGTAAAAGGGGATACAGGAGATTTAGGGCCATGTGAGTGACAGGCTCCAATATTTAACCATCAGCTTATTGCGCCGCCAGGCCGGACTCTCCTCTTCACCCCAGGACCTCTGTCCTTCACTTACTAGCACGCTTACCAGGTTCTGCCCTGTCCCTCCTATAGCATCCACTGCTTTGGCCAGTTGCAGGGTCCAGAGCAGGTGACTGAAAGTCACTTGCCCCAGAAAAAACAGCCAGGTCCTCAGCTCCTTGCCCTCATGATTCCCTGCTGGCAGGTGCCATCTTCTTATTCCACAGCAATCAGCCCCTTGATGGGACTCAGGGACCGAGCAGCCTCAGCTTGCAAAGTGTTGTCAGTCATTTCTGCCTTCCCTGCCAAAAGCTCTCCATCCCCCAGCTATAAAACATCACACACCAGGCTTCGCTGTCTGGCAGGTGGGAGCCGGAACGAACCCACAGAAACTTGACCTCACAAGCTGCCTTTGCCTCCTCTTTTAGCTTTCAGGATGTCAAGTTCTCACCCGGACCTCTCCTGACTTCTACAGCCCCTTTGTTCAAAGACCCCGCCGCAATTTAAAGCGCAGATTTTGCAGATCATACAGGCAATATTGGCCCAAAGGGCTGACATCAGGCAGGGTCCAGCTCTCCAACCCTTCATGCTCTGCACTGCCAACAGTACCTACAGGCAAAGACATTCCCGCTGCCTCGCTCCAGGGAAGCTGGACTGGAAAAACAGCAACCGAGACCCCCATCAAGGAGGGGACATGGGGGCACACAGTGCTTGTAGCTCTATCAGAGCAGGAGACTCGAGCGGGCGCTCTCAGCCTGCATCACACATGTGTCTGGTGGAGCGGTTTAATCCTACGTGAAGGTATCGGGAAGGGATGCTACACCAACTCCACAGCTTGGCAAAGAGGGGGGAAAATGTGTTAAAAGCTACGACTACTGAGCATGGTCTCTGTCTGGAATCTGCCTGCAAAACACCTCACATTTCTCAAAGGCATTCATTATTCAAAACTATTTGCTGAATAATTTCTGTGAGTAATTGCAGGTCTGAAGCTTGTCTGCAAACAATTCATTAGGAGCATCTGGGCAGGCAGCTATAACTGTGCTCAGGCTCTGGTTTGTGTTCTCTGGCTGTGTGAGGACAACCCCGGAGTCGGGCGGGAAGGGTAAATAAACTTGTTTACAAAATCAAGATCTTGAAAAAAAATTAAAGAAATTGTCTCAGCTTAAAATTAGTTGCTTCCACCAACGGTTCTAGATGTAACTGTGGCTGAAATAGTCTGGCGGAGAGAATGGGGCACTGGGGGACCAGCTCTGGGCTGCCACATCCCCGCACATGATGTGTGGCTCTGTGGTCCAGCTGCCCCAGTGTCCCCGAGGGAGCAGCAAAACTGGTCCCCAGGCAGGGTGAGGAGAGGAGCAAGAGATGGGGAAGCAGAAGCTGCCTCCAGCCATCCAGCCCTGAACATCACGGAAGGAGCTGACTGCTGGAGGAGCATGTCGCACAACCGCTGTCCCTAGAAAATGTCACCAAGCAGCACTGACAATTCACATACACATTTGGAGAAGGAGCAGAGACCGACTGGAAGCTTTTCCACAATTCAGGGCTCGCAAAGTGCACAGTAGCACTGGGCTGGGTACCAAAGTCATCACTCAGGCTATGTTTCCTGCTGAAATCATGAAATAATAGATGTCCAATTAACTGGCAAAGTGAGATGCAAAGAGAAATATTGCTTACAGAGAGCTGGCATCATGCCCATGGAGTTATAATAAGAACATTTTATTTGCCTGGGCTTTAGATAACCTATTTCTATTCTCTCTCTTGCTGCCCCTGGGGCTCCTGCGAGTATATCGGTTTCTTGGAATAACTTTTCTTCTCCAGCATCTCTAAAGCCCTGTCCCAGCTCCACCAGCTCAAATATAATCTCGAATGCTGCTAGACTAAACACAGCTGTAATAGATGGTGTTAGAGACCAGAGTATCTAACACTCAAACTGCACAGACTGCAAAACTGAGGCTGTGGCACTCTTCAAAAGGTGCCTGTGCGGGAGCAGGGAAGGAGAACAGGGGTTAGCCTACTTCATCCTTTAAAATAGGCAGAGCAGGCACAGTTAAAGCAGGAATAGGAAAAGAAAAAAAAAAAAAAAAACAAAAAAAACCAACCGTCCTAGGAAAAAAATTATTTGGCAAGAAAAAAGCCTGCTTCACACTGCAGTTTCCTAAGTTAAAATAAAACCAAGTAGGTGCCAATAGGACTAGACAGATGTCAACTTACCATCGACCTGCCCAGTAAGTTATTAAAATCTCGAGACTACTGCATGCAGAAAATCTTGTGTACAGCGCTCTGGAGCTGATACAAGGCACGTACCACACATCCCTGAAAAACACAACAGGAAAGGATCCAACTGCAGCACACTAAACTATCAAAAACGCATGATTTAGATGAAGGATGTCTAGCATAAACTAAAACCTCCGTACAAGGTGTCCAGCAAAATAAGATTTTTAATGGGTCAGTACCTCCCTACAGCCGCCACAGCAGTAACCTAATTGTTTGCTTAACTTGCCATGTAACCACAGCCTGGGGTAGTAAATAACCAAAACCCTTTCATTGTTGCAGCCATTAACCTAAACTCTGCTTTCTGTAATTCTCTGTATCTGTCTGGCCCAAGAGCGTTTCCGAGTCTTCAGAAACAAGTTAGTAGTTGTAACCTCAGGATAACTGGAGGCATAAAGCAGATAAGTGACTCACTGAAGATCAGAGCGTGACCCAGTTGCGGAACTAAGAATGGAAAACCCTTCGCCTCAACCTCTTAGTCATATATCCCAGCCCTTGGATACCCCGCGTTCCCGGTGCTCTCTGCTCTCAGAAAAGGCAAAGCAAAGACAGCTCCAAGACATTTACACACAGGAATTTATTTGTATTAAACTGCTATTGAAACAGCCCAGAATCGTGACCTGTCAGTTCTGTTTCCTTCTTCCTTCTTTTTTATTCTTAAAAACCTTTTATTCTCCCTTCCTTCTTTTTTATTCTCACACTTCTCATTTTGCAAAGTCTCTTGAACTTCGCTGGAGAAAAATATGAGGTATGTCCCTACTGGGAAGGGAGGCCTTAAAATCACCTACTCGTTAACGCCTTCACTGCTGGTGTTTACCGCTCTCCCAGCCTGACGACAACCGGGAACACGAGGGTGGATGGCTGTGTAAATGTCAAAGCATTAAAAGCCTTGCAGCCTTCCAGCCCAAACTCCGGATAAGCCTGCGCTGCACAGCAAGAAAAAGAAGTTGCTGTTAGGGCATCCGACTGCCCAGCCTGTGCGCCAGGCTGATGTAGGGGCACAAATCCTCATCTTAAGAAACAAAAAGCATAAAAACTAGCATTTTTCCAGACATGGGGAATAAAGCCCCATTGACGTGAGTCAAGACGCTCAAAGATTTGACGCAGCTAATCCTGGGTTTTTCTTCCCCTTTTGTGCTGCAGTGTGTTTAGGAAGACAGGGAAGTTACGTGCCAGGCGGTGGTTGCATTTGCTGAAGACGATGCGGCTTTAACTTCCCGTAGATTCAACCCCAGTTGCTTATCTCAATGCCCTGATCCTACAGGCAGTTTTACAGCACCCGAGGCAAAACCATCTCCAGGCTAACTGCAGAAGTGGAAATAGTATAGCCGTGATACAGCTCCAAGCCAGAAAAATCCTGCTGAGGAGCTAATTTCAGCTCCATCGCTTTTGGGATGGAGCTGGTGCCTGCCCAGCACTACGGTGGGCTCTGCAGACACAGCCGCCCGCTCGGAGCTGCTCCAGAGACCTTGGAGGGATTGATGTGAGCTCGGGATTTTACTCTGTGAAGTGATGACAGAGTGAGAAGGAAAACACAGGATGCGACTGGGGAGTGGAAGATGTTTCCTCTCCGACAGCGCTGTTCTGGGAGCCCAGCAAAGCCCCAGTTCTCACCAGTGGAAGTCTGGTGCAGGTGCAAAAAAGCAATCGAGTCACCAAAGACACAATGAGACAGCCTTTTCCTGCCTTTTCTTGACCTCATCCTTTCTCAAACCAAACACTGCTGTTCTTTCAGCGGGTAAATATCCCCCGTTGCTTTTGCCCAAACAAGAAAAGAAGAAAAACAAATCCAAATCCAGCTCATGCTATCTTTGGGTAGCTGTCTAAAAAGGGCTGTGATGTCTCGGTGTCACGCCGTCAAGCCTTGCAGCTGCAGGACAGTGAGCTGCAGTAGCACAAGGGCATCAGAAATATCTTGCCAGGGTCATGCAGATCAAGCCAAACTTGTGGATTTTCCCCCTTTTTACTGGGAAGGCACCAAATGAGATCTTGGAGGCAAATACAAAATCTCCAACTCCCAGAAGGAAGAAGATCAGAAGAGGAGAGAAAAACCAGGTTGTCTCCAAGGCATTGCCCACATGTCGGTCCTTCACCAGAATATTAACTCCATCCAGATGGGATTCCTCCTGCCATTGCTCTCGACTCCCAGCGCTACATAGGTCTTTCGAAGGGCTAAGAAATGATCCTACAGGAAAACTTTGCTTGTGGACATCCCAGCGGCACCTCGATCTCTGTAGTGAGGTAACAGGCTTGTCCAAAGCAAACACCAGCAAAAAAAACCCAAACCAACAAAAATAAAGAAAATGTCAAGCTCAGAGTTAAGAACAAAGCAGCCAATTGCCGTGTGTTCTTGCACTAAACTGTATTACTGCAAGGAGCAAGTCAGAATATTTTAACCAAAATGTTCCAGCAAAGAATCTGTTTCTGGCAACTATGCTGTATTGGAAATTTCCTTCCAATCAGCACGGCCAGAAAAAAAGCTAACACTGACAACAGCAACCTAATCTATACTGAAAGCTTTTTCCTGTATATTGAAGGAAAGAAAAAACCCGAAAAAAACCCCAACCACAAACTAAACTTGTCCCTATTTGTCTTTTTAGCCTAAACTGACAAACTCAAGAGCTAGATTTCAGCTAGCATCTCAATTCCAAAGGCAAGCTTTGCAAGCAGGCTGTTTTCCTATTACAAATGAAATGAAAAGCACTACTCCCAAACCTGCAGACTTTCCAAAAAATCAGGAACTGCATCCAAGCACGCTGACCTTTTTGCTAAGCTCTAAAAAATGTCATAAACGCAAAGTGCAACAGCATCTGGAACCTGCCCCGACATCTTGAATTTACATTCTCACTTGCTGATGAAAGACACTTTGCATCTTATTTCAAACCAATTCGGTGCCAGAAATCATGCCGCAGCCTGGAGCGTGGCTGTGCTGGGGCAGCGGTCCCAACCTGACCCGGCTGTGGTACGTGAACGGGACCTCACCACGCAGCAGCTTCATCTGGCTACTCTGCCTCTACCCGGTGCTGCGGGGTGGAACAGAAACACCGCGTGTCCTGGTCTTACAAAGGGCTTTTGTTTTCAGGCTGGCTCCTAGCATCCTCACTTCCCCAAGGAAAATCTGTGCATATGATGCAAAATCAATCTGAGAATTGCCTTGATTTGGTTGTATCTGTGGAATAACGCTACGAGTTTTAGTGTCCACCATACGCTGTTGCAGCTGGCAGGTCTTAGAAGGAAACCCGATGCTATTTTGAGAATCCAAGAAATCCCAAAAGCTCAGGTTTGAGGTGTCTAAACCAGAAGAGGAAAAACCAACACGATCTCAATTCTGTCATTTTGAAGCAGGGATTTGCTCCCAGCCCCACGAACCAGGGACTTGCTATAATCCCTGGATCCAGGCAGTGAAAACTGGCTGGCGCACACAGCAGTCATGTCCACGTGTGCTGGGTTCACTCTTTGGCTGGAATAGGAAAAAAAAAGCAAGTAGGTTGTGACGGTGTGCTCCCCCCTGCCTCAATCCTGACCTTCATCTCCCAGAACCCTGCCCAAACGATAACCACCCATGGTGGTCACAATGGGTGCATCTCATCGTGATGGCTCCATCTGGCTCAAAGGTGGTTTCAGGGAGATGGACAACGACACAACCGCCAAGGGCTAACTTGAGCAATGCACCCACGTAACCACAGTACTGTACTGTGGTCAATAAGCAAACACGACTCAAACATGACTATAGGTCAATGGTCTTACTCCCATAAATAGCGAACAGCCCAAGAGACCTTTGAGTTCTCCTGAATGGCAGCAGGCTGCACGCCAGGATCTCCCCTTGGGCAGGGATGCCCTCAAGGTTACTCCTCGAGATTAAGAGATTCCTTGCTGCAACAGATCCTCGATAAGTGGTTCATAGCATGCTAGACTTTGAAATCTTAGCTAAGTGATATAAAGGATTGATTGCACATATATAATCCATTAGACATAAACTGTTGACCAAGTCTGGAACTAGGACTGGATCCAGCCGCACCCAGATTCCTCTCTGAGAAGGAGTTTAGAAAGCAAGGGGGTCCTTTCTGAACCTCGTGACTCAGCAGGAGGGTCTCCCTGACAGCGCTGTCTGTCCCTCTCCTCTAGGCAGTAAACAACAGTGTGCCTCGCCATCAAATCTTGTTAAATCGCTGTCACATTTCTATCAAATTTTGTTACATCATTTTTTTTTATCAATAAATACATCGCTACTTCTCCCTTACGGGTGAAGGGCGTCACTCCTCCCGCAACACGTGCTCAGGGATGTGCAGCCAGAGGGACGTCCACAGCCGCTGTCAGAGCCTGACTGTCCCACACCCACCACGGCACCCGCTTTCCCCTGGTGGCTGCACAGCACAAGCGTCCCCGGGACACAACGGGGGCTTGCTTAGGAGAACTGAAGAATGAAACTGCGTTAACAGGGAGGAGTGACCATCCCAGAAATGACAATCCATTGCAACATCCTTAGGAAAACGATCCTCTGCTTATAGGAAACAGAAGGTCATTAACTTGTATATGTTTCACCCTATCAAAAACTTACGTGTTTGTTTAAACATTTCAAGTGTTCACCTGCCCAGGACTGTGGGTTGATTCTGACATCTGACTTTACACACACGTACATTCACACTCACAATATATAAGACATATATAATCAAGAAACACAAGTTTAGGTCATCCTGACCTGATGCAAGAACCTTTATCCAGAAGACGTGCGTGCCCAGACTACTACTGGGTAGCCGTGTTATGCCAAGTTGGGTCCCCGCTGTGCACAGCATTACCCAGCACTTGGGAAATGCTTATATACACTCAGGTCATTGATTTCCCATTAGCTAAAGGTCACTGAAGGCTCTGTAAAAAGCTTTATACTCTCAGCATGATCATTCTAGGTGACAAATACTTCTGATTTACCCAAGAGCCAAAATATACAGAGTCTGAAATCAATAAGGCATGCAAAGGTTGAGAGAGAGAAAAAACTGGAGACAGACAGAGGTGCCCAATAGCATGTGAAAGGTCATTGGCACCATCTCTCCTGCACTTCCATCCCCCGTGGACGTTGCCCGGCTTGCAGAGCCCGACAGCTGGTGACGCTGCAAGCCTTCCTCTCCCAGCACAGGCAAGGACCACCTTAGCCCACTGCTATTTTCAGTCTGCCTCTAAACGACTGCTTGTTTGGTCCAAGCCTACAAGTCCCACCACCACTCATGAAGCCACATCTGTTTCAGATAATCTGACCCCGCGTTGCGTATCAGAACCCCTCGAATTTTGCCCACTGTATTCTGATAAGCTTTCACCGCTTAATTATTCAAATGATTTCTTTTCTCCTCTGCTTTGGCCCCTGCTTCCACCCCTGGAAAAGCAAACAGGGCAGGTCTCCATGCTGCAGCAGATGGCACTTGGTTTCTCAGCAGCCCCTCTTGCTCATCTCAGCATTTGCCCACCCTGGAGCATCCCCATTTTGTTTGTAGATGCCCTCAACTCTCTCCACCCTTTTTATCCTTCAGAAACACATCCCCAGCCCTGCTCCACTCCCTGCTGACCACTCTTTTGGCCGCCGCTGCCTTTTTGACACATGTCTTCTTGGCTCTTCTCTGTCCCCCAGCTCCTCCCATGTTTTCCACAGAGACATGTCCAGGGTCCAAACAAAACAAGAGTCAATCCCGATGGCATTTTCTTCCATCCATTTTGAATTCCTGCAATGACAGAGAAATAAACACTGAAACTGCAGCTTCTCTGCCACAAAATGTGGCTTTGCCAAGGCTGTGTGTGATCCATCTGCCTGGGGGATAAAACATGGGATTCGTGAAGGCACTGCCTGGTGGGTCAGGAAAAGTCTCCCTCGTTTGTTTAACACACGGTTTAGGCAGGACTAGGAGTATTTTGATTCCGGTACAGTCTGACACCAGGATTTGGCACAGTCTGAGGATGAGAACCTGAGACGAAATTACAAACTCCTTCATTAGGCGAAAAGCAACAGCCCCGCTAACGCTCATTGCCATCTTCGCTGGCTGAGCTCCCTCTGCTCAAGGATGCCCAGCATTTTCCGAGATAAAGAAAGACATTTTGTTCGGAGGGATGGCACGCTCTGCGCCTCCTCTGCATCCCGTGCTGCCTGGAAGCCAGCCAGGGACGGAGCAGGATGGTGAGCCGTGACCTCTGTGCAATTCCGTAGCTGAGTTTTGCCTGTGGACCTGTACAAGCCCTTAAGCTCTCCAAAGGGTACGTGCTTCTTGAATCAATACAGACAGTTTTCATGCCAACAGCTTCCAGACTCACCCTGTGGTAAGAAAAGTCTGGATTGAGGCAGTTTTGCGTGCTTTCATTGCCGCATGCTGCAGCCCTGTCTCCCAATGCTCCCACCCAAAGGCACGGCACCTCCTGGAGACCTCCAAACCTCCCGTGGACACAGCTCACACCCTGGAACCCTCCAGAAAACAGGTATCTCCCACTCCCCCTTTATGGGGGACGGACAGAAGACAGCTCGAGTAACTCACCAAAGGGCTTACATCAAACAATTAGCAGCAGTGCTAATTAAAAACACGCTCCTCGGCTCCGCCTCATGGTTTGAGTAGGAGAACACGGTCCATTGCATGAGTCCCTGGTTTGTAACACCTGTATTCACATCAGCCCCTGCAAGGGAAACTCCTGCCGCCCTGCATCCCACCACAGCCTGGGGGTCACCGTCTCTTTCTAAATGCGATGGACCCTACCAGCAGCGTTCAAACCTCCTGGTCCAGACGGCCAGGACACCCACACCTGAAAAGCCAAAGAAATGAAAAGCAATAGTCTTTAAGGTATAAACGGTGAGCAAAGACGGCTGAACAGCCCTGCTCCCCTGCTCCGCTTCCCCTCCGCTGCAGTCTGCTAAAATTACTGCGCCGTTCCCCATTGGCACCTATAGATTATTTTTTAAATCACCTCCTTCCATGCGGCTTTACGGAGCCTTTGGTATTCTCTGGCTGCAATTAATTTTCCAGTCTCAGTGAAAGGCTCATGAAGTAACAAAAAGCCTGCAGAAAGGTGGTTGCTTTCCACTGAGCATCTCGACAGCTTTCTGGAGGGGCCTCCAGGGCCTCAAGTGTCAGTTTTGCTCCCGATTTCCCATTTCTGTTGCCGTGTGGATGGCGAGAGCCCCAAATCCTTGCATCCCACTTGCCAACACTGACATTGTCCCCCTGCTGGTGGCAGGCGCTGCCCCCCCCGGGCAGAAACCTGGCACAAAAGAGAAGCTGAGGCTGTGACCCAAAGCCACCCAAGGCAAGGAGACACCATCTGCAGGTGGGGCAGCTGGGTTTTTCTGAGCATTAAAGAGCAAGAAAGGCCCGAGTTCAAAGAGGTTTGTGCTGAGGGTGCCCAAACCCACAGGCAGAGGGTTTTGGTGTGGAAACTTCCCTTCCTCCTTGTCAAGGGTCAGGCTGCGGATCTCGCACCTCCCTCCTGATACGAACCAGCTGCTACAACTTCCCCACGTCTTATTTTTTTTTTCCTGAATATTTTATTTTAAGCCATCCCTGCGTGAGGCAAAACCACAAAAAGCAAAGACGAAGCGGGGCTGTGAGGACATCAGGCCACCACGGCCAGCCCCACAGGAAGGTAACACGGCACGTCGGCATGCTTGAGGGGACATTGGTGGCGCTAGATGTGGGGGGACACTGAGAAGTGACAAAGGGAAAGGAACTTCAGGTCTTGCAGGGAAAGGGCAGCAGGGCCTGATTCCCAGCTCCAGCATTGAGCCGGCAGGCAGGAGGGTGGGGTGGGGGGGGTGTCACCCACATTTTATGGGTGTTCGCACCCCCTCTACTCCAGCCCTTTGCAACCCAAGGGCTGGGCACTACCTGCAACACCGGTTGCAGAAATAAAAGCTCCTGCTGAGCGCAACAGCCTGACGGCAGTTTTTGGTTGTGCTTTGCTTGATCGTTTCACAGGGCACCCGTCACGGGAACAGCTGCTGCCCGTGGGTGTCCAAGACAGATCCCCACTGCCGCGGCAGCCAGGCTGCGGGAAGCAGTGGCGGCATTTGTCGGAGCCCAGGAACAGAAAATGGATTTCAGATGGGCCACTGCGGAGTGGCCACACAGCCCCGGCTCCTGCAGCGCCTTGCACAGACACAGCGCCGGCAGCGAGAGGCTCAGCCAGCCCCACCGCCCGGCCGAGCATTGCCCCCGTCCCGCCATGGGGCTCTCCCACAGCCACCCAGCTCCTGCACGGACAAACCCCAGCCGCCACAATCCAAGCTAGATCCCCGATTTGATTTAATCAAGGAGAGAGCAGAAGAGTGCCATTATGCCTGTCCAGACCCAGTGCCACCCACCCTTCCCACCTCTTCCCCAAACAGCCAGGTATCGATGGCTTTATTAAATCCTACTTTTTTTGTTTTGGTTTGGTTTTTTTCCCCCCCTCCCCCTCTTGCCCTTGACAAGAGGGTTTATGAGCAAGACCAGGGTAGGCAAGCCCTTAAATTCAAGCAACACAACTTGCTTGTAAGTCACCAGACCCCGCACCCTCCCTGGCACGGTTTTGCACCGCAGCCACGCAGCACCCTGCCAAGACACCGGCTTTCCCCGCGGGCTGCCGCAAAGGTCCGGCTTACATAAGGAGGAACAAACTGGCTTTTCTTCGCCACCCTTTCAATGCTGCCATTCATCCCTTGCCCTCCGTCCTCCCAGTGCCACCTTGAGGGATGCAAAACACATAGCCAAAACACTTCATCTCACATGTCATCCCAGGGCAACTTTTTGCTGTCTGCGGGTAACGGGTTTACAAGTTTGTCCCCCGAACCACAAGTGAATCAAAGGGTTAAGGCAAAAACTACTGAGATGTAAAGGTACTCATGTGTTAAGGGACACTCCGTACCCGGCAAAGCCATGTCACTGCTCAAAAAGCAAAGAGCTCTGAAGCCTGACAGTCCTTCCCGGGAGCACGCAGGGGCTGCAGGGCCAGGTCACACGCATCCCACTGGAGCAGTGAATCCGGCATCAAACAGCAAGGGACCAAATCTGTTCAATGGCTGTGTAAAGACTTTGGTTTCAACGCTGAGCAAACACTAAAGCTGGTCTCAGTTCTACCCGGCTGGAAACATCTTGGTCAAACCCCAGGTTATTTTTGCATCTGCGCATCGGTTCTGCCTGGTTAGAGACTCCGTGCTGACTTTGGCCAAGTGGTCAACCCCAGGGAAAAGCAAGCCAGGAGGGAAACAGGACATAATTTTGCAGGCTGAGCATGCAATGACAAAGCCAGGTTTATTCAGATACAAATAGGCCGCTTCAAAGCATTTTTCTACCCCTTATAAAATCAGTACTAGCATCATAACCATCTACACTCCAGGATTTTTAGCCCTCTTCTGACTTCAGGCACGCACGGATGCATACCACCTCCCCTTTCCAGTCATTCTGCCATTATTTGTCAAATGCCAAATTCCAGCTCCTTTAGGAAACCAGGGGGGAAGGAAGCATGGCTGGTTGAACTCTTTGTCCTTCTTTTCCACCCCCCGCACACTTCTACATCATCAGAACAGAGCAAGAAACCCACAAAAAATGCACATTCCTAAAGCCGGAGGCTCCATCCCAGTTCTGGCAAGCCAGTGGTCTTACCACAAAGCTCAGCGCAGCCTGGATCCCCTTTGACTTCTTAACAATACATTCACAGCGCTGGAAGGGTGGGGAGGGAGGGCTTCAAAAGAAAAGAGCAGCAAGGAACAATCTATTTTGAACCCAGAAACAATCCACTGCAACGTGAACCCTCTCCATCTGAGCTTTACTGCTCCTCCCAGCAAGCACTTTGAAGCGTGGCAATGGGAAACGAGGATAGAGCCAAGAGCGCCCAGCGCACTGGTTAGGTATGGGTCTACAAAGATTAAAATGTCTTAAATGCCAACGCAGGCTGGACCTGATGGGGTGAAAGAGGGAAAGCACACAAGACAGAGCCCTCCGCGGCCTTACGCCATCCATACATCCTGACTGCAGTTCTTACGGAGGCTGATGAAGCCATTGGGATGCAGGCAGCTCACTGAACCTTGCCTATGGGGTGTTTTGGACCTCAGCATAACATAGGGCGATATTAACACGTAATGCTGGAATGTAGCCCCTTTATCCAGCTTTGGGTGGGGAGAGAGGAATCAGTGCCTTCAAAGTCTCCCCTCTCTGGCCAATGTCCACAAGGGAAGGGAGGGCTTTTTTCTTCTATTGCTGTTAAATTACAAGGCAACCATAAGGAGAGGATATGCTCTCCCATCACACGGAGCAGCTGCCGTACAGGATTTGCAGCCATTTTGCACCTTCTCTGCCAATTGCACAATCAGGACTCTGCTGCCAAAAACGATGGTAACACAGCAACCCGTTCCTCCTCTGCCCCGGATGACTGAGTGGTGACCTTGAAAAGATGCTCCTGGGCTCTTGCCCAGGGCAAGCCATGGCCAGAAATCACAGGACAACTGTGGTTGAGGAGGCAGCAGCCAGCGTGCAGGGTGAGCCGGCGTCACGGGGGTACATCAGCCAAGCGCTGGTTGGAAGGGCAGGAAAAGAGAGGACCAGATCAAGAGGTGCAGGGGAAGCAGCTGGAAGGAAGTTTGCATGGCATCTGCGCTACGGTCCCAGCCACCCACCTCTACACATACTAAACATCAATTAAATTTAAATTAAAAGAGAAAAAAATAAACACTTTGTAAAGACAAGAGATGAAAACATCCATGCTGTATCTTTGAAGAGGGAGATGAACCCACCCTGAAGAAATGTAAATGTAGCAGGAACCAAGAGACTCCCGGGATTACTCATTACAGGAGACGAGACTCTCAACATCTTTCTGTTTTGCAGCAATTAGCTGATAACTGGGAAAAAAAAAGTTGAATAGATCAACACTTTTCTATTATTAGTTTTAAATAATGACTCAGAAACAGGCACTTCCGTTTTCCCCAAGCTGTGAAGAGCTAAGCACCAAGACCCTGACCACGGCTTCAGGCTCATTTAAACTGCAAATATCTGCAAAAATTACAGGAGAGTGGTGTGAATACGAGAAACAGTTCGCTTCAAGCTTAACTACTACCAATTACCTTTCCTTTATAGGTTAAAAAGCTTGATACAGAGTATTTCACTAGGAAAAGCAGGCAATGCCAAGAAGATGCATGTGTACAGAGGTTGGGGAAGCAAGGAGAGAGAGGGAAAAAGTCTCATCTGCTGATGACTTCGGAGAGAAACTGAGTAAAAGGCCAATATAAAGAAGTGTACCCAAAACACAAGGCTGCCTCCCAAGGCCTGACCCTGGACGTTAATCACTGATACCATCCACAGCCCAGGGAAATAATTAAGCATTTCAGCTCTGAGAGAGTTGCCTGCCCAATCTGCTAAGCAGACAGATTTTGTAGAGCAATTCAGAGAGAAAGAGAGAAGCAGATTCAGCTGATGAGACACAAAAAGTCTCTCTAAAAGCATTAATTTCCTTTGGGAAGCAGCCCACATGCTCCTAGCACAGTGGGCAACCATCACTCCTGCAGCAGGTCCCAGCAAGGCTGATGATTAAATCTGCATCAGTCATTTGGTATAAACAGAAAGGCAGCGGATGAGGATGCAGCATCACGAGCAGTAGCTGGCACTCCGAAAACAAATGAAGTTTGAGTTCACCTTGATGCTTGCTTATTGAAAGAAACCTTTTGGATCTCCTTCTTCCAGGGATAAGCATCTGCATCCCTGCCACGTCCCCATAAAGCACGCAGAGGAATGAGGACATAGCACAGTCCTCAAGGGACCTGCACCATACTCAGCAGTGACCAGACCACGGAGCAAGCACACCACTTCCCCCTGCTCCTGTAAACGGCTGCAATAACAGTTGACCTGCGTTTCTGCCTAAGCTACTGCGGTGTGAAGCCTGGATGCCAATTTCAGGACAGCAGACCCATCCAAGAGTACGCTCTGCCCATCCTGCCACAACACCCAAGAACTTCAGGCACCATCCTGCAATAAGACATGTCACGGAAGATGCTCCACACTAGCAAGGCATACAGGGGCTGAGGAACCTCAGCATTTTGGAAAGTAGAGTCCCACCACCACTTTGCTGGAAGGTGAAGCAGTGCAGAGGTATTGTGTTGGCCACCTGCATGTCCTGAAACGCGCCACGGGGCTTGGCATCACTGCTCCCAACAGCCATTTCCTTCCTGTGACCCTGGCGTCACGCTCACCAGCTGTGAGTGGCGTGCGTCACCGGAGCACTGGTATTCTTCCAGAGCTGTTTGGCAGAGTCAGGCACTGACCCATCTGATCTGCCCTGAGCCCAGCTCAGAGTGACCGCCAGCAGACATGGCTGGCGAAGGCACCACCGACAAACCCACCTCCCAAAGAGAAGTGAGTGCTCTGCAAACCTCAGACCTCCAAAACAGCAGCCCTGAGACAACACACAGAGGCAGGTGCATCATTTCTTGGGTTTTACTTTTTTTTTTTTTATTCCTTCCCTTCCTTTGCCACGACACACACTTCGTATTAAATATCTTAAATATATTAATTTTTTTAAAAGTATTAATAAAAAGCTACTGAAGGACACGGCTGGCAGAGTGACCAAGGGCAGCAACCCATTGCAAAACACGGGGACATTTTAAAAAAAGAAAATCCAGAAAACAAACAGAAAATGGCATTTTTTGCATATGCACAGCTGGCTGGAATACCCTGGACTCTGGCATTATTGCAAAAATGGAAGGGGAAGCAGTAGAAAAAATATATTCCATTGTACCAACCTGTACGGGGAAAGGAGTTAAGAGCAAAAAATGAGGAGGCTTTAAACATTTTTGGTATTTCAGATGTTCCCTCCCACACCCACCGCCCAATCACTTTTAGTCTTTAAGCAAGTTTTCTGGCTTGGGGTAGCCAAAGAGTACAAAATCTGCTTCATAAAGCTTGTAGAGCTGCTGCCTCCAAGCCAGTGGGATTTTGGCAAACCAGTCATCTTCCCAGCTGCTGGCAGTCCTGTTCCGGTAGCTGGGGGGGAAGCGAAGCAGCCTGTCCACTTTGAGGAGCTGCAATAGATAAGCAGCATCCTCATCCAGAGTCTCCAGCTTCCCAATGAAATCATAGTCTATCTGGCACGGATGGCACAGACGGTAAACCTGCCTCCAGTGCTCATTGAAGGGGGCCATCTTCTCTGTCCTAGGATCCAGTAAGTACTGGATGAAGTCAGAAAAGGAGACTTTGAGGCCTGCCCCAAAGGCCTCGCTAACGGAGGTGGGAAGGTTGGTATGGTTGGAGTACAGCTTAAGCATGGGGATGGCAAAACGCCGGTAGAACTCCTCATTCTCTAGCTCAAATTTGCTGCGAAAGGCAGAGATGAGGCGGACAAAAGGGTCTCGTACAAAAAGAAACTTAGTGTACTTCTTCAGCTTGATCTTCATGAGGTGCCGGGAGAACTTCCCATAACGGCGCCAGAATTTGTTGAAGGTCAAGTGGGTGCTGGTGTTGTGGACATGTTCCCGGGGGATATCCAGAGGGTTCCGGTATGGGACCCCCTGGTCCAGCAGGCTCTCACTTAGCACAATCATCACCCGTTTCCAGTTGGTGCAGGCCACCTTGGGGACGTAACAGTAGATGATGCCATGGCGGTCATCCACGATCAGGTGGTTGAGCTCGTAGTTTGGGATGTCATCAAAGGAGCGGTCCTTGGTAGGGAAGGCGAAGCTGGAATTGGCACAAAACTCCCGCAATGTTCTCTGCCTCTCTATCTGCAGTTTCTCTTGGTCCAAGCTGTTTCTGGCATTGTGCGTAGACCAGTCATAGCCCCGCACATTCTCCTCCAAATTGTTCACCACAGGCTTGCTAGAGCCCTGGACAAGTAGCTGCTCTGCCTTTCGGGAGACAGAGCTGTTCTGTTTCAGGCTCGAACTAAGCAGCTTTGCCAAAAATTCATCCACATCTGGCAAGGCTTGCCAGTCTTCACCTGCTGTGATACCAGGGATGGCTCCTGGGGAATGAGGCCTGGAGAAGGACGTATGCAGGTAGAAGTGAGCCGTTCCCACATTGTCCCAGTAAACAATGATCAGGAGGATCATGAAGATGGAGACCAGCACCACAGAGAGACGGAGGAGCCGTGCTTTGGTCATCCTGACACCTACTGTGATAGCTGGCTTTCACCTGGATTCACCTCTGGCTTGCAGAGTGAGGCTTGGGATCCAGCATGGTGCTGCAGATCAGGAGCCTGGAAAGGTACCAGAAAAAAAGTTAGTTGAACCCTTAATCACTCTGGTTTGGAGAGAATGACCTTGCACAATCAAGACTGGATGCAGGGCTGACCATCCGTTTCCACATGGGGAGAGCTGTGTGAGTCTGAGGTACCCATAGCGACCCCGTGGAGAAGAGCTGACTGGCCAAAAGGAGGCACAACATGTTGGAATTTTACCAGTTTCCATAGCAATCATGGGTTTTTTATCAATCTCAAGCTTCTAGAGTCACATGATTTCAAAAGAAACTCTGTTTTCATTTAAAAATAAATGAAATAGAAAGATTTCAGGCCTAGAGTTTACAGAGGGAAGTTTGAGAGTACTAAAAAATACAAGTCTATACAGAAAGTATGCAGCGCCAACTACCTTTCAGACCTCCTTGATTTTTAAGGACACCTAACACACAACAGGAAGAAGGAGGACTCTGTCCATGGTTTTAGCTTGTGGTATCACACTGTCATCTCATCTACCCGTGAAGATGCTCTGTACCACTGTGCCGAAAACAAAGACCTTATCGGACTTATAAATACATAGCTGGAGATGCCATTGTCTCAGTGGCTAAAGCAAGCCCCTGTTGAGAGAACATCACTGACCTAAATACACCATCTGATCTGATCTGTGGGAAGGCCCCCAGTAGAGATCACCTCCATGGTATCTGCTTCATTTTGTCAAGATTACACAAACAGTTTTCCTACAAAAACCCCCAAATGGAAATGGCCTCAATAAGAGTCACGCATCAATAAAAATCTAAAGGAATGATTACTTTTAACTGAATGATTTCTGATTAAGGATGCTTTGGTAAATCTTTGTCCATGTCCGGACTCTGTTGAGTCAGGACCTCTTTTCCTGGTTTAACGTAACTTATATTTCTATCACACTGATCCCTAACAACTCTTGATCACCAATGACAGGCAAGAAACCCCTGTTAAAAAAGGCAGCTCAGATGATCTTTTCTGGAGGCTACAGCAGGTTTGGTTTTTTTACTTCAGCCAGTGCCATCTTTTCACTGCTACCTGCTTCCTCTCAGCTCCTTCTCACCAGCAAGCTCCTCCAGGGAGATCCGTCTCTCCACCCTGCTGCATGTTTTCTGGTCCAAGGCTCCATGCAGAGGTAGGCTGGCAAACCAGCCCTGCTCTCTCTCCAAGCGATCAAGGAGCCAGGGAAGAACAACATAGTAAAGTGAGGAGCAGCTATCTGATATTTTGAGAGAGAAACCAAGGTTTGCTGTTTTACAGTCTCTCTTTGCAAGGTTTAACATCAAAAGACAAGCAAAAAGTAGTCACTCCAATCTCCTCCTCCCCTCCAAGCACAGTCCAGCCCCTGATTATAAATACAGAAGGGCACCTACTGATCGAAAACAAGACCCACCATTTCTGCAGACATCCCCCTTCTTTCTAACGACTTCAGAACAAACCCTACAAACACCAGCTCTGAAAACAAAACCACTTCAGGGCAGGCTGCCCTGAAAAGCTTTGCAAAAAGAAGACTAGGTCTCTCTTCCTCCCAAAATACAGATGTTGCCCCCCAGCCAGTTCACATGCTACCCCTCAACAGCACCAAGCCCACCCTGTACAGGGACGCAAAGAACCCGAGAGTCCAGATATGCAGAAGTGCTGAGCTCTGTCATTCCCAGGGGAAACGTGCTCAACACCTTTGAACCTCACAGCAGCCTTGCATTGAACAATTTATCTGAAAAGCCACCTGCATGGTTGTGCTTATGCCTCAGGGATGCCAAATTTTAACAAAGGCCTGGTTTCAAACACTAGACCAAAAGCATTAGATCAGAGTTTAGTAGCAAAAGGGAACAATATCAGATACAGTTACATATCAAAGTATTAGCTCAGCTTGTCCCAAAAAGACATAAAATGCAGAACCGAAGGTTTAGGGTTTTTCCACCTTGGTGTATTTATTTACGCTTTGGAGGCAGGGAGAGCCAGAAATTCAGCGTAGCTGTAGCCTAACATGTGGCTTTGCACTGCAACGCTGTGTTTCCTGGAGCTAGGCTCTTATTCTACATGTGGAGAGGAGCTGAAGGAACTGCAGACATAACATTTTGCACTCTGCGGTGCAAGAAGCAGGTATTACTCAGCAGTAATTCTCTACATTTAGCTAGTCAAGATTGAGGATGGAGCAGATCTAAAAAGAAACACCCAGATAGATAAGCATGGAGTTAAAGAAGGGGCAAATTACATATGTGCGTCAGCACTTCAGGCCAGGCATCTCAGTCCAACAGCAGAAGATAATGGAGTGACGCTGCCAAGCCTACTGCTTGGCACACTTCTGGATTTGCGTTTTGCCTGAATCTGTTCTTGCTTTCAAGACGGTTAGCTGTTCAGGGCAGGGACTGCTTCCTATTCTGCATGAATAGAGTGCCCACTGCGCACATAATTCATAGCACACTGGGTTTCCAACGCTGCTAGAGACCTTTAGGCTGGCTGGAATGCAGCAAGCTTGGAAAGCTGCACGGAGCATCCCTTTCTGCCACCCCTATACCCAGCAGCTCCCACAGCTTTGGGCAGCGCAGCAGCCTGGTAGTGTTTCTGCAAAGCTGTCCTACCCCAGCACGGACAGCTCACCCTCTCAGCAGCAGTGACAGAAGCAAAAGAGACGCTGTGTGTGGCACACGCATTCCTCGGGCAAACGGAAGGAGGGCTCTTCGTCAAAGCCACCACCATAATGTAGCTTTACCAAGCACACCCCAAGGGCTCGAGCCTGCTTTCCAGGACACAGCACGAAGGTCTGCCAGAGTGTTTGGCTTTTCCAAGACACACAGCAGCCAGTGAGCGGCACAGAATCGAAATGACTCCACTTCTATTAACTCTATCAGTGCCAGAGAGGAACCCTGGAAAAGAGCAATAACGCAGCTTAACTCCCCCTCATGAGAAAAACGCTGCAGAAAACAGAGTTACTCTGTTGACTATGATACATCCTCTTCCTGAGCACTTCATAAAAGACGCCAGACTGAAAGCACAAATTAGAGGTCTCTGTGCACATCAGAGGGGACGCGCCTCCATCATTCCCTTGCCAGAATCAAAAGGAAAAGCTTCCCGGAGGAGCCAAGAATTTACATTCAAGTTTAACCCAAAGTCACCAGCCAACAAGAACGTGCACCAGAATCCACACAAAGCTGCTTCTGTGACATGATGCTGGCAAACCGGGAAACGGACCAAGTGCTATAATAGTCCTACAGAGTCTCTTGAGCAGCCATCCCATGATCATCTCCAACCTTGAACCTGGCCTGGGTGTGAACCAAGGCTAACTTCTCCCCATCCCAGGCCCAAGAAAGACACTGAAGGTCTGAGGTCACTGGTCCCGTCCTCTCCCATCACAAGCTGCCGTGTCAAACAACCACCTCTCAAACTCTCATTTAAAACCAGAAAGGGGCCTGTCCCCCCAGCGCTCTTATTGCAAAAGCTATTGCAGATGCAACTCCTCAGGGATTTGGAAACCTTATTTGCACTTCACAGCCTGATTGTAACTGTTTGTTCTCAGGGCAAACAGCAGCTTAAGTAATTCCTGTCTCTTTCTTCCTCTCCTCTTGGCTTTTATGCAATGACTACATTCTCCCACAGCCTCTCTTTGCAAAAGAAAGTAACTCCAGCTCGCTTACAGGAGCAGTAAAGGCCTACAGAAAATAAGGGAGCTTATACATGGGTATGTGCCGGAGATGGGACAATAACCCCTCTCTATGAATGGCGATGGTTTCGAAGGGACTGTGCCTCCAAAGGCTTAGCTGCAGATTCCATCTCTTCTTGCTTTGTGTTTCCCCAGGCTCGTCCCTCTCCCATTGCTCCTAACTCCCCGCAGGGAAGCACAAGACACAGGTCAAGCACTAAGCACCAGCTCGCCTCCTCCAGCGCCCACTCGTTCTAATGTGAGACAATACGGGATTTCAAGCTTGGGCTTTGCCTGCTTCTAAAGACGGAAAAAGGTGGAATGAGAACTTTTGAAAATCTACATAAAACCCAAATTGAAATGGATACTTTCCCCTGGGGCACCTGCATTCACCAGCAATCACTCAACCCATGCAGCCTTCTTCACCCACATATCATGGTACCCACCTGCTACCAGTTACACTTAGGGAATAAGCAGGCTCTAGGCAAGTGGAACCAATTTAACCTCCTGCAGGTGCAGAACAAGCTCCCATCAGCCAAAGCAGATGGATGCTGTATCAATAATCAGAAACAAATTTCACCTGCTTGGCCATCGCTCAATAGATTGATTCTCCCCAGCCTTCCAAAAAATCTAGCACCCTTTGCAAAGCAGGGAAGTTTTAATCCACGTAATGACATCAGTGGATATATGCAGTGTAAGCAAAAAATAGGGCTTGCATTGCATGTTTTACCCTGGCTTAGCACGTATATGCTAGAGATCAGCAAAAGAACATCCTAATCTATGTAGCTACCCCAGTGCCTTGCCTCCCATCGCTGCCACCAAGCCTGGTTTGGAGAGGCTTGGCAGCACCGGTCACCTCTTTTTTAATACCCATAATTGGAAGTTGTCTCTCTTATTTCTAAGACTTCCAGCAGGAAACTCCCAAAACGCAACATGCCCTGTGTGTTCATTAACTTTGTCACAAACTTCAAGCACACCCATCATTCTTGGCCTTACAAACACAGGAAGAGTCTCAGCAAGCCTCGGTGCCTATAGCCCGTGCCAACAAAACCCCAGAACGTTTGTTGTAGGTCAACAACGGGGGCCAGAAATCAGACCCTGCCACTCGCACAACCTCCCTTTGCCTTACAAACACCGCATTTAAGCATAGTTTCCATGCCGTACATCGTCCAGCTCTGCTCTGAAGTTCTGTGCGTGAAGTTCAAGCGGGATTAATCCCGTTAACGGCCGCCTCGGTAGAGGGATGTTAAAACCCACGGTCTACGGTGGATAGAAACGCTCCGCCGAGGAGGCTGTTCCCCGGGTTTGCTTTTGTAGCCGCTCGGACCGCAGAGGCTCCCAAGTCCAGAAGCGACACAGGCTGCAGGACAAGACAGTTAAACTGCACGAGCGGGCCGTTACCGACCCTCAGGCCCGGCACCGGCGGCGGGGGGAAGGAGGGGGGAGAGAAAAGCCAGCGTTTCACGGTGTGGAGAAGAGGAACCGCCCGGCAGAGCCGCCCGCCACCCCGCAGACCTCCGAGCGCCCGCAGCCCCGGCCGCCTCCCCGCCACCATGAGGGCGGGCA
>VYXH01004461.1:554227-599905 GCA_013397275.1 Burhinus bistriatus | reverse complement strand
CGGTGCGGCCCGGCCCGCCAGGAGGGCCCGTAGGCCGGGCCGGGAGCTGCGCTGGGCGGGCGGGGACAGCAGCCCCCGGCTCCTTCCCACAGCCCGAGAGAGACCGGGGGTAGCAAACGCTGAGGAGAGAGGACTTTCCTCTCAAAGCTCTCTGAAATGGGGCTGCGTGGCCAACCTCCCCCCTTCGAGCCACTACACACGGAAAGTTGAAGCTAAAAGTCATTTTTCAGTGGGTTCCAGGTTGTGCGGAGGACTCGGGTCCCCCTCAGCGCCTGCCCTGCCCCAGGGAGAAGGAGCCAGCGGTGGACGAGGCGGCAGCAGCCCTCGGCCCGAGATGGCCGCAGCATCCCCAGCCCCGACATCGCTGCTTGCTGCAGCTCGCAGATAGATGAGTCCGTTTCGAGCTGTTCCGTGGAAGAAAACACGGCTTTTTGGGTTCCAGCCCAACAGCCTGTATTAGGGAGCAAAGTATAAATAACTGGGTACAGAAAGGCTAGAAAACGCTGCTTGAAAAGGCCAGAAAAGTTTCAGCTCCCTTTGCTGCTCTTAACATTTGTGATCGAGAAGAATCAAACCAAAAAGCTGTTAGCCCGGCACTGAAAATGAGCACGGTCCCGCTTTGCGCAGGAGGTGGGCTGCAACCTCACCTCTAGCAATTACCAAAGCTACAAATTGTAATTTACAGATTCCACCTCCGAGATCTCAAATCCCCAAACTCTACATTTATTAACAGACTTAAAACGTAGGTTTTACAAACCAGGAAATTAGTACATCACATGGCTCCGTACTCTTCGCAACAGTCATGGCAAATTATCAAACTCTGTTACACAACTTCCCTTCAGAGATACAGGCTCAAACCGATGGATTTGGCTCAGATGTCCCACTCTTTGCATGAAATAGCTCCAAACACTGCAACTCTTCATGGTGATTCAGCCCAAAGGTATTTAGAGGAGAAGTATACGCTTGGAAAACTCCGTTTTCCCTCACTTTCGGTCCTTCAGTGCTTGCAGGTCACGTGAGGTCTTGTAAATAGAGGCTTGGCTCACGACCTGCTGGCACAGGTTTGCTTTACACACACCCATCCTGTCATTTATCTGTGTGTCCTTTTTTTATATGTTTGTTTATGTGAAATAGTCAGCCCCGGGGAACAAGTTTTCCTGACCTTCACACTTCGCAATCGCACCTCTTGGTGCTTCTTTCTGTTTCATAAGGAAAATTGGCTGCTCGCTTACGCCGTCGTACATGCTTGTATTGCATCCCTACTTCAGGGGTTTATAGCATTTTATAAATACGAGTAATTTAAGCTTTCTTATCCCTGGAGTGAGCTATCCCTCCTCATCTTGACAGGTGGCAAAGCAAGAAGGAGCGTGCCTGATGTCACACAGCAAGTCAGAAAGAGCACGTAGGAGAATTCTTTGCAAGTTCTGCAGCTGTAAAAAAGGTTCTTCATCCCTTTGAACAATGCAGAAACCTACCCGAGATTGTCATCTTCGATACTTCGGCAGACCGAGGAGGGAAGCCACTCCTGTTTGGGGCATGGAGTCACTATTTATTCAGTGCAATGACCAGAACCACTTAATTTGCAGCATATTTAAAAAGCAGGAACAATACTTTAAAAAAAGCCCCTTATGGAGAAGGCTGCTGGCTGGAGATGTTTGTTCCAAAAAGAAAAAACACATTCCCGAAGTTTACCTCCAGGCTAGCTCTTATCAGGGTCTTCACCTATCACCACGCTGCTTCTCCCGGCTCAGTCAGATCTGAAGTGCTCTGTCAATGGAAAAGAGCTTGGAGCAATCTCTGGCTGCTCTCACAGCCAAACATCTGCTCACCCAAACAGCATTCCAGGCGTGTGTTACACCTCCCAGCTTCACAGCAACACACAGGGACAGCGGGGAAGAAAAGGGAAACTATTTCTCAGGCATTTACATTTGGTTTTAATAGTCAGGGAGCCTTTTGGATGTATGGGTGGCATCCACGCTTTTGCCCTGGGAAGAAAGGCGGCTTGGGCTCCATGCTGACATCTTCTGGGAGGTGAACGCTGCTGGGAAAATAAGGTTTTCCTCTTCTCTTGGACTCTGTTAACACACTACTTGTCTTAAACTGAAGCTAACAGCTAGAGCTCCCAGTACAGAGAGGAAAGACTTGCAGTAGGGATATGGAAAAAAGAATATACAACGTATAAGGTCCCCCTCGCCCTGCTAACCTTCCCTCTGCTTTTCAGCACCCCAACACAAAAGCTAAAATACATTTTAAGGCGCACTGCCCCTGCACTTGCTTCCAGCAGTCTCAAGATTGCAATCCCTTGGGGCCACAGAGTCCTGCTCCTCCAGTGACTTCTATTTAGGCTTCGGCTGGTTCCCCAAGCGAGCGACTGGCTGCTGCTTTTGCCGACTGCTGGCACCATCTGCAGGCCCTGCAAGCGAGGCAAGATGAAGTACACGGTCAAGTTTCTCACGCTTCAACTTGAGTCTCATTGCCAGTCAGAATGGGGAAGAGACAGATTGCCATGGGCTGTGGAGGGGAGAGTTTGGCAAAGGCACTAGGATCTGCACATCGTTGCCGTAAGATAATCCCAAGGCGACACTTTCAGTGGAAGCACTATGTTGTCACATGGCTAACTCAGATTAAACAGTGTACTTCACATATGGATCAGACTAGGATTACGAACACCTCTCAAAAATGTTATTTTATCTTCCTAAGAGGTTATTTTTGGCTAAGAGGGAGAGACGGAGTGTAACTCATTCTGGAACATTGCCCATGTCATCTGTTGCAAAAAAAAAAAAAAAGGTAAAAACTTGGCTGTAAAACCCATACCCATGTGACTGCTTTCCCAACTGGACCGTTTGTGTGTTGCATTTACAGCTCTTTAGGTTCAGATTGCAACAGAGCAAGTGCTGAAGAATCTAGTAGTGCCTCCTGAGCTAGCCAACCTGATATTTCATGTACTCACCCTTGCCTTGCTTCTGTAGGACCCGTGCTTTGACGCGGTGAGCGTTGCTCTGCTGGATGGTGCCTGCAGGAGCAGCGTCTTTTGGCAGCACCTCTAGTGGAGTCCTCTCTATCAAAGACAGGGAGTGCTTCATTATATACGATGGGAGCAGAACACAGTTTAAAAAACATTTTGCAATGCATGAGTTTGTAACGGCTAGCCAAAATAAATCGCAGCATTATAAATCAAAAGTTAACCACTCTTTAAATTAAAAAAAGATGTAAGAAAAACTAATGAGCTTCAGTAATCACCCCTTGCCAGAATGGGGAAGAATTCTGGCTTTGTTTCAATAGGATTTGGGTTCCCTGTTCCTCTAAACTCATCCTGGCTGCCTGTGTCTGCACAAGGCAAAACAGCTGAAGCTGGCAGATGGTCAGTGCAGCCTGTCACGTCTTGGTCTCTGCTGAGGCTTGGTTTGGGTGCAAAACTGTCTGAACGACTAGACTGAGATCAGCACCTTGTTGCATGTGAACCCAACTGAACACTAATTCTTTCCCCTAGGTTACAGAGGCATAGTTGAGGCAGTGGTCTACAAAGGATATGCTTTCTTACCCATCAAAAGCTACTTAGACGATATGAAAAAAAAAAAAAAAGGAGCTATTAGTAATCTGATCTTAAGCTTTTACTCTGGCTTATTTCTCACATGACAATCCATCTTTTCCAACAAAGCTGATGCAGGATGTCTCCAGTGGCTCTTTGGCCCCTACCTGAATGGTGGCCGATAGGAACCTTGACCTTTGCGGCAATGGATGTGCTACTCGCAGCTTTTGACTGATGGAAGAGTCTGGCTTGGCGCAGGTGGTTCTCACAAGCTTTGTCTGTATTGGGGCTTGAGGGATTCCAATGCTTAGCTTCTGAGGTCTGAAAGACACCAAATGGAGTTAACCTCAGTGGTGATGTCTCTCACCTGTGATTGTTACCACATTGTACCAAAAATATTCCCTTCACACCTGACTTTAGGCAGGTTTAGGCAGGAGGTCAAGGGCATTATAGCAAAATAAAGATATTTAATTTATTCCTTATGCAGCTTGTACTATGTTTCTCTTACTGTATCCAAAAATCACCCTAGCTCCACTGGGTCAATGTCTTCTGCTCAACCCGTCGCCATTAGAAAGACGAAGGACCTACCCTGTGGAAGTTTGGTTCAAGAGAGCGAGATCTTTTCTTTGTGGCTGTCCTCTCAGCAGACATCTCCTGGTCTTTCCTGTTCTTCAGCACTCCCCTAGCTGGGGAGCACAGCTGGTTCCCAGCTGTGGGCTCTGACAGGAAACTCCCAAAACTCACACTGTCTCTCGTCTGAGAATCTGGGGAGGAATTGGCCTCTAGATACTTCAGCTCAAGCATGTCCTCCTCAGAGAAGTGGGCTGAGGAGACTTCACTCCCAAGGTCTCTCTGTTGGGCTCTAGAACGGCGACTGGCTGCAATGAGGGAGATGCTTTTGGTGTTGACAGCAATTTCCTTCAAGGTCTCCAGACTCAGGGGAACAGCAGCAATGTCTGTGGGTGACTTTTTCCCATGCAAGTCTAGAGAGGTGGGGGAACACAGCCTGGGAGTCATCTTTCCTGCAGCAACACCTGTTGGTTTCTGCTAAAAATCAAAGCAATTGCAACATAATTTGTTTTCCGTTCAAAGCTTTTATACTTTTCCCCTTCAAAGCGCTTTCAGACATTTGGAAGACATTAAATTTCACCTGAAATACTGTTATAACAGCTTCTATGTGTGGAGGAAACAAAGGCAAAGCTTTTTGACTATATATCTCCTGTATAGAGCCATAGCTACAAAATGAGCCCACAAGCTACAAAATGAGCCCAGAAGAAGGAGACTGATGAGCTCCTACCTCTCCCTCCTGTTCCAGGGTGCTGAGTGAAATCCATCTCACCAGAGAGTCATCAAATCAGGGCTGAGCAGATCAGTTAATGGCGTAAAAGGAGGTGGATCATTCTGGACAACACAGGTCCTCTCACACCGGACCATGCATTGTGTGGTGCATCCCTATTTACAACGCCTACCACTCTGCTGGACACAGTAGAGACTGCGTGGCTCACGGAGAGGGAGAGCCCAAATTGGAGGTGGCAGCTAAGCCTTAGCCTCTTAAGTGAATCCCAGGCCTTAAACCCAAGGCCAGTGCTCTCAGAGTGATTTTGTTGCCTGCCAAGGTTTACCTTCCTCACATACAACAGATTTAGCTGCTGTGCATGTTCTGCCATCACAAGAGGAAGGTGCTATCCATGACAAACGTGCCTTGGATTCAGTTCCTGCCACACTGACCTGCTGAACTGGGCTTTTTGGCAAAGCAGAGAAAGTTGGGCTGAGATGGGTATCCAGAGACCCCTCCTTCCTACAGGGTGTGGTTTCAGATGATCTGCAACTGCCACTGTGAAAAGAATGTGCCAAGAAGTTAATAGATGAAAGCACAGGCCCTTTATCAGCAGGGAGAGATGAAACATGTCTAGATGAGAGTTCTCAAGCTCTGGGGAAAGCCAGAAACCTGGTAAACATGGTAATAAAGAACGCAGCAAAGAAGGACTTCAGGATTCATGAAGGAGAGATGTTTTGTCCCCTGATCCTCACAAACTTTGCTACCTTATTTGGTTTAAAATGCTTGCCAGTCAACAGAAGCAAATCCAAACTTCTCCCATAGCCCCATCTGCAGAGAAGGTTCCTGCTAAAACACAGAGCTACTTTGCAAGGGCAGTATACCAGGAAACTCTTTTCTTACAGATTCCAGTTTCTGGAGGTTCTTCCAGTTTGATATTGCCCAGCTTTGGGGACTTAGCTGGGAGCTGCTAGGTCCCCATGCCCTAGAGAATAAGTCTAATAACGAGACAGATTCACATTACCTGTCTGACTCAAGGGTGATGGAGGGAATGTCAAACTTCACCCCCCAGGGAAGATCCTTCATGTTCTCAGGTAGACCCTTTCTGACCCCATCTTTATTGGGATCCAGATGCTCACTTACATCCAGAGAAGGGCTGTGGTGGGGCTGCAGGAAGAGGGAAGAATGAGATCTTCAGCAGATTTTTCTCACTGTAAAGCCCCTCCTCTAGCCCTGGCTCCCAGCCTGTGGTCACAAAGACACAATTGATACCTCATGTGTTTTTCCATAGTTCCAGCCACCTGTTATTTGCTCCTCTCCTGTGGAAGAGCACCCAAAGTAGTTTTGATTTCTCATATAACAACGTGACTAGCAGTAAGTTCATTATTCAAGGTGAAACCCAGCTCCTTGTCCTGTTCATTCTGGGCAATCATAATAAACAGGACGCTGCTGGTTGGACTCCCCACTGAAGACTGTGGCAATTTCCTGGCAGCCCCTTACTGTCTCAAAACACACACAAGTGTTCCAAAGACAAAGAGGCCAGCAGCATCTTTCCCTTCTTGCACGAAAGACCGGAGGACCTCAATAACAACTGTGCTGTGAGCAAGCAGATGCCTCCAGAGAGGATGGTCTCCTTCAGCAGTTGCTTGTAGAGTTGCGTGTTTGGCCATCTAACCTTTGCTTTTCTGTTTGCCACAGAGCCACAGTCATCTCTCTCAAATCTAACATAACAGCGACTGGGAGGATGAACACGCTGGCTCATGCACAGCCCTGCCTGGGTCCTTTTCTGTCACTAAAAGCCTTATTAATTCTCCGAGTCAAAGGGAAGGAGGGAAGGAGATCGGAGCTCCAGAGACAACGTGTTCATAAAACAAAGCTCTGTATAGCTCCTGACCGGCACCAGGACCCAGCCAGGCTTTGGGGGTGTGCGAATCTGTGGCCGTGACACAAGATCATGGGACAGTGTGGATTCTCCAGCACAAGGGTCTGCTCTGCCTTACCCTCAGCATGCTGGACATCACTGAATGTAGCAGAAACAGGCGGTTCAGTGTCCCCTCCTCCAACTCGGAGAGGTGCAGGTGATGTAACCTCACCAGTGTCTCTGGGACAGGAATGTTCTGGGCTGGAGCAGAGATGGGGAGGAAGAGTTAAAGATCACTCCTAGAGAAACAGCTGAGAACTGTGGAGTCATGACATCCAAGACAGGGTTTTCTGGGTGGCCTGTTCTCCACTTTGGCGTCAGAAAACAGAGCTCAGAGATAACGACAGAGCAGGAGCAAAGGTACTGCTTTACCTTTTATCAGCATCTGCTGCTGCTGAATGATTTCTTCACAGAGTAGCATGTGCTGCTGCAGTTGCTGGATCACAAAATCCTTCTGGCACAGTAGATTCTCCTTGTACAGTGTATTTGCCTGCAGCTCTGTGTTGCCAAGCTCAAGCTCATGGGCTTTGCAGAGGAGCCTTAGCACCTCCTGCTGATCCTCACTGGTGACTTGTCTGGGGAAAAACTCCTCCATCTGGGAGGCTTTTTCCTTGGCATTTGCTAAGTGCTGCTCCAGCTCTGTCTGAAAAAGATAGATAGGGGGTTGTCAAGGCAGTTTGGCTTCTTGGGACAACAAAGGCCTTTGAGTAAATCTCTGCTATGTCCTTCATGCTGAGATTAAAGTAACAATTACAAAAAGTATTTTGCTTATTCTACTAGCAGCCACCATGTTTCAGTCATGGCAGATATATCCAGACGCACAGTCCTTGCCTAGAGGAACTCACAAATGTTAATGTTAGCTGCCAAAAAAATAAATCACCAAAAGTGATTACCAAAACATTGAACAACCAGTGAGTGATAAACCCTCAAAATGGCCCTGAAAGGGGAGATGGGAAGAATCAGCTTACTTATGGGTGGGCAAGCCCAGACAGTGGGTTTGTGATTTTCGCTCATCCTAAAAAGCACAGGGACAGAGGCAAGATGCAAACATCAGTGGTCCCGTGCTGCTTCCTTCAGCAGCCCAAAGTATTTAGGAGTTCAGCTGCAATACAGGTACCACGCTGCTTTTGCAGTGCTAGCCCGAAACCACGAGAACCTCTCTGAGTTACGCTGCTGCCATCCTGCCCCCAAGCACCTGCCGGGCAGAGGTCAGAGTTGTCACCATAAGGGCACCTTCACCTCCTCACCTTCAGGGCCGCCGTCTTGCGCTGCTCTGCCAGCAGCAGGTTGATCTCTTCTCTTGCTACCATAATTTCATGAGGTTCGGGTGAATCTGTGATACCCAATTCCCTGTCTTCCTCCTCTGTGTTTTCATCTTTCTCCTCCTTTGCTGGCTTCTCATGCTTGCGTGCACCCTGAGCCTTCTCTTGTTCCCAGCTGCCAGCAAAAAAAGAAAGGAACTTCTGGGACATGGTGACATAACTCTAATGATGCATGCATAGCCCTTCATTGTATCTGTCCAACAACTTCTTGCATGACGGCAGCAGAACTAATTAGCCCAGGCTGCTCTGGAGCCAGACAAGCCGTGCAGAAGAGTGCAACTAGCTTCCTCCCATTTGGAAGTCTGTAAGACAGGCCTCCTATGTGATCTTTCCATGGCAAGAACAGTGCTTTTCCCCACCTCAACACAAATTGTTGCCTATTCGCAGGTACTTGTTGAACATCTTTAATGTCCTGAAGACTGTTTTAATTACAAATGACCCAAATCCTAAGGGACTATAAATTTTACAGAGGCTTTAGGTGGGTGACTAGCGATAATGAGAGGGAACTGACACCTACTTACAGTTTATCCAGAAGAAAGGGATGCTGCTGCTTTCTCTGACATGAAATCATGCCCAGATGCAGCGCATTTGGATGGAAAACACTTCACAAACACAGGGTGACTGGACCACAGAAGGACCAACAGTCCCAGTCTGCACTGCCATCTGGTTTTTCCCATTAAAACATAAGTCCAGAATAAGGTCCAAATAGAGGTGAGGTGTCTACCATTTATACTTTTAGTCTTGAGTTTAAACTTGGTGCTAGAGGTAGCTGGATGCCTTACGGAGCTACATCAGGCAATTGCACTTCAGTGCAGCACCACGTGTAGGCTGCAGCCTCCTTACAAGCACCAAGAGGGATTAGGGATGTGTTTCTCAATAGCAGAAATCACCCGTTACAAATATAGCACCTTAATCTAAGGCTCAGAGTTCCATGGACTTAATCTACCTTAAATCCCTGGGTACCTTTTGCAGACCACCACCCTCCCAAGCTTTTCCTCGTCACATAGGTAAATCTCAAACCTACACTTGATCTCATCCTTTTGTCATTTTTGCTGGGGGGACCACGGGATATTGGCATTTCTCATGGTGAGTTTGGAGGTCTGCATAGAAATCGTGCTGAAAGCTAAGGAGGTACTCACTCTGTGATTGTTAGGAGGTGCCTGCAGGTATCAACATGCAGCTCAATGTTGGTGTTTTCCAGCTCCATCAGGCTGCGACGCATCTCCATTTGCTCCCTGAAAGCCCCCACCAGCTGTGCCCGCAAGGTGTTCATCACTTGGGCACTGTGTGCCTCAGAGCCCTGGTGCCTCTCTGTTGCAGGAGAAGACATTTCTGAGCTGATGTTAGGCCAGGTAAACTTCTGCCAATTCCCCACAAAACTACTTTGGACCGAGCCACTCAGTCCACGTGTTACAAGGTGTTCGTTATAGTACTGCTTCATTCCGCAGTCTCTTGAAGTTAATAGTGTGCTTAAGAAATCTGATATATTTTTATGATTGTATTATTAGCAATAAATAGGTCTCATTGCTACTGCTTTTGTGACTATTAAGAGGATACTGCATTGCAGAGACATTTCTTCCCCCTTTCCACCTGCCAAAACCAAAAAGGTATCGTTTTTCTGTGCTGTGTTATCTAGAAATGACCTTGGGTATTGGTAGCAGAGACCTATTATACCTCGCGTCTTGTCTGTCAGAGAACTTGACTATTTTTATTTCATTCCTTGCCAGATTCCCTGACAAAAGGAACAATCCCCAGGGCAGAACAATCAATGTTTTAAAAGCTTCACCCTGCCCCCCCCCTATTATATTTTTTTTTATTAAGTGCAACGAACCATACAACAGAGCTCTGTGTCCTGACACAGCCTCAGAGCCTGCAGTGACGCAGGCTGCAAACTCGGTCACCTCTCTGTAAGAGTCAGGACTTCCCATAGCAGATGCCACCACTTGATGTCAAAGCTCTTTTCAAGGGCAGGTTCATGAAATCTAACACATTTTAACGTTGGGGAAGATGCTGAGAAGGTTGAATGTGTTGTCCAGCATCACACAGCACATCAGAGACAGGCTCACACAGCAAAACAGCTTCATTTCCCCTGCCGCCTCTGCCCATCAGACTGTGTTCTCCACTCTGCTTCTCTGCAAGCATTATTGAACCGGCTTCCCCCTGCTACATCTGCATGGAGGCCCACCAAGCGCTACCACAACACATCCACACGGCTCTTCTCCCAGCTCCCTTCCCTCCAGATACCCCAGAACAGTTCTTGTTCCTGGCTCTACCTTGCAGATCCCTGAGGTTGGTGTTGACTGTACTTTTCTCCTTCTCCTGGTTTTTGACCCTCTCCTTCAGAAGCTCGATCTCCTTGCGGAGGTCTGCGATGATGCTGGTGTATTGGTCAATGTGGTAGGAGACGTTCCGCAGGTTACATTTTACCTGATGAGCCAGAACATGCGGCATTTGTCCCGTGGTCCGTTATTGGTACAATGGCTGCAAACAAAGCTACACTTTTGGTTGAAGGGGCCCTGAATCCTGTGGTGGGGAAGAATTTGCCCTCATGAGTGGGGAGACTGTAGATTAGTGGTTTTCCCTAGTTCTGGGAAATTCCCAAAAGGCAACAGAGAAAAGCCAGGGACCTTGTGTCCACAGGGAAAACACAGAGATCCACAAAGAGTGAAAACCCTGTTGTAGATCATTGTTCATCTTCCTTCACCCCACAAGCCTCTCCATTTTATTCCTCCTTTCTGCAGCCCTTCTGTTCCTGTTCCAGGCCCAGCATCCCCACTGAGACGTTCCCCATACATTGTCCTCCCAATAGCTGTTTTCCACCCATTATTCCTTATGTTCTGCACCCAGGTCCGTACCAGGCACATCATCCTCTGCCTTTCCATCATTCTGTCCCCTTGTTTTGACCCTTATATTCCTCTTCTCATCCACGACCCAAGCAATTTGCTTTTCTTCTCTTCTGTTGCTCACACTGAGCTTCTATACCATCCTGTACTGCCCCCCCCCGAAGTTTGTTCTCCCTTCATCCACTACATCTTCTGTTTCTGCTTTGCAAACGTTTAATCTCTAACCCCCACCCCTTTGTGAGTTGTTTGCCCGTTTACCTGTGTCTTGATGTTTTTTGCTCGATAGGCATAGATCAAGGTCATTCGAGATTCTTCAAAGGAGGTACTGGCTGGGCTGATATGTGCAATCATAACCGTCCTGCTGTTGCCCCCTAATGAGTCCTAGAGGGATGCAGCGGTGATGTGGTTAGTATGGACACGACAGGGGCTTGCTGCTCAGTGGTAACCACTGTGGCTGGGTACCCCTGCGGTTCATTGAGATTCTGGTGGAGAATCCCAATTAGGAGCGAAGGAAGTGCTGGTAAAAGACCATTCATTAGGTCCTCTCTCCATCAACAGCAAAATCAATAAGTAATTAACTTCCTACAAAAGAGGAATTTTTGCAAGAAAATCACAATTTCCACAGATATGCTGGCAGCTTCTCAATGCTGCTCACAATAGAAGCCTGCCTTTTCCTCCATCCCTTTTCCTCCCCACCATCTTCTAGAAAACACGTCAGGTAGCAACAGTGGTAGCTCAGCACCAAAGCTTGAGGTGGGGTTCATAAATGAAGTTGTAAACGATCCATAAAATAATCAGTGAGCAAAGAGTCTGTCTGCAACCTAAGGGAGAGACAACTTATGACAGTACATAGTTACTCTCAGCCTCTCTTCCTTCTGCCCCAACAACATCCAAATTTATTGGCCAATTTCAACCAAATCCTATAGAAGGGATGAAACATTCAAAGGCAGTAAGCTCATTAAAAAAGAAAAAAAAAAATCACTTATCACTTGTGAGCTTAGAGACACACGACCCAAATCTATAGGATTTCCTTAACCCTGTAGGAAGTCCTTCCTTAACAGTGCAGATGACAAGACAACATGTTTATTATAGACGGCACTGTCCAAGTCAAGCCCTGATTGAATTGCAGAGCTCATGCAAGATCCTGGAGGAGCATTCCAAGCTGGATAAAGACAGTGTGCAGAGATACTCAAGGATCAGCTCTCAAGCCCTGTCTAGTTTGAGCGGTGATACCAGCAACAGACATGCCGAGCTCCTTGCTGACCCGTGGTGGACAGTACCTTCAGCAGGCGTGTGAGTTTGCTGTCTCGAAAATTGACAAACTGGGCCCGGCTCCCCCCCTTCTCGCTCAAAGCGTTGATGCAGTTGGCCAAAGCCAGCAGTGAGCGGTTGATGTGGGCTCCTTCCTTCATCCTCTTGCCCCGGTTCTGAGTCTGTTGGGAGGGGAGGGAGGGAGGACAGACAGAGCACGTGCTTCAGAACGGTGGGTCTGCACCTGGGGAAGGTGTGCAGCATCACCAGGGTCAGGGCAATGCCTCCTGCAAAATCAACCTGAAAGTGCAGGGTTAAACCCCGCTCTGAGGCACAGAGGTGCTGGTAGGAGTACGTTTCTTGGAAAAGATGACCCAGCTCTGACCTCTTGGTTCTTAAAAGATAGCTATTAATTATGTTCTAAAGATGATTTCAGAAATTAAGATGCATAACTACATCAATCCAGAATTCCTGGGCTCAGTAGAAGTACTGTGTATGTAAAATATCTCTCCCTCAAGTCACCTCCCCGAGTTCCAGCATTTCCTCCTTCCCATAGGAGCCTTATTTCCACCCACCAGCATCCCTCCCTTCCACTGGTACCAGCTTTGTCCCCGACAGCCCACCCGATCCCTGCCTAACAGACCTCAGCTTCTATAAGGATGTGAAATTTGCTGCTGCTTTCTCAGACCTGAGAAAAAGCCGCACCCAAAAGCTGGTTCACATCTTTCCAATGATACTAGCTGGTCTAATAAAAGATATTACCAATACCATCAAACTTTGTCTATTTTTAGGCTGTCTCAGGTACAAACTACAGCTCTAAAGCGACAGAGAAACACATGTAGTGCTGGTTTCCCCAGGGATGAGGACAGGCATGCAGACCTTGCACGGCAGGCCAGGGAATCCAGCCTGGCCCCACCAAAAGCTGCTGAGATCCAGCCATACCTGNGGTAAAAGACCATTCATTAGGTCCTCTCTCCATCAACAGCAAAATCAATAAGTAATTAACTTCCTACAAAAGAGGAATTTTTGCAAGAAAATCACAATTTCCACAGATATGCTGGCAGCTTCTCAATGCTGCTCACAATAGAAGCCTGCCTTTTCCTCCATCCCTTTTCCTCCCCACCATCTTCTAGAAAACACGTCAGGTAGCAACAGTGGTAGCTCAGCACCAAAGCTTGAGGTGGGGTTCATAAATGAAGTTGTAAACGATCCATAAAATAATCAGTGAGCAAAGAGTCTGTCTGCAACCTAAGGGAGAGACAACTTATGACAGTACATAGTTACTCTCAGCCTCTCTTCCTTCTGCCCCAACAACATCCAAATTTATTGGCCAATTTCAACCAAATCCTATAGAAGGGATGAAACATTCAAAGGCAGTAAGCTCATTAAAAAAGAAAAAAAAAAATCACTTATCACTTGTGAGCTTAGAGACACACGACCCAAATCTATAGGATTTCCTTAACCCTGTAGGAAGTCCTTCCTTAACAGTGCAGATGACAAGACAACATGTTTATTATAGACGGCACTGTCCAAGTCAAGCCCTGATTGAATTGCAGAGCTCATGCAAGATCCTGGAGGAGCATTCCAAGCTGGATAAAGACAGTGTGCAGAGATACTCAAGGATCAGCTCTCAAGCCCTGTCTAGTTTGAGCGGTGATACCAGCAACAGACATGCCGAGCTCCTTGCTGACCCGTGGTGGACAGTACCTTCAGCAGGCGTGTGAGTTTGCTGTCTCGAAAATTGACAAACTGGGCCCGGCTCCCCCCCTTCTCGCTCAAAGCGTTGATGCAGTTGGCCAAAGCCAGCAGTGAGCGGTTGATGTGGGCTCCTTCCTTCATCCTCTTGCCCCGGTTCTGAGTCTGTTGGGAGGGGAGGGAGGGAGGACAGACAGAGCACGTGCTTCAGAACGGTGGGTCTGCACCTGGGGAAGGTGTGCAGCATCACCAGGGTCAGGGCAATGCCTCCTGCAAAATCAACCTGAAAGTGCAGGGTTAAACCCCGCTCTGAGGCACAGAGGTGCTGGTAGGAGTACGTTTCTTGGAAAAGATGACCCAGCTCTGACCTCTTGGTTCTTAAAAGATAGCTATTAATTATGTTCTAAAGATGATTTCAGATTTTTATATGCATAACTACATCAATCCAGAATTCCTGGGCTCAGTAGAAGTACTGTGTATGTAAAATATCTCTCCCTCAAGTCACCTCCCCGAGTTCCAGCATTTCCTCCTTCCCATAGGAGCCTTATTTCCACCCACCAGCATCCCTCCCTTCCACTGGTACCAGCTTTGTCCCCGACAGCCCACCCGATCCCTGCCTAACAGACCTCAGCTTCTATAAGGATGTGAAATTTGCTGCTGCTTTCTCAGACCTGAGAAAAAGCCGCACCCAAAAGCTGGTTCACATCTTTCCAATGATACTAGCTGGTCTAATAAAAGATATTACCAATACCATCAAACTTTGTCTATTTTTAGGCTGTCTCAGGTACAAACTACTGCTCTAAAGCGACAGAGAAACACATGTAGTGCTGGTTTCCCCAGGGATGAGGACAGGCATGCAGACCTTGCACGGCAGGCCAGGGAATCCAGCCTGGCCCCACCAAAAGCTGCTGAGATCCAGCCATACCTGGGCTGCTCTCTCTGAGCCTGCCAAGTCAACCATGAAAAGCTTTCCAATCCTCATTTCCTTGCCGATTGCCTTCCTTCGGCTTTTCTGCGTCACCGTCACCTGCAGCACTGCATGCGAGCGGGAGGAGGTCTTGTTGGCAGCAGTGGGCTCCTGGGTGCGCTGCTTGTTTCCTTTTGTTAACAGCTGCATGATCTAAACGACATGGAAAAGCATGCAGAGGTGTCCTCTCTGATGAGGACAAGCTGAGAGTTGGGGTTGTTCAGCCTGGAGAAGAGAAGGCCCCGGGGAGACCTTAGAGCCCCTTCCACTCCCTAAAGGGGTCCAGGAAAGCTGGGCAGGGACTCTGGATCAGGGAGTGGAGCCATAGGACGAGGGGGAACGGTTTTAAACTGGAAGAGGGGAGATTTAGACGAGATATTAGGCAGAAATTCTTGACTGTGAGGGTGGTGAGACCCTGGCCCAGGTTGCCCAGAGAAGCTGTGGCTGCCCCATCCCTGGAGGTGTTCAAGGCCAGGTTGGACGGGGCTTGGAGCAACCTGGTCTAGTGCGAGGTGTCCTTGCCCAGGGCAGGGGGGTTAGAACTAGATGGTCTTTAAGGTCCCTTCCAACCAAAACCATTCTATGTACAGCTCTGCCCGAGCCATAGTGTGACTAGCAGCAGACTGACCCCCCCACCCAGGGCACAGGCAGACTCTGGTCCCGCTCATGCTAGTGGGGGCTTTGCTGTAGATTTTCCCCTGTGTATCCCCTTTGGCTTGTGACCTTGCAAGTGCAGGTTTGTTGGGTTTGGGGCAGTTTTCTGGGAGGCCTGTTTGTCTCATGTCCAAGGCACATGTAGGAGTGCACATCAGTGTAGCTGAAGGGGCTTTTGTTATTTCTTCTCCCTCTCCAAATGGTTTCTTGACAGATGTGTACACAAATCAAAGCACTCTTGTCCTTCCAGGAAAGCAGTATGCACCCTGGGGAAGCAGAGCTACCGGGAGGTTAGCTGGGGATTTTAGCCATTCACGTGGCTCCATGATCAGCCCTTTCCATACAATTCATTACATTAATTCAGTTCCACCAAGGTCCTGCTACACAAGGTCCTTGCTAATGAGTAAGGCACAGGCAATGGGAAAGTGTCAAGAAATTTTAAAGCACGGTTGCATGTGAGCACAATCCCCCTCCCTTTCTCCTCACCATGGACTGTAGCCCCAGGTACCTCCTGAGCATTTGTAGTAGAGACTTCTGTAATTCCTGCTATCTGGATGCTGCCTCTGGAGTCCTCTCTCAGGTCTAAGAACCCTGAGGATGGGTTCAGGAGGTCACGGATCACTTCATTATAGATCTGAGGGTAAGAAACAAGGGGGTGGTGAGACCAGCATTGGGTCCTTAGATCTGCAAAAAGGGTTGAGTTGATCCTGTATTTCTTTGGGTTGAAAGGGAAGAAGGGAAGATTCGAGCTGTACAACCCGAGGGGAGCACCGTGTGATGGACAGAGTTGGACACCCCACTTCCCATGACACCTGCTCCCAGGGGCTTGCTGAACTCCCACAGAGCCCAGATCTGAGGCAACACAGACACTTCACCTCCAGGTAGGACATGGAGACCGTATAATCCATCTCCGCAGCGTTAGCTTCAAGGGCCTTAAAGAGGTCATCAAGAGTGCGGATGCAAATCCCCGGTTCACAGTCCGTCCCTAGCATCGTGTAGGTTTTTCCTGTGCCTGTTAAAGGTACAAAGAAAAGCAAAGACCAACCTCCACACGAGCAAGTTTCCACAACAAATAAAGCCTGGTTTCCTTCTGATTTCTGTCCTTTGGCCCCAAACTTTCTCCAGTTACTCCCGTTTCTCACCCCACAATGACAGTGTCACAGGAACGACATGGCACGCGCCATCCAAAATGGGTAGGAAGAGAACTTGCAGATGGGGATATAGGTAGCTTAACTGCCCACCTAGGTGTTCAGAGCTGGGGTAGAAGTAGATTTTCATATCGTCTGTAGTCTAAAGGTGCTTTCTACAGCTGTACCTATTCTCTTAAGATCAGTTTCCAGCGTTGCACAGATGCCCTCATCTCCTCCTCCTCCTTAATGGGAAGATTTGTCTCCACTCAATTCCACCCCAATTAAGGGACTTCTCACACAGGGCAGCTTTGCTGTTACTTCAGCATTAAGGGCAGATCCACACTTCCTGATGAGAATGGTATTTTAATGCTTCAGTCCTGTCCTCAACAGTAAGCAGTTAACTGCCATTATAGCTCATTTCTGGTTTGTGTAGATGTATTTTATTCATCTGGAGCAGTACAGCTGCGGGGACTACTTTACCTGTTGGACCATATGCAAAAATGGTTGCATTGTAGCCAGAAATGACTCCTCCTATCAGGCTTTTGGTTGTGGATACATATACTTCCTCCTAATTCAATCAAAAAAGAATAAACTTACAGTCAGGCATAACAGCTGTCCAAACAATCTATACCTAATCGCATTCCCCGTGATTTTCTCACTATGTTTTACAAATTTCCTGGGCTTTGGAATGATTTGTGAACCATTTGAATTTTGACACATCATCAAAATGAGCAGAAAAGCACAAAGGTTTATTGAATTTTCTAAAGGCAGTCAAGAGGCAGGAGGCTTACTAAAATAAGTGTCTTTAAATTTGATTATTTCCTTGGATTGTGAACGTGGAATGCTTTGGTTTTTCTTTGTGTCTGCTGAAGAAGGGAGTAAATTCTCTCCCTGACCTTATCCTTTATTGAAAAGTGCCACCGGACCTCCAAAAATGTCTTAGGTAGCATACGAGGGCACTACACTGAAGTCTCAGGTGAAAGGGAAAACAGACAGCTGGATTGCTTGCGAGAAGCAAGGCTGCAGTCGCATCACGGTGGTCACAAAATGCAGGTGCTGATGGAATCCTCATACTGCACCTTGCATCTCTCTGCAAAACACGGCTCGGTGGGGGCACTGGGGCTCACTCATGAGCCTGTAACACAAGAGAAGCGCAGGGAAGAAGCCTGTGTGCAAGAACGAAGCAACGTGACAATGATCTCATTCACCAGGGACCTTGGGAGACAAAGCTCTCCATCTCTGCTCGGGTGTGTCACATCTGGGGAGCCCCGACGCGGGAGGGAGAGGCAGACTGAATACGGCACGTGTCCCCCTGCTTCTCTGACACAAGGAAAACCCTCACAGTCCTCTCACCTTCAGCACCCCTGCCTTTTATCTGGGTGACGTGTGGCCTCTGGGATGTGCAGTTTTACTCAGCTGCCAAAACCATTCATCTAAGCAGAGAAAACAGTTCTAATGTTAAGCCTTTTGGTTAAAAANAAAAAGTACTAATGGTAAGCCTTTTTGGTAAAAAAAAAAAAAAAAGGAAGGATGGTACCTGGGTTGCTCTGTGATCAAAAACCATGTCAAACACAAATGTCTTTTCTCGGGATCTGTTAGCTCGCAAGATGTCATCTGGATCTTCGCTTGGATCCATCAGGACCACCCTCTGTTATAAAATAAAGTCAGAAGAAGAGCCGTTATGTCTGGGTTTGGTTCAGAGCCTGTCGGGATGTCTTACAGCACTCCCACCGTCGCAAAGGGACGTTGCGCTGCAGCTGTGCGTGGGTAACACACTTATATGCGCAACGCGAAGGCCCACAAGCTTTGCTTTGCAACCGATGTCGCAACTTTTGGAATTTGGAGAACCAGCAGCTGCTGTAAAATGCTTTGAAGGTCCGTTGTGCAGTGAAACAGTCGCTGGCATTGGGTAATAGTGGTGGTTGCGGGGACAGGACACCCAACCGACCCCCATGCAAGCAGGAGGGGGACAGGGCCTCTTACCTCAATTTTCAGCCAAGATTCAGACCGAGGAGCTGTGAAAGAAAATAGTGAAGTACCTCAGGAACAAAAGTGCCCAAAGTCATCTTCCAAAGCCCTTCCTGCAGAAGGACTGATAGAAATATCTGCATTGCTCAAGGACAGAAACTTCATTCCATTTCTGGCTTTTATTAAGGAAAAAACAAAGGTGGGAGAGGAGTTGCAGCAGGTTGCAGAACTGGTTCTGTTTCTTTTCAGTCCCTTCGGATCTATTTTAGTACATAATTATCACAGTATGTAATTACTGTGGAGAATGGTATTCTTGCTCCTCCACTGAAACGGCTCACAAGGAGATGCTCGAGCCTCAAGGGAAGGGACAGAGAACCCTGTGCCTCCTACTCCAGAGCAGCTTTCACTCTCTCTCAGGTAAACAGATCATTAGATAAGCAATTAGAGCATAGATCAACCACCACTTGACCTACAGAGTAACTGCATTGGTTCACCAGGCACGGGAGAGAGACGAGTATCTAGGACAAGTGCTCATGGGGGTTCAGGAAATGTCAAGACTTTGGTTTTGCATTTTCTTTTGCATTTCCTGCTAAATTCCAAGTCTCTAACGAGTATCTCTAGTTTTGATCTGCAAGTTTTTGACTACCAGCATGACCTTTTTTTTCTTTTTCTTTCTTTCTTTTTTTTTTTTTTTAAATTCCTTAGTTTTCACTGGTCCAGCTCAGATCTTCAAACCCGAAGTAACACAAGAACAAACTTCGAAGGGAACTCCTGATCTACCCTCGGCGGCAGCATTTGCCTGCAAAAGATGGGCTGACACGTAATCATGCGCACATGCAAGCGTGAAAGCCAAGAGCAGAGCTTAGAGAATGAGGTCAGCTTGTTTCCTTTAGAAACTTGCTCTGTAAACACTTTCAGGCCCCTTTTACTGGGTCCTTGTAAGGTCCAAATTTTGCTCACAGTGTATCCATGCATCCAAAAGAGTCCTCCTCTTCCAATCTGGGGCTAACACCTTGTCTAACCGGCAGGATTCTAACAGCATAAATCCTCTGCTATTACACGGAAGCATTAAAACATAACGAGACACTAACAGAGTCAATTTTGAGTTAGGATTAATAAGCAGACAGAAGCAGTTCTAAACGAGTTAGGCTGGGAGTAAAAATAGCACGGAACATGATGTAAATCAAAATACACCAAGAAATCCAAGTACTTCAACTGCCCAGTCAATTAATTTGCTTTCATAATCACAGTTATTTGCATTATTAAGAGAAACTCATTCTCATAGATGGAAGTTACTCAGACTAATGTAATGCACATTTCCTTCCCAGATTTCCACTAGAGAAAATAGATCTCAGGGCAGATGATGCAAGTCTGAATAAGCTGTATAAAAATAAAGCTGATATCCTTGTGAGGTTAATGGCTGCTTTAAAAAAAGAAAAAAAGATGTTTCACCAGTGAGGTGCTAAACAAAAATTGCATTTGTAAGATAATCCACAAAGAGGAAAGAGAGATTCATGCTCTTTGCTTCTGAAGGCTGCTATCTTTTGACTACTGCGTGGAAAAGCGAGACAAGATATATTACAGAATTAGCGTGCGTTCAGAAAGGGTTCCGAGAAAGATCAGCTGAAGCACCATAGAAAATAATGGGATTTACACGGGAAAAGAAGGTAAATAACAAGGGCACAGTAAAAACATGTGCATAGATGTAGCGACGCAGAAAAGGTAAGTCGGGATCTCCTGCAATCCCTGCCTCTTAAAAAGAGGAGCAAGAAGTGAAAGGTGCAGAACTGGAGAAAAGAAGTGAAGTTTGCGTGGGGAGCGGCATCGCTGCCGTGTCACGGGAGTTCGGCGGGATTTGAAAGCAAGTGTTTGCATGGGAACCAGAAGAGCCCGAGCCTTGAGGTGTTCCAAGGTGGTACCTGGAGGCCGAATGGAGCCGACTCGCCGGTGCCCGCCGCGGGGGCTCTCCTCTAGGCCAGGCACAAGCCCCAGCTCACCTGCTCACCCATGTTGCGAGCGACGAGGGCAGCTCCCTCCTCCACTTCTGCTCCGTTGATGGGACGGATGCGAAGGGCCACCTGCACACACAGCACACACATGGGGCTTACGCATGCTGGGGACACCCAGATTTACCTGCAAGAGGGCTCAGCTCTGCACAGCACCAGCAATACCTACAGCTTCTCGCTGCATCTCTTCTGCTGATCGATCTTAAAACCTTACGCTTAGGGCCTGGAGAGTTTAAGACAGTTTGTAAAGTTTAAACCGGCTAATTATCCCATAATTTGCACTTTTATCTTGACAAATTCTTCCTCCCTCTTCCCCCGTTTCTGTCTCTTAACACAGCGAGACTCCAAGTGATTGACAGAGAAGGCGGCAGAATGAACTCAGCCGTGTCAATGCTGCTGCCAGCAGGAACCTTCCGAGATCTGGGACCGTGGTACCAACAGCCATAGAGCTGAGCACGCTTACAGATTCCCCTGGTGTTCCCAAAACACTGATTAAAGTTATCTGTGACAAAGAAAGGGAATTGCATTTCACTAAGTACCCATTTTGTTTAATCCCAGGTAGCAATCATTATGAGCCTGTTCAACCAGATCAGAGCAAGTTGGCCCTGATCTGTGCAGGTCCCGCAGGGTTCCTCAGAAGCTGGAATTCATCGCAGGATTGGAGCGATTATAAAGTAGCAATTAACTGCCAGTGCCTTGTGCCACAACTCAATCAGTTAGAAACACATTACTCCATTTTCATAGAATCATAGAATAGTTTGGGTTGGAAGGGACCTTTAAAGGCCATCTAGTCCAACCCCATGACAAGGGCCATCTTCAAATAGATCTGGTTGTTCAGAGCCCTGTCCAACCTGACCTGGAATGTTTCCAGGGATGAGGCATCTACCACCTCTCTGGGTAACCTGGGCCAGTGTCTCACCACCCTCAGTGTAAATAATGAATCCCCTCCCTCGCCCTGCTGGCCACGCTGCTGCGGACGTAGCCCAGGATGCGGTTGGCTTTCTGGGCTGCAAGTGCACATTGCCGGCTCACGTCCAGTTTTTCATCCACCAACACCCCAAAGTCCTTTTCCACAGGGCTGCTCTCCATCCCTGCATCCCCAGCCTGTATTGATACCAGGGGTTGCCCCAAACCAGGTTCAGGACCCTGCACTTGGCCTTACTGAAACTCATGAGGTGCACATGGGCCCACTTCTCAAGCTTGTCCAGGTCCCTCTACACAGATCCCTCTGTCCGTAAACCAGGACAGATGTTGTGGGGGGACCATGTCAAAGGCCTCACAGAAGTCCAGACAGACAACCATCTGTGGCTCTTCCCATGTCCACAGGTACAGTCATTCTATCACAGAAGGCCACTAGGTTGGTCAGGTGGGACTTGCCCTTGGTGAAGCCATGCTGGCTGTCTCGAATCACCTCCCTCTCCTTCACGTGCCTTAGCATAGCTTGTAGGAGGATCTGTTCAATGATCTTCCCAGGCACAAAGGTGAGGCTGACAGGTCACTGGTTCCCAGGATCCTCTTTTCTACCCTTTTTAACAATGGGTGCAATGTTTCCATTTTCCCAGTCGCCAGGGTCTTCACCTGACTGCCGTAACTTTTCAAATATCATGGAGAGTGGCTTGGCCAACTACAGCAGCCAATTCCCTCAGGACTCATCAGGTCCCATCGACTCCTGTATGTTCAGGTTCCTCAGGTGGTCATGAACCTGACCTTCTCTTACAGTAGGAAGGACTTTGCTACCCCAGTCCCAACCTTGTGGTCCATCCACTCGAGAGCTGTGGGGAGAGAGGTTGCCAGTGAAGACTGATGCAAAAAAATTGTTGGGTACCTCAGCCTTCTCTTCGACCATTGTTACCAGTTGGCCAGTCTGTCATTTTGAAACACAGACGGTAATTTGACTTGAAGAATTAAAACACATTTCTCAGTATTAATAACGTCCAAGAGCACATATATTTCAGCCTGTTTAATCTCTAGGTGAAGTGACAGGGAAAGCGTGGTGTCATGGATCAGCTGTGTGTTTATTAATTGGGCCCCCCGAAGCTGGGCTCCTGCTCCGGCCCTGACCGTGGGCAAGTTGCACAGTCCTAGTTCCCAAACCTGTGTGTCCGGTGGAGGGTCTCCAGAGAAGACCACCAATTCCAAATCCCACTTAAAATCTGCATTTGGCATCTCAGCTAACAACAGAGATTTGAAAAAAAATCCTGTTTTCACCTTTCCATAGCTGTTTTGCCTTTCATAAAGTACAGCAGCATCCCCTTAGCAGCTCCTGACAGGAGCGCTGATGCTGATAAAACACTGCATAATGCGCAGAAACGATGCCTCATCAGGAGGACGTGCAATTACTGAAACAGACTTCTACAGCCCCACCAGTCACAAGCAACTAGTTTCTATAGGAACCGGATTTATTTCCACGATAACAAGCTACACGTCAATTTAATGAGGGTTTCACGACCAGCTCCCGCTCTCGAGCACTGTAGTCGACATTTCTGAGTAGTTCCAGCAACAGCAAAGGAACATTTCTTCACTGTGACTAGCTCAGAGTCCAGGGTGGGCTCCCTTGGCTTTGGATAGCTTTTAATATTCACAAGAACGCAACAATTACCTTCGCTTCATCATCTCCCTAAACACGTCTGAGTAACGCTGTTACGAGCGTCTCATTCCCATGGGCTGAACTCATCTTAGAAGCATTTGGAAATATTATCTCGCACACCGTAATCACATGTCCTGCAGGAGGGGTAGGGGATAGTGCGAGTTGGACAGCCTTAACCTCCGGAATAGTGCGGTTAATCCCTGGATTTGGTAGCCCTAGCCACTGAGGGTAAGAAAACAAACCCAAATAAGCAGCATGTGGAGACGGGTCACACCAAGTATTGAGGCTTTTTCTTGCATTAGAGAGGAATGCAAGGTATTCTAGATATTATTGACTTTATTGTAAGCGGTTCCACTTTGAGCAGAGGTTTCTGTGTCTGCCTCAGTCGTGTTTCAGCACAGCGTGAGGGCAAGGCTTCAGTTTAACAGAGCGCCACAGGGTTGAAGGCCGAAACTTGGGAAAGGATTCCATTTTCAAAGCACTCCTCTTACTCTGATCACCACGGAGAGACACCGAGGTCCTGGAGCAACAGCGAGGGCTCAGACAGGACCATAATCCCAGCTACTTTTAGCTGCTTATTATCAATCTGTCACTCAAACAGATCCCAAAGAGATGGGCACGCTGACATTCACTGTTCAAGGAGGACAAACCCCCCACCACCTGGTTACCCAGCCTCACCTCCCCTACTATACGTTTTTCTCCTCTGCAGGATACTTATACCCAACTTTTGCTTTACACCACACAGAACTTCGCACAAAGAGAGCAAGTCCGGGTTTTTTCCCACCCGTCTGGGCCCCAGAGCCCCGGAACAGCAGAGGACAGCTAGGGAACATGATAGGAAGGATGCCGGGGCCGGGTGCAACCCAGCTGCTCGTCCCCATCCTGCGTCCTCCCTTAAGCAGATGGACTCACCGTCAGCTGCTGCTCCGTCATGGCCGAGCTGCGAGATGATGCCAGCTCAGGGCTGGGTGGTTTGTCCAGGGAGGCGCACGTCGAGTTGGAGTCCTTCAGGCAGGAGACTGAACAGTTCAGAGGCAGCAGGAGCAGCGATCACCTTCCCTGGGGATGGAAGAGAGAGGCAACACCTGCGCTCTCCCAGGTGGGAGATGACTGCAGGGACAGCAGGAGGAGAGGCAGAGGTGAAACACCGAGCCCCAGGGCAGGCAGGGGCTGCAGGAAGCAGCGTGCCACCGCTGCACCTCGCAAGTGACATGGTGAAGGTCAGGATAAGCAACACGACCCACCTGCAAGCCCAAAGTAGTTCTCTACACACAAATCCATACGCACACACCCTTGGCAAGCAGGCCACAGCCTTTGTTTTCTGCCCTCTAGGATGCCAGATTTCCCCTTCCCCGGGGATCAAACACGCAGCACGACCAGGGGCCCACAGCCCCACCAAAAGCTGAGCAAGAAGCACCCTTGTTCCTCCAGTCTCACACAAGAACTGGCAACAGCCATCGAGACCGTCAGGAACCAGTTTGCTACCTCCCTGCGCCAAGTGCAAGCTTCCACTGTATCGTCACTTCACGCACAGTGGCATTTCATGACTCCTACGTTCTGGAAGGCAATCCTTCGGCATGTTCACCGACAGTCCATCCATTACAACAATCTATTGAAAAAAACCACAAGATCACTTTTTGTCTTCATTATTTATTGACAGTAAACAAGTCAAAGCTCATAAAAGTTACAGTAAGGCTTTATTAGAAAATATTAGAATTTAAGGCAAGCGAACAAAACTTGCTCTACGATGTTTGCATTAACAACTGTAGGTGGTTAAAAGGTCATAAGAATATTTGTTTATTTCACCGTCTTTATTTTGAATTTGTAAGTGAAGACTAGCCCAGGATTACGTGAATTGTTCCAGTTAATCTTGCTATTTAAGAACAATCATTAAAAATACTTAAGACAATAACAAACACAATGAGAGATACTATCCTACTTAATGCTTAAGGTTTGTTTCCCTCTCTCTCCCCCCAGCCCAAATTCTGGACCCCTGAAGGCATTCAGTGGAGGTACAACTGCCGTTCCCCACCCATACATCTCTCTATACCTACAAACCTGCTTGTTTTGACCATCCTTCAGAAGCCCTGACAAGGGCCACAGGCTGAAAGCCAGCGGCACAGAGCGCTCGAAGCTACAAACCACCATGGATTCAATCCGAAAAGACCCTTCCTCCCTACAGCTCCTTGCATTATTCTGAGATAGGCCAAATAGACTAATTTACCACATACATACCCATAAAACAATTTCAGGAGCACATAATTTGCAAAAACCATTTGGAGTACGAAACACTACAAAAAAGACATGGTAACTGAAGGGAGCAGTGTCGGAAATGCCAGCGTTACAGAGGGGAAGAGGCCTTAACTGCTGGTCAGGACAACATCTTGGCAGCTTCCACAGCTCCTACAGGAGCATCAAGTTTTAGGTTTTTTGTTGGTTTTTTTCCCCCCCACTGATGACCCACACTTCAAAGCATCACGTTAGGAGAGGACTCAATTCATTTAACATTGGCATTACATTTCTTTACTTTGAAAATGGCCAGGAATAAAACATAGTAGCCTATTAAAACTTCATTGCATGGAGACAGGGGGAAAAAACCCTTTCAACTCAATTCATAATGTACAGAATGGTTGAGAAGTCAGCTCTTCACAACTAAAGGGTAATTAAAATGATTCCTGCTATAGAAGTTCAAGCCGTTACTGGAAAACTTTGATGTGCTACAAGTTCTTCTGCATTGTTTTGCCAGAAAGTAAATTTTTTTTCCAGTCCAGTTGAGACGAGCTTGGTAAATATTGTGGACAGAAGTTTAATCATCTATATATATGGTTCATGAATGAACAAAAGCAGAAAACTGGAAACTAACATAAGACTTCTGGAAAAAACACCCACCCACTGGTTTAAGAGTGAACTATTGAAACTAAGTCAATACCATCATTAAGGAACAATTATTTTGAAGAACCTTCCTGGTGAAGAGAACACGGGAGTCAATCGAGGGGTTGGTGCATTTGCTATCACAGCAAGTTCACCTAAGGACAAAGAAAAGTGAGCGCTAAAACCATTATTGTCCCTTGGCTGCCTCCAGCTAGTGGGGCTACCCTTTGCCCAAAGGGTCAACTCTCTGCTTTCCACTTCAGATCTGCCAGACGCTGCTACGTACGTGAGCTCAAGGTTTAAAAACAGTCAGTCAAGAGGGCTCACATTACCAATTTCACTGGCTGGTTCAGGAGAGGAGACACGAACATCCTCATTCTCTTCTCCTTTCAAAGAGCAAGCAGCAGGCCAGCAATCTCTTTCACTGCTCAAACTATCTCCAGCAAAGAATTTCTACTCATAAATACAAACACAGAGAAGTTGCTCCACCAGCTTTAAATACACTTTTCCCCTCTGAGCACAAAGGGCTTTAGAAATGAAACTAGGTACTGTAACAGGGAGTGTAAGGCATGTGTATACAGAGCATTTCTCTGAAAGTTTGCAACGTTCACTAGTAAGAGACTAATCCAGTTAATTCCTGAGGCTAGTATCAGTTTGCAAATGGTTTAAGAAATCCACTCATTTTCTAGCCACTCCACTACGGTGAACAGGTCAACTTGTCAGATTAATGAGCCACACCATCACTGTAAAAAACAAACAAACCACAACACAAAACCAGAAGAGCCATGAGGAACTGAGATTAAAAAAAATCCAAAGCAATCATCTAGTCAATATAGCAAACACACTCTCCCTACTGTGGGTCTGTTTGACTTTCATCATTCAGGGAAAGATTCCCTACAAACAACACGTAGCCAGCCTGGTTTTAGTATAGGTCTGCTTTTATTTCCATATTCAGCTCTTTGAGGGAGACGTCCTTTCACAATCTGAAAGGAGGAGGATATAGCCCACTGTAGTGCTGCTTCAGCACACTAAAACACATCATACGAAAAATGGTTCTGTTGACTTTTCCCCAAACAAAATGAACACCTGTCCATGCACTCGGGACATAGAAAGAGTTCTGAAACAGAAACATCGTGCGTGTGTATAAGAGAGGTGCACTGATGAATCTCACCTCACTGGCAATAGTCAAAGACTGCCAGTTAGCAAGTACTGAACAGGAGTCAGTAAGTAAATACTAGTAGTAGTGGATTTAAAAAGGAAAAAAAAAAAATAAATCAAACTCTAAGAAAAAAAAAAGAATAAAAATTTAAAAGGAGCGCCTTTCCAGTATCTCACTGCAGCAGGCAGCAAGACTTAAAGGCACTACAATGTGTCAGAATGGAGAAAATCTGGTGCATCCACCCTTCCAGAGTGCAAGAATATGGATTAAAAACTCCAAAGTTGATGTAGACTTCCTGAAAATGAACGAACTTCTTTTCAGCACAAGATATGGTGGTGCTGCAGGAAAGGAAAAAAAAGAGGCAAGTTAGTTACTGTGCTTTTATACAAACGGCTCAACCTTACCACAGATGCTAGCTGGTGGAAGGCTACAAAAGCACGTTTTTCATCTGTTCTTAAACTGATGTTTGTTTAAATGCAGACACTAGGCAGCCTCAATCCCTCTTCCTTCCATAAAAGATCTCCCATGTATGGGACAAGGTAAGACAGATCCAACTATATTCAAAGGTATCAAGGCTATTAATTTTTTCTACTGGTACAACAGGGGTACTGCTCATATTTTACTTTGACTCCTTACATATGTGGAGGCTGAAGAGCTGTTGGGTGACTTAGAGCTGGCACAAAGGCATACTTCCAGTCTCCCCTTAAGTGAAGTCCTAAACATAACAGAACAGGAATGCATTCCAGGCTTTAAGTCCTATGTGCCTTCGCTGTTAGAATATCTTCTTCCTCCTCAATACAACACCACCAAGCTCCCTGAAGGACATTTCCTACAATAGTGGCTGAAAGTAGCCTCGATTTTCAACAAATATACAATATGACTTCACAAAAAGGAATTGGCAAGAGAACTGGATTAAATAAAAGATTTCGTCAACAAGCAGTGACAGTCAGTAACGAGAATCTGCCACTACCTGAATTCTACCCAACATTTCTAGAAAATGATAGCAGAGTTCATGTGGATATTTAATCATCTACTCAAATTTCTATCAGCGCACAGTCAACTTGCTGTATAATCTTCAGTACAGTATTTAAACTCTGTCCAGTCTTCAACTAACACTCAATTCTTCCAAAAGACAAAACTTCTACCTAATACTAAATACAATTCCTTCTACTGACAGAACTGTAGAGTCTGCAATTCATCGTGTTTAAAAGTTGACTTTGACTCTGTTGCGGGTTTGATCACTCTGGGAAGACAGACACATGCAGTATTCTGCTCAGTACAGCTCAGAAACCTGACTGTGATTAAAAAAAGCTTTTGTTTGTCCCCTGTAGCCACAGAGAAGACATAAATCAACTCAGAGCATAACACATTCACTCCTGCAACAAACAGACCTAACTTTCTCAAGCAAATTGAGTCTACAGCAACAGCTGACAGAAGAAGTTTCTTTCTACTGAGAGGTATGCTGTCTTACCACAGTTTTATTAATTATTCTGGTTCTGCAAGGGTAATAATTTCTTCATTGATAAAAAATTCAACAGTCTCCTCCTCCCAGTCATCGACATTGCTGTCCAGCTCATCTGTGTCTACCCCTGGAATGGAGAAAACATTAACACTGAATGCATCAAACATCGCAACAAGGGAAAGATTTTACGCTCTTGGCACCAACAGCCCTTAAACTAGCAGTAAAATAAGAAGTATTGAGTGCTTTAAATCATAACAAAGAGATGCTAAAATCATTAAATGACAAACAAGCATTACTGTCTCCCACCACAGGATTTTCTGGTTAAATGCAACACCCAAATCTCTTCAGTCTTATCCCAAGGTCAAGCCAATGCTTGCCTTGAAGTGTTAAGAGGTGAGATAAACCACTGATACCAAAACCTGGCAGCCAGCAATATTTGAGCTTTCTCCCGTGGGGAAAAGAAAAAAAAAAAAACCCAACGAGATCTGTTGTGATTCAGGATAAAAAGTATAAATAACCTTCAGAGAACAAGAGACTAGCTTTGGCAGGAAATGGAGAGAGAGAAGAAGCAGATGAACCCCCAGAACAGGGTAGTTAATTTTGTAAGAAGCTGCAGTTATCTCGCAGCAAGTCTTTACAAGCCCGAGGTGTGGCTTACCTCCTCGAAGCTCTAAGCGCTCGTTCCTTTGCTCCATGTATAACTCTTGCGCCATCTTGCGGTACTTTCTGAACTCCTCCATCATTGTACGCCTCCTTTCCACGAGCTCCTATACAGGCAGGAACAGGTCGTTAAACCTCCCCAATAAATGGAATCCACATGGATGCATTTGTTAGCAAGTCAAACTTTTTTTTTCCCCTCATGAACATACTTACTACTGACTTAAAAGAAAAAAGATCTTTCTCTTATGTGATCAAAAAGCTGTCTTGGTGAGGGGTTTTTTCCCTTTTTTTTTTTTAATTTAAAGAGCTTAATTTAAAGACTAGCTAATACAGCAAGTCACTAAGATCCTCCAAATTTTGCCACCTTTGCTTAATGAGGTATCACCAGTGCCTCTCCAGATTAATTACTGTTTAACCTGAGAGTTTAGTAGCATCTGTCTGAACTACCTATTGGAACTAACACTGAACATCTAGATTCAAATGAACACAGATGATCATTGTAAAAGAAATTTCACTTACATACCACCATTACAAAAAACTAAGGACAGGTTACAAGATTTTCATCTACATTACTATATTCCAAAAGTGTCTTGCCTTTGAAGCTTTGGACTGGCTCAGGCGATCCTTCTGCTCAAATATCTTGGAGTATTTCTTCAGGTCCTTCTTAATTTGCTGTAAAACAGGGAATTTTATTTCAACTAGGATATCAGACTAGCAATCAAAACCACTGTATTCTGTAAGAACTCCTTCAGTAGGCCTAAGCAGGCTTTGCATTTTTGAAAAACATCTCCCTCCTAGGAAATTCCCCTCCACTATAATTTTGTTTGTTCTTCCTGGCTTACAGATCACGTAAATGCTTCTGTACATACGCAATTAGTGAAGTCTGCACAGCTAAATTCAATTTTGTTATTCTTTATACCCTTTCACTGTACATAACCGTAAGAAAAACTGGTCACCATGCCTATTCTGCGCTTGAAGAACAGTTAGTATCTACAGTCATTCCCAGAAGTGAAGTCTCCTACAGCAATATGTTTGCAGTTTGGTTTTTTTGTTTAGTTTCTCCCCCCACCCGAATTCAGGGCAAAAGGCAATTGTGTGATTCTGTAACAGTTCAAGCCTCATCCTCAAGAAGGAGTAAGCCAAGTATGCTTATAGCCCAAATCAATGTCAGCACAGTCAGTGGAATACACTACCTTTATCTGATCCTCACTGAGCAAGGTAGCTGGTCGTGGTCTCCACAGAAGCTGACAGAACCTGTCTTTATTGTTTTTCTGAAGTAGACGGCCTTGGAAGGTCCATAACCAATACGCATTGTCCACCTGGAAAAGCAGTGCACCATCTCAGTCCAGGTAAGTTGTAACTTAACACTCTGGTTCTCACTCTATGTCTTAAGGGTCTTTTTTTCTAAAATCAGCACCATTAGTCAACAGAACCAGGGTGCTCTTTTTGTTAGTGTCTTTCTTGTACAAATCAAATTCCTCAACAAAATACATATTCCACTGAAGATCTGCAAGAAGTTACCTTCTGGAGGATCACAACAGTTTGAAACTAAGCCAGCCCTTCTATCATATGCTTAAGTCTCAGATTCTATACTTGTACAGCAGAGGATTACAGTGCAGTGGCTGGAACCATGCAAAAGTAATGACAGGCACAATAAATCCCACTGTGCTGTGTGGACCACAAGGACATCAAGTTTCAAACTGCTGAAGACATAATGAAAATTCAGAAAAAGGACACTTGGTTTAGACTCATGAACTGCCCTTCCAAAACTTATTTTGGACAACCAGTGAAGCTCATGGCCCAAATAAATCCTGATGTTCAGAAATTAACATATAAAACTATAGTGCAGGTTTTAAGTCATATGATCAGTGACAGCTGTTCATCTTCTCCTCATAACCAATAGCTCTTTCCAGTACCTCTGGAAGAGAAAGAAAAAGACAAAAAAAAGAAAGCATTAGTACCTTGTGGCTCCACCAAGACACAGAAGTCACAATGTATCTGCCTGTAGGATCCCATTCCACATCTGACGCTGTATAGTGTTCGGCAATATTCATCATGGTGCAGTCAGATGTATCAACAAATGCTAAGGCACCATTCATGCTGCAAAGACAAAACAAGGCAGGTTGTTTTACACACTAGTGTAGCCTGTTTATTTAAAAGCATTTCACAAGCTGCATCTTTACAAGACCTTACTAGAAAGATAAATTTTCACAGCAACCACAAGCTCATACCAGTATTTTGCAAGTCAGTATTTAACTTAAACAGCTGAAAAGTGTTTCTAAATATCCACTTTTCTGTTGAAAAAAGCGTTCTTCATTTAGTGTGGCAAAAATAGCCAGTAAGAGTTACAAAGGACTAAGCTACATCGTGAAATTGCATCTCTTCTTTTCCTTTGCAAAGCTGTATCAGGATTACATAGTAATGCAATGTTCATGGAGATACCAAATACTCCTTGATGAGATACTCTAGTCTTTCTCCTCCTTAAAATGAATACGGTGTTCATTAACCTGTGCAACACTCACCTTCTGAGGCCAGCCAACACTACAAACTGCCCCTGAGGACTCCAGAATATCGTGTTTGCCTGCTGTTTGTCAAAGGTTTCTGGAAAGAAAAAAGACAAATTCAGAAAAAGATCTCAATCCAATGCCATCAATTAGGTTACAAGTAGTCAACTCCATCCATTTCTGAAGACATTTCTGAACTCTGCAAGCAAGTCCTAACAACGGTCCTTAGCTCTACACTTCTAAGACAAAACCCAGTAGCACCAGAACATCCAAAGCTAGCAGAAGAAAGAAGAGAAGGATATCAGAAGACCAGAACTCCTAACTTGGGAATAAATTTTATCTTAAAGTCTGTGCTATCACCTCACATGAACTTCCCAAGGCCACAAAATTATTCTGGATTGTAGGACTTTTATTCCCAGACCCTGGACTGATTCAAAGTGAAAACAGTTTAGGTGCCACCAGAAAATTAGATTTCTAGAATACAATGTCAGGCGTAGCACCTGTTACCATACTATCCACAACAAAGAGCCACAGTTTTGAGTTTACTGCATCTATTGCCATACAGAATGCTTAGTATCTGCACCTTTCGCTTGTTTTTCAGTCACTTACTTATGAGTTCTATTTTTCCATTGTTTTTAACATGGTAAAAGGAAACTGAAATTCGTGGAGTTTCTCCATGCAACACAGCAAACTTGCTTCCGTTTGGTTCCCATGCAAAGGCTATGATGCTTTCTGTTAAAAAAAAAAAAGGGGGTGGTGGTGTCAAAACTCTGTCAAAAGACAATACAAAGCTTTGATTTCAAGCAGTTACCAAAGAAAACCAAGATGCTGAAGAAAGGGAACGCATCAGTTAACAGACTTTGCCATACAGACTACCTTTTAAAACACAGGTTGGTAAGGCAAATGCAGGGAGTTACGGGAAGCGTTTCAGTCAAACAATAGCTCCAATGTCTCTCATCTTCTACAGAATACACTCATCAGCCCTACCATCGTTTTCAGTTCTGTAATTTTGCAAGTCACAAGTCACAACAAAACTTTTCTCATTTTTACATGAGAAGCTCTGCAATATGAATACTGTAGCTCCTCTCAAAAGAGTTAACTTCCTAATTATGTCCCGTGTTGACAGGAATTTCTAAGAAACATGCAAGCATCTACTCAAAAAAGTTAAAGATCAAAAGTAAGGAAATACTTGGGATTACCTTTCATTTCCACCACATCCACTGGCACCTGTTTCTCTCTCATTCGGAATATTTCAAAGTTGGTCACTACTCCCTGCAAAGGCCAAGATCAGCTCATTATCCAGCACAGAAGTAGTACAGCAAACAATTTTATCGCTAGGCATAGAAGGACAACGGCACAATTAGCCTGTCAGGACACAGGATGACAGACAGAGCCAAGATTTGTTTCTTTAATGAGAGCAGATAAATACAGTATACCTCACATCACCGAACACATTCTAAATGTTTCTGTTCTGATAAAGAATAACTGAAGAATTGTACAAAAGCATTTGTTTCTTTTCAGACTGTTATGAAGTGTAATTAAGACAGATAAACATATGGCACATTGTGCACCGTGACCTGGGTTGTTCAACAACTGCGTAACAGTGAGTAGAAAATGAGGTGAAGCATATAGCTCTCACCCAAGTCTCAGATAACGCTAAAGTCAGAGCAAGTCTTGGATGCAAATATTACATATATTTTGCCTCAAATTAAAATGGAAAAATGAAAAATAGCTTTGATATCATATCATTTACACTGTCTATATTAAAAGACAGTACTGTAAGAAAACAAGACGTCAGCATGAGACAGAACCAAGTTTTACAAATATAACCAGAATCCACATACCTGCGTGCCTTTTGGAGTCCTGTCTACCTTCACACACAGGTAATCCCCGTTCTTCTGCCAGTGTAGTTTACAATCTACGACATTGAACAAATTCCGCACACGAATTTCTTGTCTAGAAGGCAGCTGCATCAAAGTCACTCTTGCTGGGATGTCTTTGTCCTCAGGCACCCAGAAAGCAATTATATTACCACCTGGAGACCATGAGAAGTCTCTATAGGAAGAAAGTTAGATACATGCCATTTTAATTTTCAGTTAGAGAGACTACAAGCAGAAACCATTTTTATCATTGTATCTGAATGTTGCAGACAAATAACAACTCTCAATAATAAAGACAGACACAGACAAGCAAATGAGGACAATTTAATAACCTTACACATACCATACCAAGACAGATTTTTAACCTGCTATTTAAATTTGCTATATGACCAGTATTATCAAAATAGTACATTTCACTAAAGAGTAGGGGTTACACTCAATGTACCGCCAAAGATCTAAGAAACAGGCTGATGAAACCAATGAGCAAAAAAACCCTATTAAATTACACTGGAGACAATCTTCTCACACCTGGGTATGCTTAATTTTTGTGTTGCTTCACAGAGAGGTACCTCAAAAACTCTCAAGAGTAATCAGTGTCTGTTGTGTAGACACACACAAAACCAAACCCGTTCCTTGCCAACAAGCAGTCTACAGCACGCTGTTTTAAGCCAGCGTACAAATCTTAAGAGATACTGCCTAACAAACTGAATGCCAGTTTGGTTTTGTAGACAAGGAACAGGACTTCCAAGCTAGACCCTGGATTAAGCAGTACCACAAAGGATTTCGAAGCACAGAAGCTGTCAACTGTGGACATGAACAAATGGAGAATTTTCCATTCCTTTTTGCCAGTTTGTCGAATTTGACCACTTCAGCACATGAGGCAATTTGCTCTAGTCAACAGTCTAAAGATTCCTCTTACTACAAGTAAGCCCCAGACATAAAGATTCCAACTAAAGAGAGCAGTTATCTTTACAAGGGAATACTCACCTTATCCCATTGATTTTCAAGCTTTTTTTGTCCAACAAACCCATAGACTAAAAGAAAAGAAAGGTGTGAATTTTCAAGTTAGTAACATTCTTATATTTACTCATCTTCTACTCTTATTATTAGAGCACATAAACTAGGAAATAGTGTACAATTTTCAGAGATCCTGTATCCCTGTTTTTTATTATAAGCATATGTATACCACAATTACAAATAAAACAGAAATTACTGTACAGAGAATGAGTACAGCAGCCGGAATTATGATGAAAAAGTAAAATAGAATAGATTAGGCTGCAATTTATAGTGAGTTTTGGATAATTTGGCAGTCACCTGCTACTGAGAGCTGGGAGGCATCACATAAACTTGATCCTATTGACTCTCGTAATTAGTATATTGAACTGTCTAGTCCTTCTAGAAGTGTGCTGTGAAATTTACTGTCAGACTCACCTAACACTTTTCACCAGGACAGAACAAGACAAGAACAAATGGTTTTCTCCCCTTTTAAACCCAGCTCTGGAGTGTATTATTAAAATGTATCCTTTAAAATAGACACCATGGCAAAGACTGACATTGTAATGCAATAAGCATTATGCAAAAAACCAGCAAGAACTTACAGGTGTTTCATAGATGCTGAGGGTATCTGAAGTCATTCGAGCAAAGAATTTACCATCATGACTCCATCTAAGCAAATAAAAAGAAAAAAAAAAGTGTATTAGATATGAACTGCCTTTTTATTAAATGGAGTCTGAGACTACTTGTTGTCTCTATTCTAATTCTGTTTCTCAACCTACTTAAAAATAGGCCAGTGAGCTGAGTTTTCACAGTGGAATCCTCGCTTCTTTTGCCCAGTCAAAATATCCCAGATGATAATAGCCTGAGGATCATCCTGTGTGTCCATCAAAGGGCTGAAGGTCACTAAGTACCTACAAAAGAAATAATCAATTTCACTATCGAAACTTCATCTAATATGCCAGTAATAGCACGCTTTCATCCAAATAATATTTAAATACAATGCACTTTCAAACAAATTTCTCTAATGGGATATTTTGGAGAGGAGGAAAAAATAAGAACAGTATGATAAAGGGGGAGAAAGCTTCCAAAACAGTATTTCCCTAGCATTCCTCTGGCTGAAAAGACTCTAGATTTATGTGCAAGTCTTCCCATATTGATGTTACAAGAGAAGGGAACTCACCAAACACACTGTTACCTACTATATAGTTTTGCCACGAGAACATCATTGCTTTCGAACAGAATATAAATCCACTGACCTTAGCCAACCTGAACTATAGGTATGCTAGACTCCATTTGAAGATACATAATCTCTCTTCAATGCAATAAAACATAAAATCTAATTGCTTCCAAATATGTTACTTGAAAACTAGCAAAACAAAATGCATCTCAGTCCTGAAAGTATCTTAGCCTTCTCTAAAGAGCTCTTTAACATTAAAGAAAGCTTAAGGAATTCATTTCAGTATTACAGATTTGGAGGATGATACTCAACTGAAACTTTTCAGAAAACTAGAAATCTAACACTACAGACATCCCATCCAACTAAACAGTAAAAATACGATCTTTTCCCTTGGGATAATAATGTCTTTGACAAAACCTGTCAGCTCAGTTTTGTAGACCAATTATTCCAGATTATGTTAAGTGCCTTTCCTGAAGTCAAAGAAAAGCCAGGCAGAGTTTCACTCAAAGAAGGATTTATGCATGAAAAGCAGTACTTCCAAAGGCAAAGGAGAATGGAAGACCCCAACCACATGAGATTCAAAAGCACAGCAGCCAGAATGTACGTGCTTCATGCTTTTGATCCCTTCACCCAAACCAATGCCATACTCCGTACCTTTCACAGGGCGAGAAGTCAATAAGCTGCACTCCCTGGTGACTAAACCTCTGAATCTGTTTGAACTTCTCTCCACCCCAAAGTGCGATGCCTCTCTGGTGGAATGTAGCCAAGTAGGTACCCTTCGGGGACCAACGTACATAGGTTTCTGTCCACCGCTGGATTTTTTAAAAAAAAAAAGTATACACAAAGGTTTAATTTCATGTTGGATTCCCCTAAAGGGGAAAGAATTAAATGTGTAGCTTGTAGCGTCACATTTTACAAATCCATTTACTAAGTGAAGATCTCAGAATTACTGATATCTTGGACTAGTTGTGGAGTCTAATTTCATGCACATAATGCACAGTACTTATTCTTCAGGTTGGAAACTGTCAATTGAGACACTTTCAACTTACTGATGACCAAAAACATTTTCCAGGTACAGTGACAACCTTTGTATAGTAACAATTAAACCCACCTAACAGGCTTGGGTTTCCTTGTTGTCTTTCAGCCCTGGTAAAAACATACTCTGCTTAGAAGTAAGAGTAAGTATTTAAAATTTCTTAAAAACAACACAGCTCTTGACCTTCAGCTAAGTTAGAGAGGTATCAGCAATATAGACCATGGCTATGAGCAAAATTACTCATCTTCCCCGCGCCAACTTCTTTCTACTGTAATGCATAATGTTTATTAAAGAAAATGCTTCTGGGTACCGACAGTTCTCAGCAAGTCAACTGCCTACAGCAGACAGGCACACTAACTCTCCCTTTCATATGTTATTACCAAACCAGCTATTCCTCTCTTGCACCTCTGCAGTCAGCAAAAAGTGATCAGAAGCAGCATACTTAAGCACATACTCAGCTCTAATGAACAGTACTACTCCTCAAACTCTGACGTTGCATTTTCAGGTCTTTCTGAATCACGCATAATATACAGATGAAGGAAGCTAACAGGCATTATGGACCATTTAAAAAAAAACACAACCAAAAAACCAACAAAAAAGAACACCATAAACAAGTTAACTCCCCAGTTGTTTTACCTAAGCAGCTAAGTCTATTTCTAAAGGACCTGATTTCACCACTCCTCTTTAAAAGGAAGAAAAAAGTATTTCCACAGTGGGGAAAAAATACCTTTTTTTTAAAAAAAAATTAAAAAACTGAAACGTCATAAAGTAAATGAGACTGACAGCGTATCTGCAATGTACAGCACTTCCAGGACACTCACTGCTCTGTCCTCAATTTGAACAGGTTCCTTGATATCATTCCAAAAAATGGAGGTCCGGTCCCCTGACTCAAAGATCACACTGTACTGATCCCTACAATCAGGATCTTCCAACCAGTATCGTAGATTCCCCTAAGAAAAACAGAAGCACAAAGATCATTGATGACTCAAAGACTAAGAAGACAAGTTCCTCAAATTAATATCTACCTGGTAGGTAGAAGCTGCTCTCACACAGAGCATGCAACTTTGGAGACTTACCATTGCAAACAAGTTTTTAAAGTGAAATTAAATAGAATCATAGAATTGTCTAGGTTAGAAGGGACCTTTAAGATCATTGAGTCCAACCATCAGCCTAACACTGCCAAGTCCATCACTAAACCATGTCCCTTAGCACGATGTCTACTCGTCTTTTAAATACCTCTAGGGATGGCAACTCCACCACTTCCCTGGGCAGCCTGTTCCAATGTTTGATAAGCCTTTCAGTGAAGAAATTTTTCCTAATATCCATAGATAATTCAAACTACTGGTTACTGGAGGCTAAGACAAAAGATCATAAAAAGGTAAGCCTTCAAGGTGCTTTGATGACGTTTAACATTTCTTATTCAAAATAACTTAAGGGGCTTCTTGGTGTTTGGGGTTAGTTTTTTTTATTTTGGGTTTTTTTATGGTTTTGTTTTGTTTTGGGTTTTTTTGTTTGTTTTTTTGTTTGTTTGTTTTTTGGGGTTTTTTTTTGGTTTTTTTTTTGTTTGTTTTTTTTTTTAAACTATCCCTTCTTCCACAGGACTTTTTACAAAACTAGTGGTAACAAACACAGATGTTTGCCTCAAACATTAAAAAAAAATTTGAAGATGCTTTCAAAATTCTATTTTTAAATGACTCGTGCAAAATCACTGTTTACTCTTAAGTTTTACCATATGTGGAACTACTAAGCAGAACCACTAAGTTGTTCCTGTTACTTCATGACAGTGAGAACGAAGGAACAGGAGCACATGATCACTACTGCTACTTATAACACCACTATTACACATCATTTCTATTTTCATATGAACACTCCAGCAATGAAGTAATCATTTCATATTATGTTGAATATTCTTTCCACTCTTGCAAAAAACCTTACCAAATCCTTAAATGGCTGTTTCTCAGGGATTTCCCATTCATCACTGATTGTCATGTACCTGGAAGAGTTAATTTGATTGGTTACACTCCCTGCAGGTACTCTTGATTAGAATCCCAAAATCTACATATATACATGAAAGTTGCACTCACTTATCAAAGTCTGTGAAAAGGTTGACTCTGAAAGTGTGCTGTTTATCCAGTTTGTATCCATCTGCATTCTTCACAGCATCCACTGCATGAGATGGAGACATATACTCCAGAAAGATGTACCTACAATGAAGGAAGGCAAAAGTAGGATGTCAGTGACTACACAATAGGCCCATAATAAAAAAGAAATTAAATAAGTAAATAAACAATGGGGATGAACTAACAACTCAGTACAGACCACCTACAAAATAACTTCTTGTCTCGTCTCTAACCAATGAGGGTCAAAAGCAATTGATCTCCACAGGCACATATACACTTTTTAGCTGTATGGGCTTGACCTAAATTAAACTGATAGTCTAGCCCATTTACAGAGAAGGTAAGTGATGAATGCAAGTTCAATGCAACACAGAACAACAATGAGAGCTAGTAACAGGCAGGTTAAGTACGCGGCCCTTTCCAGCTGAATGACGAATGATACTTAGAAATTGTAGATCTTGCTGTCATAGGCATCTCAAAGCACCACTCTTGTTTTTCAATTACAATGAATGTAATTCAACTTTCATCTTGCCACTAGTACAATTTAGCTTGTAGCCCAGCAGTCTTAAAATTAACAGTATCTTCAAGACTGTCAGACACTGCCTCAAAGAGAGGCATGAACACAGAGAGACAGAATAATTTTCTCACGCTGACCTTACAGAAACAACAATCCCTGCACTCCAGAAACCCACCTTTTTTATGCTTTCTAAACTATTAATTCTTCCCAAACTCAGGAATATATGCTACTCCAACCACAGCAACACCTCATATTTATCAGGTTGATTTTTGCCTGGTTTCTCTCCCTAAAACTTTCTTTCCCTTGCCCTCTCCCTTTGGGCTTGATCATTTCTGGTTAGCTTTCTTCTCAATTTCAGATGCTGCAATTAACCAGGAACAGGGATCAGAAGTTGGCAAAGGAGAAAGGCGTCCTGGGAAGGCGTCCCTGAACTTAAGGGAAGTCGGAGTCACTAAAGTAAGCATAAGTACTGGCAACCAGAGTTGTAATACTGACAGTCCATTTTGCAGTGAACAGTACATCCACTGCTACTAAGTTTTTAAATAGGTTAAAGGTCCATTTTAGTTATTAGCCATGGCAGAAAATTAACAAAAAACCTCATTTAGTACCGCGCAGAAATTTGTCTTACAAACTCAGCTAAACTGTTTCCATAATTAATCCCCCCACATGCTGTAGCTTAATGAGTTATTAAGCTTCTCAGCTCCCTCTGGAACTTCTGTTTGTCACTGAGACTAGAGTAGAAGAAAGTGATAAGCATGACTGTGGGGTCACCATAAAAACTGGCCATAAAGTATTGATACTAATAATCAAGGGTAAGTCAGAGGAGTGTTTCAATCCTATTTCCAGTAGGAGTTATCTTGACTTACCCTTTTGTCTTTCCATCTGCTTCTGGATAAAATTCATTGATAATTTTACCAAACTTGGAAAATATTTTGTGGATTACATTCTTCAGTTTCTCAAGTCGGTCTGGTCCAACCTGGGGAACATTATCCACGACGATTACTGAGTCAATTCCATCTGCTTCCTGCGGCTGATCTTTCAGTACATCACCAAGTAATTCTGCAAAGAAAAAGCATACAAGAAACTAAGGCACAAGTCTACATCATTGAGGAGGAAGACAGAAAGATGAAAAGAATAGTAAGAGAAGAGGAAGACTTCAAGTTTCAGGAAAACGATTCAAGAATCATTTAAGAAACTCTGTAGTGAATGAACACTATCAGAGAAACAACTGAAGCAAATACACAACACTCCAACAATACTTCCTTGCCAAGAGGCACAATTACGCAGTTTCTCAACAAACTTCAAGCAGTTAACTCAAAGTCTTTCTTGAAGAAATACCTTACATTGGGGACATCAACATGTACACTATTAGCGTGTTTCAGGAGTGGGAACTGGCTCAGGAAGTTCTCAAAATTGCCAACAGAGCAGACAGCTATAAGATTTACTACTCAAGCTCTGACTAGTAGCCTTGCTCAAATTATAACCGGGTGACTTTGATAAGAAGAAATGTAATATGTACCTCCCTCCCACACTACAAGGGTTTTATTCAAAACCGTCTGCCATACTGGAAGCTCTGCACGTCTTAGCATCATTATAATTATGTTTGAGAACTCATGCTCCGTCTAAACCTTTAATTAAACACAAAAATGAAGGTCTAAGACAAGAAACTTAAAGCCATATTTAAGCATGCAGCAAGTGAGGACAAGCACACACCTCTTCATACTCTGGATATTCTTCAACCATACTAATCCCTTTCCTATAATCATCTGACAAACTTTGCGCGTACTTGCTGGTGAGATGGTTTGTTCAGTCCCTGCACTGTCAGTTTCAAGCTTCTTTCTACTGGGAAGAGATTGCTTACAGCATCTTTGAAGTTTCCCATACACAGAAAGGGAGAACATTCAGAAGGACTGTAACCCTGGAGCTGTGGCTTATGTACCACACTGGGACAAAAACACTTAAAAGATACAAAGTACACCTCTAAGTTGTGCACAAAATTAGGAGCTTCAACAACAGTGCTTCATTATTTTTACGTGGTAGGTTTGTAGACATACATTCTGTAGAGTTCTAGCCACATCTAACTTTAATCTATTCCTCAAGTCAATTCTATTAGATTGTTCTGTATCCACCAACTAAACCCCATTGGTAATGTGCAAATTTAAACACACTTCTCAAACTATCATTACCTAACTACAGAAGTGTACTGACCTGTAGATCCAAGAAGAGTCAGAAAAATTACATCAATGATTCAATCCTCAAGAGACTGAACTAGAATAACTAAAGACAAGGATATCCAAACAATCTCTCAAATAACTTTAACCTAAGGTTATTTTCAAACCTTTCCAGGAATAAAATCCCAAACTATCCCTAGCTATCCTGTTCAAACACACACGTTAATTCTTGTCTAGATTACTGATCATTTCACAGTGTAATTGATCATGCCCCTGTAACTTATTAATATGATTGCATTACCATATTCTAAAGAAACATTGGTTAGAAGTGGCAGATTATTTATGTTTTACCGACATTTTTGGTATTGTGTGCTTAAATGGACAGAATAGACATTCTGCTAACAAAAAAAGCCAAACGTGCTGAAATGAATGGCAAAGTTTCACACACGCCATATAAATGGGAAAAATATACACGTATACCTGCAGTAAGTTTTAAGCTTATGTGAAGACCACTATAAGATCCCAGACTAGACAGAAAATAAGTGCACGCCACTGTACTTCTGAATTAGAATATAAAGATAAAATTTGCAGAGTCAGAGTACATATAGCATTCACAACCCAAGCAAAAAACTAACCCAAACACATGTAGAAACATTTAAAATATGAGAACAAATGAAAATGGGTGTTAGATGTGTTGATATTTTGAAGACATTTTAACAGAATCTTGTTGGTGTTGGAATTCTACAAATTATTCCACCCGGAAACAGCACTGGAGAGATCTCTAGCAGTGAAGAAATATGCTTACTTTGAATTTCAAACTACCCACAACCTTGCCCTTCTTTAACTTTAAGCTTCAACAGGTTATTACATGTGAAGCTTTCCACTGATTTGGGGCAATAGGCTTCACAAAAATTTATGCATAAACAGATGCTATTACCACCAAGATTACGCAGTACTCACAGAAGATTGTTGTTTGCAGTATTTATTACTTAAAAACGCTCTCCATGTGCCTGTAGGAACTACAAGTAAAACGTTAAAAGACCCTAATTTGTAGAACAAAAACAAAGACCCAGAAATTGTGAAAACCCAACAGTAACAGTAGCAACTAAAGAAAGCTGAAGAGGTTAGAGGAATAATCCTCCATGTTATGTCATTTTACTTACTCTGTACAGTTCAGATTATAGCCACAAACTTCTCTCGTTTATAGTAACTATTTACTAGTTTGTAGCAACTATTCAAAAATGGCCAAGACAACATTAACACTTGAGCAAGGCAAATATTTAGTGAAGAGTGTACAGCACAAAGATTACTGAAGAGCAGGAAGACTTGCTAGAAGTGAATGTTCAAGAAACAAATTAGAAGAGAGTCCTTAGTGGGGAGCAGCAGACTGAAAATTAGGAAAAAAGTCAAGCACAGGAAAAGTTCATAGAAAAACCCTGGAGTTAACAACAGATATTCTGACAGCACAAAACCATACAGATCACTGAGGATAAGCAAAAAAACCTGACAGAAAGATAGAGGCACCAGTTCCAATAAGCACAGTCATAGATGATGACAACTTTAAGAGCACTATTTGGAACAAATAGGTAGGCAAAGAAGTAGAAGGAAAATGGAACATACAGCAAAAACCTGACTTCTTTCAGAAGTGCAGCAGTGGGTATTGGGAGTCACTCCATAGACAGTATTCTCTACCACACAGACTAAAAGTGGTTTAAGTTACTGCTGAAGGTATTCTGGGTCACCTTCCCCTCCTTCTTTAACTTTTTGCTGCAAAGCTGAAAGCTGACTCAAATTGTTACAGATGCAGAAGAGAACAACATAGATGAGCGCTGCAAGTTAACTTCCTAGTGTTTACTGGACCTGAAGACAGTATTTCAGGAGTAAGCCATTCGCCAGGTAGCTGACAACACACTGAAGCTGTGGACAGGTAATTACTTGCCTAGGATTTAGAACACATGCAGTGAAGTGTCCGCTATGCCTACAATAATTGTAAGGATTGAAAGGAGGAGTTTAAATACCAGATATTACAGTAAAATAATACACAAATCTCTTATTTACCCTATAAACCCTTATCTTAGATTTTCCCTGCATATAAAATGAAAGCATGTCCCACAAGGACTTTTCCACAGAAGCCTACAAGAAAAAAAAAACACAAAAGAGTAATTTTTTAGGCTGTATTAGTCATTTTTTCATAACAACTTCTCACAAAAGACTTTCTAGGCCTACAGGCAAACCAAGGAATGCATATTTAGATTCATGTGCAAGAATACAATACAGTTTTGATTCATTACAGGGTAACAGATTAAAGACAAATACCTACATTGTTCCATTTCTCTACCTTAAACTCAAAATTGTGAACAAAGGACATCTTCAAAGGGTAAGAAGCTGGTTTAGCTAGCTCTTATTCCACCCACAAGAAAAGTGGGGTGTGGTGGGTACACAGCTATCCAGCTGGCAGTATTTTAAGGACCACTATCATTATCTGAACTAAAGCTTCATTGCACCTAAGTAGTCATCTGACACATCCCTTCTGGTGCTCCAACTTGGATCAGCTGTTCTGCCATGCGAACACCATTCTGGAAAAGAAAGTTGAAGTAACGCACCTGAGATGGTCCAAACCTAAAGCTGGTCCAGCTCAGAGGTGTTCCTGAAGATGTAATGTTATCACAAGCATCGAAATAGCCTTGGCTCAGTGACACTGATGGACTGCCTTTCTCCTTGGGGAGTCATCAGGATAAGGGGAAAGAAATAAGGAAGCTCAAGAAGTAACGCATAGGTGGAAAGCCAGACCAGCAAGAGTGACTAAACTTAAATGCTGTAATTCAGCTACCAACACTGTATTATTCATACAGCTGAGAAGTTAACCAAATTAATCCTTAGCAATAAAATAGGTGAGGACGGAAAATACACCTAATTTCTGAATAGACAGAAATGAACATAATAATCCCATATGTAGACACAGTGTAACACGCATTTAACTAGACAAAAAGAATCCAACTACATACTTGCAGACAATTTTGCTGAAGTCTTTAAGAACTAAAACGTACAAGTTCAAAGAGCTATGCAGACTACTAAATTGAGAATAGCAAACACTTTCTTAATCTAAGATTTTCTGCTATTTCATTAAGCTAAACACAGGACTGGAACACTAGAAGGCACATATATCACCTGTATTCCATTGCCCATTGAAATAACTGACTGACTTACAAACAAAATATCAAATGCTTTAACAAACATTTTTCCAGTTCCAATACATGTAACATAAGACACTACAACATGTAGGACACACGTATGTAAGACCCTCCAACAGCACATATGGTAGAACAAGCACTGGCAAAGTAAGTACTTTTGCTATTCAAGAACTGAGATGATTTATGTAGAAAGATTTATCTGAAAAATATTAAAATAGAGTTCTAACTCCTGTATGCCAAAACTAGGTATTCCCATAATTATCGATCAGCCATTCAGTCAATATCCAATACTTTTATAGGAGTCTCGGTCTGAATTTTCAACTGCCAGAAATAAGTTTTACGTATTTTCTTGTCACAAAGTACCTACGTCACATCTTCATGAGCACCAACTCTTCTCAAACCCTGTATTTACCTATGGCTTTCACTCTGGATGCGTGCAAAAAATAGAACGATGAGATCTAGTTTGTAAACATCTGGTCAGCAAATTAAAACTTCTGTTTTTACAGCTGAGTATAGCTAATGGAGACAAACGGAAAGCACGCAAATGGATGACTCCGCTTTGTCCGGGCAGCCCACAGATCGGTACTTGAAGCTTAATAGTAAATTTAAAACCAGCAGCAATCGTACAGACACCGACACACCCGAAGACGGCGCATTTCAGAACGGCCGCTGGGACGAAGACGTGTGCTCAGCGCTAGGAGCAGCCCGCCGCGCGGGCGGGCAGGGGAAGAGCCAGCTGCCGGGCCCGCCGGGGCCCGGGGAAGCGGAACGTCTCCCAGCAGAGGCCT
>VYXH01004461.1:520125-549342 GCA_013397275.1 Burhinus bistriatus | reverse complement strand
CGGCCCCCCGGGGGGCGGCCTCCCCCCGCCCGCTCCGCCCGGCGCTGCGGAGGAAGGGGAGGGCGGCCGCCGGGCCCCGGCCTCACATGACTGCTGCCGCGATGGACGGCGAGCCGCCCGCAGGCACCGGCACAGGTACGGGGCGGCGGGTGCCCCTAGGGGAGCGCCGGCCCCTCCACCGCCGCCGTGTCCCTTCCCGCCCGCTGGCGGCGCGGGGAGGCTGACAGGGCTCCTCGGGGAAAGGGGGTAGGGTGGGGTGGGGGGGAGTCGGGACCGCTCCCCCCGCCAAAACCTGAGGTAAAAAGGCGCCGCCTTCCCCTTCTCCCCCCTTCCCTCTCCGGGGCGGCGGGCGCGGGGCCGACCCCGGCCCACAGTGGGGGCTGCCCCGCCGGCGGGCCTCGGCGGTGCCCGCTTCGCGGTGGCGGGGGGGTTCCCCTCTCCTCTCCCCTTGCCAAGGTGGCCGCTGCCCCTCGGCGATGAGGAAGGAACGGGGAGCGCTGGCCGGCGCCGCGGGTGGGTGGGGGTTTGCCTCCCGGGCCGGGGGCAGCGTTGGTCAGGCCGGTCGCCGCGCCGGTGCCCGCCGGTTGGGCGGGGAGGTCAGTTCCCCGGGGCTTAAGGCGGGGAGCAGAGCTTTTCCTCTGGAGGAGAGTCGTGCTTTCTGGGTGCCGAAAGGACTTTATTTCGCCTCCCCGCACCCCGCCCGCTATAAACGGCCTGGGGAGGGTTTATGGAGCGGGTCGGCGGGCGCTGCCCGGGTGGGTGCCGGGCGGAGGCCGCCTCTGCCCCGGCTGGTGCGGCGGAGCCGGTGCGGAGGGTGAAGTTGTAGAGCGTGTAGCCGAACCCGCGGTGGAGAAACTTGCAGCCCAGCGCTTGTTGTGAGACGAGCGATGGAGGGAGCTCCTGGGCGAATTAAGCAAATAACGTGCTGGGCTCGGTTCAGCGGGTCTGAGGGAAACTTGTAGAGGGAAACAGGGTAATACGCTTCTCTTAAAGCGGCTAAAGTTTCATGCTGGCAGTTACGGCTCTGTGGATAGTGTTTTTCTTTCTTCTCTGTTTGGAAAGAAAAACTAGCAGAGTTTACAAGTGGGTAAGCTTTACGCAGGGAAAAATGGTTTGGTTGGATTATATTCAGGATCTGGTGTGAGCGTGCATTTGCTAGGCCTGTGACGCTCCCGATGCAGATAATGCTTATAAATAAATTATTTTGGAATATTTCTGTCCAGGACTGATGTAAGATATTGGGATATTGAACAGCAGCCTTTGTGGAAAAAATGTCCTACTGTACCAAAGAGAGAGCTTGTTCAGGTATGTCTATTATGGGTTTACCATCTGCTTCAGGAGCCTTATAGAAATAAAGCAGTTGTCTCCGAATAGAGTGTTCTTGATCTGATTAACCTCCACACTGGTGATGGTGCTTCTGTAACTGTCTCATCTACTCAGCCTTATTCACAAAACTCGGCTTTCTTTGACAGAGCTCATATTGTGAACACTGAGAGAGTGTATCTAATGATCTTGGCAAAAGAAAAATAATGCTGTGAAAGCAGGAATGCTTTTATTTCTAGCATCGTGATGCAGGTTCAGTGACCTTGGAAGATTCAAACCCGTATGTAACTTTTCTGGAGATCAGCAGCTCGTCAGTGAATATTCCAGGAGAATCTAAATCTCCTGAGTAAGAAATGAGAGTCCTGACAGGGGCTGCTCAGGTCCATCTAAGGCAGCAGATGCAAATGCTGTCTTTTTTTATTTTGCGTGGTTAAAATTACTTTAACACAATCAAGAAAAGAAAAAGGATAATGTCCAATACATTAAAGTCCGTTTTGCAAAGTCACTTGTATTGACTTTTTTTTTTTTCTTTTTTGCTCTTGCTCCCATTTGAGCCTGTTTTGCAATGATTGCAGGGAGCTAATCCAGGTGTGCTGGCTGGGGAGGGAGGGGGCTGTCTGCTTTTCTTGTAGTGGTAAATCTTTAACTGTGTGTGCAGCCTGTAGGAGGGTTTGGTAGGGAGAGCTCTACCAGTTCCGGTCAGTAGAGTTTCAACATAACCACTCTGATTTCCCCCATAGTCTTCAAATCTTAGTGGATTAGTGCAGGTTGATGGAGAGAAATGTGTCAGTTACAGACACGTGGAACTGGTACAAAAGGAAGGCAGCTTTGATGACTGCGTTTCAGCAGAATTTGAGGTGGGAATGAGCTTGTTCTAACTACAAAATATGTGAAAAGACCACCCAGAGACTGTAGTGTATGGAGTGGCACATAATTTTTTAATGTTTAAATACTAAGATCAAGTTTTCCCTCAGCATAATTAAGAGGATAAGAAACGTACAATGAAGATGAGAAGCAAGACAAAATGATAAACAATTTATTCTCATCGAGTTTTCTTGACCTGCCTAAGGAAGGATGACTGTGGAAAATTGGCTGTTTTATAGTTAAGCTACAATGACCTTGTAAAAGTTTCCTGGAGAACAGTTGTATGTGTTATTGCTTGTTGGGTTACCTTTTTGGGTCTGAATTTTTACACTTCCAACCTCTTTGTTAGAGCTGGGTGTGAAAAATGATAGTTTAGCAATCTTCCGTTATGAGCTGGGAAGCTGCCCTGGTGAGAACTTGGGTTTTTGTCTCTGTAGTCTTTGGGAACATTCCTCGATGCACTTTTCTCCCCTAATCCTGTTATTTCTTCAATGTGTGTAGCTCCATCTCACTTTATTGTGTTTGCTGCCATTTCAGACTATGACTTCGTGGCTGACTTGCGAATGGAATGTGTTCCTTATATTCCCAGATTTGGGAAATCACTTAATCACTTGATGATCTAACAGCATAGTTAAAAGAACAGGGCATAGGTTTAAACTTAGTTCTTTGTTCTGTCACACAGATTTACTGTGTGACATTGGAAGAAGATAACTTGTTGTTGGGGTTTTTTTTCCTGCTGTAGTATGTGATGGCGATGTTTTGAGAAGCAGTTAGAGGCCTACAGCTGTAGGGGAATGCAGAAATGCTAGTGCTTTTTTATTTTTAAATAAAGCTTAGATAACCTCACCGGACTATTTTTGAGTTGTGTCATTACTTCTCCGCTTCATCTTGAAAAGCGCTGAGTGCTGAATAGCAATCTGAAACTTAGTTGAAAAAAAACCTAAACCAACCACCAAAAAAACCCCAAAACCATAACTACCTGTAATATCTCAAAAAGAAAGGGGACACCCCCCACCCCCAACGAAAAGCCCAACGCCAAAACCAGACCATCTAGCACAGCATGCGTATTTGATATCTGCACTGAGAAAGCTGGGTTTTTCTAAGGAGAAAACCAAAATGTTAGAGCCTGTTTTCCAACATCTAAGTTTATGATAGTATGTGTGTTATTTTATCTTGTCTTGTTTTGGCATTGGATAGCTTGTGTTTACAAGTTAATTGTTGGGAGGGAGAAGGAAGGACGCTATCGCACCATCTCTTAATTAGAGTGAAGCTAAATATGATTAATTTTCTTGTACCTAGTAAGAAAAAGGGACCTCTCTTCCATGTTGAACAGAGATCTGTGTATCAGTTAGCTTTGTTAGATAAAATAGACTGATTCCTTTGCATTGCTCCTTTCTATATAAGAATTGCGTGGTTTTAAATTCCTTAAAAAAACCCAAACAAGCCACATGAAGTTGTCTCAAAAAATACATAAAGCCTTTAATAGGAATAAAGTTTTGTTTGCCCTCCTGGGTTTTTTTTGTTTGTTTGTTTTTTGTTGTTGTTTTTTTCCTTTGGGGTGGGACTTCTGTTTTTGTTATTTTTAGGGGATTTCAGATTATGTAAGCACCAAAAGCAAAAAAAAAAAAAGGGCATCTATTTGAAGTTGTAGTTGAAATCTGCACTAGCTTTCCTAGAGACTGATGTGGACACCGAATTCTGGAATTACAGAGGAATGTGTTTGATACAGTAAAGGGGAAAGGCATTTCCATAATTCCTGAGGCTTCTCATGAGAAGACAGAAAGGAAAGGGAAATGCTGATGAATGATATTTACGTTGCTGCTTTAATATTCCTGGCCCAGGAGTTTGTAGTGGAGCCCTCATTTTTGCCAGGGAGAAATCTGAGGTATGTATGTACAAAACCAGTCATTTCTCGTACTCCCCTGCATGTCCTGTGAGTTGGATCACCTCTGCTCCGCGAGGCCCTGACCTGTGATGATGGAGAAGAAATCTTAGCTATTTTTCCTAAAGGCTTTGCTTCCTTTCATACTCCTTTCTCTTCTAGAAATTCTGCTACTAATGTAACAAGTAATTCTGTGGCACCTTCTACTTAAGTGTGTCTAATAAATCTAACTGATTAGCACCCTGATATAATGAAGAGTTGTTAGTAGCAACCATCTGTAAAATGGAGATAAACCCTCCAAATTTGGTTGACAGAACTTAAATAGGGAAGGGAGACCTGTATTGTGATTTACCACCGATGCTTCCAGCACTTGCATTGCCCTTCTCTTTTATATGTGCTTGCTCGCATGTAAAACCTCTGTGCAGCTAATCAGACACTTGGAATTCTACTTTGGGTTTCATAAATGCATGATTTTAGAAATTTTGATTGAGGAAACCGGTAACCCTGTGGAGGGCAGACTGCTGTGTAGTTGTTTGAATGGGAGTAGTGAACATCGGCTGCTAACTAAAGCGTGAAATCTGTGGCATGAAGTAGCGAAGCTTTGTATTTCAGTTGTTCTCTGGGTAAGTTGAGAAACTCCTTTCAGTCCAAAGGCTACCTGACTTGTTACCAAATAAAAAAGTATTAGGCAGTGTTTTTGTAGTTGTTTTCCTTTACTATGAAACAAAAATTAGGCTATGATTTGAATGCTTCTTTAAGCTTTTGTTTCTTGTCATCTTGTCTGCTTGCTTGCATATGTATACATATATGTATTCTTTTTAACTTTTATATCAAATTGTTTTCAGTTCTACCAGGCCACTTCCTGGTCTCTTATTGACAACAGATTGAGGAACTCTGCTGTAACAAAAGGCTAGCTTGCGCATAAAAAACTGATTTTATTTTGTCTGCTTCCCTGTGTTCCAGGGGACCATTCCATACCTCATTTCTGTATTCACTTACTGCTCTATGTATATAAACTTTACTAGATAATGATCTGCTGAAACCAAAGGGAATGTTTTCAAAATTAGCTTTCCTCCAGCAGAGAGTGCGTGATGGGAAGCGTTAAGTGTTTTGTTACAATGCATGTAAATCGTTTTACTGGTTGAACACAGGAGCTCATACCAATGAGTTCCCACTATTATCCACCGTTCCTGGCCAGGGCTTTTGAGCCTGTTCCTGAACTGACTCTTTAGTAAGGAGAATGAAAAATGGGCTGAAGAATAGCTTCAGTATATACTGCTCTGCAGCGTTAGTGTTAGTGCCGTAAGTGTTCTCTAAAACAGGTTAACGGCTGTTCCAAAGCTGTCTTACTGTGTTCTCAGGCCAGTGTTTGAGGCTGTAAATTCACTCGGAGTAGCTGTCTTGTTGATATGGAACATGCTGAGATTATTAATTAAACAGTGATTATTCAAACTTGTTTGTACAGTTGTCTGATTTGTATGATTTCACACATTTAGACAAGGTTGAGATCTAGAGAAGCTACAAAATTTTTCAGGAAGAGCCAAGTGTGTGAACTGCTGATAAAGAGGAGGTATTTCCTGTAGGTGAATTTTAGAAAGCAAATTTAGAGAGTTAACTTGATGAAAACTGGCAAAGTGTTACAAATGAAAAGAAGCAACGTGACTGAATTGTCAAAGGAACGCTGAGTCTTGTCTAGATCTCTCTACGGGACTTCACTCTGTAGGTGTCTTACAGGATAACGTGGGTTCAGAGCACTGCAGTGAATCTGAGAGTCCTTCTCAACATCAGTTCGGCTAATCATGCTGCAGGTTCCAGGACTTCCAGATGAAATGCTGAAGGATTCGTGGCTCATCCTATAAATCTTTTCTCCTGATACCTATCTTTTGCCACTGGGAGTTTCAGTAGTTTAGCAGCAGTGCTGAGCCCCAGTTTGGGGAACAGTTTGTGCCATGAAAGCCCTACCTTGTTGGTTGGCCGACAGAAAGCAGGGAGAGTGAATCAGTAGGCAGGAGGAGTGGTGCATTAGTGCAGATAGACACTGCTCTTGGGGAAATAGGGAGGTTGCGTTTCGGCTAGCCCCTCTTTGGGAGGCTAGCTTGCAGTGCCTGCTTCAGAAACGTGAGCCAGTGGTTTAGCAACACCGAGTACTGTGGAATTGCATGGGGGGGGAGGTGTGTGTGTGTGTGCACGTGTTGGAGGAATAACAAAATCTCCTGTGTCATGTTGCATTTCACTGGTGTGTCTTGAGCAATTAAAACTAAGAATTACAAGGGTGTGCACCCAGAGAACCGCTGCTCTGGAGAGCGAGGCTGTATTGTACTTTCCATAGTTCTTTTTCTGTGTTTTTGACACTTCCTCTGGATAGCGTGGTTTATTATACCTTGCTACCCCATGAAAGGTCAGGTGGGCAAGGATTTTTCTACACTAGAAAAATCTTTTGCCTTGCTATCTGTATCCTGAATTTTCTTTCCTCCTTTGTTTCCTAGTTCAGCATCTGTCTGAAAAGTGGCTATACAGCTATGTTACCGCTTTTTCCAGCAGTATCCCATGTCAACATTGAATTAGCTTGCATTATCTTACCACAGATTTCTGGCAGGTAACTGGAACTTTTTAGAAGCTGCTACGTAGGTGGGGTTAGTAGGTGATACATTAGACTATTAAAGCAGAGGTGTTAAAACTTGCTTCTCTGAGTCACATTAGCAGGAATCTGAAGCCTGATGAGACATGTGGGATAAGGTCATTTGTCCTGGATTTGGTTTGGTTTCCTTAAGCTGATTTATGGAACAGAGAATGAAGTGTCTATTCTGAAGGTGGGTGTCTGAGGAATCGGAGATTACCTGTTTTTCCCACTTCTCAGTGCCTAGAGCACATGAAGGAACAGGTGGGAAATCCTTATCAGGAGGAGGTCAAGGCTTTCAAGTTAAGGATATGAGTTCTTATCTTCCCTGGGTTAATTTCTTATACAGTTACCAACTTTTTGAACTATGTATCAAAGCTTACTGAAACGGATCTTGCTTCTATAGTGTTACTGTCTTCTTGTGTTCTCAAAATTTTACATGTGTTTAAGAAGGGGTGTAACTTCTGCACAGTGGTAAGGAAGGGATGATTAATCCTGCCTAGCTTTTCTAGGTAACTTCATCAGTGGATTTGACTTGCTTTGTAAAAGAACTTGCTCGCAATATCCCTCATAAACAGCCATATGCGGAGAGGAAGCAACCCATCTGTTCCAGACTGGAGAACAGAACTCAGGTATGGGTTGAAGAGATTCCAGGGTTATATCCACATTTTTCACCCAGTTTCTTATGTGTGAAATGGGTAGAAAAAAAGGATTGATTTGAAAAACAATATAAGCTTAGTTTACAGTCACATAATATGTGTAGTTATGAAGTCGAGTTGAGATAATGGGCTGCAGTCAGTCATTTGATAAGAGAGCACTCTGAATCATTATCTTTGCCTCTTATTTGATGTAGTTTGTCCTCCAGGGACATATTCTTAAGAGCCATCTTTTTTCACTTTTCCATCTGGCTGAGAATGTTAGAATCTCTGTCCAAAGCTGTCTAGCTATGGTTGAACTCACTGTAAAAAACGCTGTTTGTTTTTTGGCTACGAGCAGTGGAATAGGTATATTTGAAAGATTTTACCAGAGCCTGCTGTGATTGAGAAACTGTCGGGTTGGTAGCCCATAAGGGCTATCAACCTTTTTCCCTTGCTCTTGAACTTAAGCATATTGACATAGTCAATTATTGTAATTCATGCCCACTCAAGCATACTGTCATAGAGTTTAAAACTATGTCAAATGAAGTCTCCTTCCTTTGTAATGACATGTGAAATTAATGTATTAAATTTCTGCAGCACAGTGAAATAACACATTTTCTTTCCTTCCATGAGTTGTTCTAGGCAGGATCCAAAAGTGCTGAGCAAGGGTTTCGTTCATTTTGGCAGATCCTGCTGTGGTGGGAGCTGGACAGACAGGAAATGCAGGCCTCTTAGCTGAATCACAGAACAAATTTGGCCTGTGATTCTTCTTTTGCTTAGTAGAGATGTCTTTCTGACTTGGTGTAATTGGTGGTGCTTCTGAGTCTTGTGAAGAGGGGAGGTACCAATGTCTTGAACGTGTGTGAAGCAGCATAGCCTCCTGGGGGAGTGGCTGGACTGTCGCTCTGGTTGTGTTGCACCACTGTGGGAGCGCTGAGCAAGGGAACAGAATATTTTAAGGCTACTTCTTTCACTTTATCTTATCAGGTCTGCTGGACTGTTTTTCCCTTTTTGTCTTTTAGATTTGGCAAAGCCTCCAGTAAATGAATCGAGGGAACCGGAACAGTTTCTCATGCAGGCGCCCCAGGGAAATCCACTGCTGCTTTCCCACACCCTACAAGAGCTATTGAGCAAGGATAGTGTGCAGGTGGAGCTTATACCTGAGAAGAAGGGCCTTTTTCTGAAACATGTGGAATACGAGGTTTCCAGCAAGGTAATGTGAAGAAATACTGGTCTTAGTGAGAATGTATCTTCTTAAGAATGTCTGTGCGGTTGCTGTTGCCAAAGTCTTGTCCAATTTGATAGATGTGTCGGGTGATGCTGGTTTTGAGTAGGCCAGTTGTATGGGCTTACTTTAAATGCAGTAGCACTGTGCTTTCTTGACCTGGGCTTCTGCAGTATGGAGCATCTTCTGACTGAGGTCTGATGGATGGTCTGCTTGTCTACTCGCTTGAAACCTGAGCTCTGTACAAAAGCAGATGGATAACATTGCATGTTTTCATGATGAATTGGTGTAGGCGACTGGATATTGCAAACTATTTTGAGCTTGTGAAGAAATTTCATTGAGAGTGCTAAACTGAAATCCTTCATAAACAGAAAAGGTACTGCAAATCCTTCTGAAGAGTCTAGGCCACTTCAAGTTTACCTGCCCGAATCCTGACCTGTAGGTTCTTCTGTTGGTGTAAGAGAAGACTGAAGATGGTGTATCTATTCCTATTTATAGAGTGGACAGTGAAATTGCTCTCCAGTAGCTTCTGTGTGTTTTTTCAAGAAGGAAATCTGTCCTTTTCAAAGTAGACTATGAGCAATTTACATCTCCCAGGCCACCAAAACATCAGTTACTGGGTAGCACTCAAACTGTTGTAGTCGCTGTTGTACATATTCAGAGGCACATTTGGGTCACTTGTCTGTAGTGACATTTGGGGCTTTAGGTGTTTTAGACTGATGTCCGTAAGTTTGTCAAAGTCTATTGTGAGGGGGAAAAGGCAGGCACAGTGAATGCTTCTGTGGGCTTTCTAGGACTCAATGTTTGTTTTTGCCTGTGATTTCAGGGCATGGGACTTAGTGACGCTGGTCATCTCTCTGGGTTTTGAATTTAGGAACCCATTGCCTCCTTTCAGTTGCTGTCATCTCTCCTATGGTTGTAGCTATAAAATGATACTTCCTCAAACAGAAGCATAGCTTGGCCTTGAGCTTCATCTAAGATCTGTAACACATCAACATCAAATTTCAAGCAGACAGAGGGAGGCCCTAGGGGCTGTGTCCATTGTGTTCCAGCTATGTGCCTCATTGCTTTATTTTTGAAAATGCATAGTGCCACAATAAGTAGTGGATGACATGCAATGCAAACATAGTGAGAATGGGTATGGTGTTGTGTAGTCATTCTCATTAACTGCTCCAGTAGTTGAATCTGTAGTAATAATGTGGGGGGGTTGTGGGGTTTTTATTTATTTATTATTTTTAAAGGATTTCTGCCTCCTATATGTTTTGTTCTAGGTGCTACCTAACTCCTTTTGGAGTGAAAAAAAGTTTCTTTGGCCTCTTCTACATATTGATCTCAGAAATGCAGAGTGAAGGACTAAGGTTTTAAAGGAACTTTCAATCTTTGTTTATAGATCTAACATCAGTGAGAAGTCTCTCTGTTGTGAGGTTCACTTAAAACATCACTCATTTGGGCTAATACTTAGCATGATCTAAGACTGTTTTGCCACCTCTGGATTTGAAACTAATTTAGAGAAAGTTCCTAAGATCTAGAGCTCAGTCACTTGCAGTACTTCAAGAAAAGAGCTCTGTAGAGTGCTTTTAGAGTGTCGGCACTATTTCTGAATGTTCTGTCTAATGTGGAAGACCAGAGAGATTCAGGGAGTAATGATAAAGAGCCACAGCAGGTTTAGGGATATTTGTAATTTCCTGGGAAACCTCTTCCTCACCATTTCATAGTCTCTTTCACCTTGTGTGTGTATGAAATCTGACTTACCTTTTTAACTGAAAACCTTATTCTCAAAAGGACTCTAGTTAGAAGAATGCCATCTCTATTCATAATTGAAAGGTGGCTACCTTTGGGGTCTTTTCTCCCTCCTTTCCAGCACAAGGTCTCTAGAGGTAAGAAATAAATTGTTTCTGCAGTCTCTGGGTGTGNTAAGATTTGAGGTGTAATTCTGCACAAGAGCATGGCAGAGTTACAGCTATTGTTTTTCAGGAAAATAGCTTTTGATGATCAGTGCTGTGGTGCTATCAGTGTAGAATTGCTACCATGCTGTTGAACAGCTGTAGTATGTATTGTAGTGTGTTGTTTTGTGAAGTGTTCAGAATAGAAGAGACTTGTGGAAATCTCATTGTTTTTCTATAGCAAGAGAAGANTGTTTTCTTTCTTTTCTTCTTTTTCTTTTTAGTGCAGCCGATAGCAAAAACAAAACAAAAAATTATGGAAATGCTGCTGATTGTCCAACCTGTGTATTGATTTATTTTTTTTTTTTCCTCCCTTCCTCTATTGCAGAGATTCAAATGCTCGGTCTATAGGCGGTATAATGATTTTGTGGTGTTCCATGAGATGCTGCTTCAGAAGTTCCCGTACCGTATGGTGCCAGCACTTCCACCAAAGAGGATGCTGGGAGGTAAATCTGGGTCTTCCTTGTGGCTGGAGGGGTTGCGGTGCAAGCATGATCAAGATGATACTGTTGAAAATAAACTTTTAAAAGATTGAAAGTCTTCGCTTCTGCTTGGCTCAGAAAACAACTCCGAGGCTATAATACACAATTTGGAGGTGTGATTTATTGCCATCCTAGAAATACTCTATACATAAGATATTAATGTAAAATTTCAGTGTGGTGGTGGGGTTTTTTTGTGTTTGTGCCCCGCCCCNAAAAAAAAAAAATCTCTATTAAAAGGCTTAAAACTGCAGAGGAGCTGATTGTGTAAAAACAACAAAATTGCTTCTCCAGTGAGACTATACTTGATCCTGTTGAGTTAGTGTAGGGTTCTGACCTCACACACATCTAAAAGGGACTGGCAAACACAGTGATGTTAAGCGAACAGCTTCAGCACTGCGTATTTCAGTGTTACCTTGCACAGAAGCCTTATGATGCAGGCAATGGTAATTACACTTTCTCAGTTTATGTACAAAGAGGTGTTTTTCTGGCAGATGAACCAACTGCCTTAAAGTAGCTGTCACCTTTTTTTTTCTGTTCTAAAAAGGAACTAAAAAGGATAGCCAGAAACTAAAAACTGAGGCTGGAATCAGTGTCAGTTCATTCAAGTACACTTTGGCTGTTAGAATAGAAACCAATGAAGTGTCCCGAGACTGAAAGCATATCAAAGCTCCTTCAGGTACATTTTTCACTAATCTGAAATATTGGCATTGGTTTTAAACTTTTATTATTTCAAATGTTGCATAACTGTATAAAATCCTGTCTTGTTTTCTACTTTATCTGTCTTGCCTCCTGCCCATGCTGCTAAGCTTAAAGTATTTCAATCAGTAATTGATTTCAGTCCAGGAGTCCATCTGTTGCTACAGTAAAGAGGAACTGGTAAGCAGTGAGCAGGGCAGGGTGTATAGTGAACTGGAACAAAGCAAAATAATAGTGTTGAAAAGCTTCAATGGTCATACATTCTTATGATGGAATGTAAATTGTGAAGACCTTTCTTTGAGGTTGCGAAAACCCGTCTGTTGAATTTGACCTGATTCAGTGTTCTCAGCCAGAATTTCCAGAATTTCCACTTCATGCAACACCTGTAAGCAAAGTGACCTTCTCTGATTTATCTCAGTGGAGAGAGGATTGAAAGAAGCTACCAATATATATAATTTGTCAGCCAGTGTTATTTTCTTGCATTGCAAGTGTGTTGATATTTCTGTGCCTTCACCCATGCGCAGATATCATATATTAAATTCTTAAAGAAAAAACTGATAGTATTAGTTCCCAAACTGTGCTAGGAGTACAGTCCTAATACAGTCCAAAAGGCAGAGAGTGATGATTGCCTTTAGTCCAGTGATTCTGTATATAGAAAAGCTTTGTAAGTGGTCTTGATAGAAACTACAAACAGGAAAAAGGAAATGGAATAGGTAGTTCTTGTTTCTGAGTAGGTTAATAGACTGAGAAATGGAATTGCAGGATGCAGGATGTGATAGATTACTATAGATGTGCGACTCTTGCAGCCTGCTTAGTCCCAGAGCCAGATGGGCAAAGCTACGTGCATTTTATACTTGGTATACTCATCTACTAAGTTACACTCTTGTTTTCATGGTAGTCTGCTCTCCGCCATCTGTCGGATGAAGAAAGTCTGATGGTCTGCTCTGCTCATTTTGGAGGATGGCAGTGAACTGAGTCAGATCACGTAGGAAGTGTGTAGATGACTTCAGAAATCTCCAGGAAGGCTAAAGTGCGAACAAAGCAAAGGCACGATCTGCAACCCTGATGGCAGAAAAATCATTTGATGTCTCATACTGTACTGAAGATCATTATAGAGAGTTCATGCAACCAACAAACTCCTAGCTTAAAACTGAGACAAAAGAGGAATACCCTTTCGTGATACAAGAGCGTTGTCATAGATAAGAGCATTCCTTTAATTTTGTTCTGTGCTGCTTTCTTTTTCTTCAAACCTATTTTATTTTAATTTTTCTTCTTTCCTGAAAGACTCCAGCATTTTTTTTATTTACTGCCTTACTGCAGCATTGCTGGATTGAAACTCTTCCTGTTTCAGGAAGATGAGTGGAACTTTTTTAGCTTGACAAGTAAGGACTCTGGCTGGATGTACCACAGATTGCTGTGCACGTCTTCCAAAGTACTTTCTGACATCTTGCATGAAAAAGCTGGGCACTGATCTTGAACAAACAACTGAAAAAAAAGCCAAACCAACCCCCTCTATTCTCGTTCTAGCCCCAAAATGCTTAAAAGGGTGGAGGAGGGACTGTTGAGGGTACAGCACGCTGAAGCTAATTCTTCACAATAGTGAACAAAACCCCCCATAATTATTTGTGAGGTGATCACTTTGCAAGTGGCAAAGTGATCTTTGCAGTGGCAAGCAGCAGTGTGTTGTGCGTTTCCCAGGAGTCCCAAACAGACTGATATTCCCTTTGGGGACTAGCTATGGAATTGATTCAGAGGAAGAAAAATCTTTGTACACCCACAGTCTGTAAGTGGAGGCTTCAGGCCTTAGACTTGGTTGTTTATCCTGCTTACCTGACCCACCCTGTGAAAATAAACACACATAGAGATATATGTTGGATTTCAATAAGATGTAAAGAACCACTTGAAGGAATATTTCTTATGGTGGTCAATCCAAAAGATCTGTTTTAGGGAGCTGACAGACTATAGGTAATCGTTGTTTGGTTTTGTTGCAGTATTTTAGCAAGGGTTAGAAGTACAGAGAAATTAATGGGCTGAGTGCTTTCTTTTTTCTCTTTCTGAGCAGCTGTAATATGTGGTGCATTAATTGAAACTTAATTTTTCTTCCCCCTAGCTGATCGAGAATTTATAGAATCTAGGAGGAGAGCGCTGAAGCGTTTCATAAACCTGGTGGCTCGACATCCCCCTTTCTCAGAAGATGTGCTCTTGAAACTCTTCCTGTCGTTCAGTGGCTCAGTGAGTACTTGCTAGCAGTAGCCTTGAGTTTGCATACCTTCCTCTAACTGCTTTGCTGGGCACAGAGTTCAGAATTGCTTTTGACCTACACATTGTTGCTCCCCGTGATGAGGAGAATTTTCTCTCGATAGGTATTTCTACAGCTGGAAAGTGGAAGGTAATTTCACTCAATGCCAGGAATACAGTATTTTGAAAATTATAACTGTTCTTAGGGGAATACGTATTATGCTTCTCCTTAAATTAAACCTAACCTGGGTAAAGCTATATCTGCTAGGTTGTGCCTTACTATTGCAATATACCCGAGACCTGTGTGAACTGCCTGTGCGTTACTTAGTTCTTTCATGCTCATTTGATTCTGTATCTTCTCCAGGATGTACAGAATAAGCTAAGAGAGTTGGTCCAGGGAGTAGGAGATGAATTTATGACCTGCAGATTAGCTACACAGGCTAAGGTAAGTATATGAATTTCTTATGACATATTATGCTGGTTTAAATGTCTCTCTCCTCCAGCTGGATCAGTTATGGCATTTGTTGAGTGATGGAGACATTAGATAGGAGAGAGTTGTTTCCAAAGTTTGAAGGACTTTTGCGATTTTATCAAAAAGATCAAGTAAGTTTAAATATTTGACTCTTAAGGCCCCGATATTTCTAGCTAAATGCTGATTCATGAATATAATAAAGATTAAACAACGAGTCCTGCTCAGAACATGTTTCTCAGTAATTAGTTGTACTTGCATAACAAACAAATGCACACGCTGCACAATTTAAAAGCTAATATCTAGATTGATGTCTTCCCCATGCGTTCATGCCCTCATTCTGTCTGTCGACTTCTCCCTCTGGGACAGTAATTTGGACTGTTATAGAGAAGTTAGTTATAAGTTCTCCATATATCTGTTTATCCCAGTGATTAGTGCTATGGCAAGTTTCAAACATACATTCACTGTATTCATTGAGCAATTTTAAAGCAAGTTGTTGTTCAGGTTCCTGCAACGCTAGCAGAAGGTTACGCAACTGGAGCTTAATTCAGGCTTTTACCAGTGATACACAGGTCAAAACGAGCTGAACTTTCAGTACATGCTTGACTTTGCCAGGCTTGCAGTTACTAGTAGCTTCAGATCAGAACCTGTGAGCTTGAAACCTCACAAACCCCGTTTTAACTGCCTAGTAGAATTGCAGGTTTTGCCAACTCTGTCAACATCCAGTATCTGAACCACTTTCTGCCTCTGAAAATTAGGGGTATTTGTATAATATCTGACTTGGACATTTAAATTGTGAAGCTAATCTCTTCAGGGTTGTTATAGCATGGCATGAGAGAGCGAGCACAAGAGGGAAACCTGTCTCTCTAAACCTGTCTCTCTCTGCTGACTGTATGGCACGTCCACAATTAATGTGTGTTTATGTGCCTCTGGATTGTCCACTGGTAATCTCTCTTGAATTTCTTCAGGACTTCCTTCCAGCTGACATACAGGCCCAGTTTGCTGCCAGCAGGGAGCTCATCAGAAATATTTATAATAGCTTTTATAAGCTTCGGGACCGTGCAGAGAGGATAGCTTCTCGAGCCATTGATAATGCCTCAGATCTTCTGATATTTGGAAAGGAGCTAAGGTAGGTTGGGAGAAAGAGGATTTGCTAATGTGAACGTTTCTTCTGTTGTTTCAGAACTCAAAACTGTTGTAAGGTTTACCTGCAAATTGTCTGGTGAGAATATTTCAATGCATGCTGTAGGTCATAATAAAATTTTTCCTATTCTAAAAGAAGAAAAGGCATGCTTTCCACTAAGGGTGTGTGCCATAGAGCAAGAGAAAAGAAAATACAAATACTTTGACATTCAGGTACTGGTTTTATTGTCTCTTCCCCCAGTATATACACAGCTCTGCATTTGTGATTGTGCAGTAGTAGCTCAGCACTGCGAGATATTTAGACAGATTTGAAACTCTGAACTGCTGTCTGCAAGCATATCCACTTAGTGGAATTTGTCTCCTAGATTTGAATACTACTTATCTCCTCCTAGTGCTTTGGGCTCAGACACTACACCGCTTCCTTCCTGGGCTGCTTTGAACAATAGCACATGGGGGACTCTGAAACAAGCCTTGAAGGGTCTGTCTGTTGAATTTGCACTGCTGGCAGATAAGGCTGTGCAGCAGGTGAGTTCTTTACCTTTTTTTTTTTGTTTGTTTGTTTTTTTGTTTTTTTTTTTCTTTTTGTGAAATGAAGGAGGTGCATTGCNTGTGCAGCAGGTGGGTTTTTTTCCTTTTTTTTTTTGTTTGTTTGTTTTTTTGTTTTTTTTTTTCTTTTTGTGAAATGAAGGAGGTGCATTGCTGCCTTAAGTTACGTTTTGAATCATGATCTCTTCAGACATAGACACTTAAAGATTTAAGACGGAGATCGTAGTCCAAACTCACATCCACAACTACTAGCCTGCTTGTTCAGGCTTGAATGAAAAACCTGGACTGTGTTCAAATGGGAAAAATATAATGGGCAAGGGAAAGGAGGGAAAAGCTTTCTTTCTCTTTTCATTTCAAATAGTTATTGGACAAGTTGAGCTGTACTACTATGCTGAGCTGTCCAAAGGTCTTGCGTTCTGTTTTTTTAATCTGCTACAGAGAATCCAGAAGAATTATTTCTGAATCAAATTTTGACATTCATGTACTTAAATGTTACATGAGAGTTGTTCAGACAGAAGCGTCATATTCCTGTGTAAGTTTGCAGTGTGATAATGACTGTTAGAATAATGTGAGAGCATGACAGTATGGGAAGGAAAAGTAGTTGTTTTGTTTTCACTTCTCTTCATATCATTGTGTTAAAATACTCAGCATGCTTTTATGGATCAGTCAGACCAGGTCTTTTTCTCCAGAGTTTATGCTCTGGAGCTCTATTGATAGAGGACGAAAAGACAGTATTTAGTAAAATAAAAAAAAACAAGTAGTGAGATTTGGCTTGGTGTCTCATCTCTGCCTTCTGATGCATGAAGTGTTATGGGGAACATGCAGGTATTTATAGCTTTAATGGATTAGTTATCTTGTAAGAAGGGAAGATGAAAGATTGGAGGAATCTGCAAGAGCAAGAAATTCCAGGCAGAGAGCTGAAAGGACTGACACACAGGACTGTGAAGCTAACGCCTCTTGTTGTAATGATCAGTCAATTGGAAAAGCTGTTCCTGCTCCAGTCAGATCTTTGTTCTGCTTACTGAAGACTAAACACTCCAGTGCCATCTGAAAGATTTTTAATGCAGTTGTGTAAGCATTGATGTGCCCTGGAGAATACAGTGGAGGGTCTGCACGGTGTAAGGATGTGAAGAACTGTGATGTCGGTTCTTGCCAGGCTTACATAAAATGTACTTTTTCCTTGTTTTCTAGGGTAAACAGGAAGAGAATGATGTGGTGGAGAAGCTGAACCTTTTCCTGGATTTACTCCAGTCCTATAAAGTGAGCTCTACTGTTCTTCTGCCAATGAGAAAGTTGTTTAGAGCAAGCTTGTGCTCTGTAGAGGGTGTAATGCCAACTGGATGGAAAACTGTCTGGGAGGCCAGTTCAGAGGCGAACTGGGCTTCTGGCAGAGGGAGGGGAGTGGCTGTTGGCTGTGGCTAGCTCTGTAGCCTTCCTGATCAGCTCATCTTGTGATGAGAATTTGCCAAACAGCAAACCCTGCAAGGAATTTAAAAATATGACTGCTTGAACTGTATGGATCAGCTGACTTTTTTCCAGATTTGGCTGCTTTCGAGTCAAAGCAGTGAATTAGATGGCTACTGGTTTGTTCATGGAGACATGAGTTCCATTACAAATAAAAGAATTTCTGTTAATACTAACCTTTCAGTCAAGGGCACTTTTTATTTTTTTGAAGCATCTCCTGAAAATGTTTGTGGCAGCCTCTCCTGACATTCCCGCGCCTGGACTGAAATAGAAGGACACTGGCAAGCTCTTACCACAGTTAATTGCCAGCACTTAATATCGAGCAGGGTACAAAAGATAAGAGGCCTGATAAGATCTAAAATGTTGGCAGAAGTGATGCTCCAGATTGCCTCTTAAGCTCACTGGTCTGAGTCCAAGCAGTTTTGTTTCTTGAATGCATAGCTGCCAACAATTTTTTTTTTTTTTTTTTAACCCTCTTGAAAATAAAGAAACAAAAATCTGCAGCATAGAAATTACATAAAGCATGACTGTGTGTTTGTGTTCCTGATGTACTTGGCTTATGTGCTTGCTGTCTCTTAGCTTCCACTAAGTACCTATTTTTTCCTTTTTCCATAAAGGACCTGTGTGAAAGACATGAGAAGGGCGTATTGCACAAGCACCAGCGAGCCTTGCATAAGTACAGCCTGATGAAGAAGCAGATGATGAGTGCCACTGTGCAGAACAAAGAACCAGAGTCGGTGGAGCAATTGGAGTCTCGAATTGTGGAGGTAGGGCAGATGCCTGGGAGAGCAAAGGGTGGTATTGGACTCCTATAAAGGTGTCACTATGTAGCTCCATCATATTTGCAGAAAGCCATTAGACCAAAAGGGTAACCTGTACTTTGGGTAATTTGAGCTACCTGCTGTGCTACAAGGAAAATGCATTTGTTTTCCTCAACACTTATTACTGGCCCTTTGGCAACGTGTCATTTGCAGGAGCTGTGGAAAGCAACAGTCTGCATGATGGAAAGTGCAGTTGCTGTCATATCAAATGGGTCCAGGAACTGCCTTTTTAGGTTTTTGGTATGTGTTTGAATTGCTAGTATGGTGAGGAATGCTGTTTTTTCCTGCTGCAAGTGAACCTCCTTGGCACCCTCTTCCTGGCAATGTATTTCACTGAGTTCCTCTTCTTTCAGCAAGAAAACGCGATCCTAACCATGGAGCTGCGCAATTACTTCTCTCTGTATTGCCTGCATCAGGAGACACAGCTTATCCACATCTATCTGCCTCTCACGTCTCACATTTTGGGGGCCTTTGTCAACTCCCAGATCCAGGGTCACAAAGAGGTGAGTTCTTCTGGATTGTATTCTTTTTCCCAAAATATGAATGAGAATTTGAGTGTATCTGTTTTCACCCGTGGACCTTCCTCCTCTAACGATCTGTCCAGCTGGGCCCTTTCATAACTTCCGAAGAAGTCACCTAAAGTCTTTCCAATCTGGGGTGAGGACCAAGGCTGTCCTCTAACCCCTCTAAAAAGACCGTATCTTCTCGCAGCAAGTCGCTGGTTTTTTCTTTTTTTTTTTTTTTTCCTTCTTCTCTCATCTGCACACGGCCTTACCCTATAGGTAGTTGAATAAGACTCAACCGTTAAAGAACTAGCTATTCTGTAATGAATGATGCGTGTTTACTAGATGAATCTGGTTTTTGCTGAGCTACACAGAAATTACACGACAAGGAACAACTTCCTTTTTTTTGCTCTAAATCCAAGAGGTCCCTTTTGTTAACCCCTAAATATGACCTTCAGCATTCCCCATGTACAGTCTTTCTTGCATTTGTTATGTTAGAAAAGTCTTTCCTTCAGCTCCCTTCCTTCCCTGCAGGGAAGGAATTTGACCAAGGTATGGGATGCTCAGAGCGCTGCATTATAACACCAGTGTAAAAGGGACAATCTGGGTCCACTGGACTTCCCCAAAGTACTTCAGCGAATTTGTGTTGTGCTTTTGAGTATTCTGAAACTGCTAAATACAGCGTGGTAAGATGATTACCTATCGTATTGTCATGTCTTTTTTTCTCTCCTTTCCCACTCACAGATGAGTAAAGTTTGGAATGAATTGAAGCCGAAGCTGAGCTGCCTCTTTGTGGGATCTAGCAATATGCCAACTCCACCATTGTCACCTCCAGAGGGAAACTTCTTCTCCAATTAATGCTCTGAGCATCTAGCATGGAGCAAGAAGTGCAATCAACGAAGGGGTGGGACCTCTACCTCCAGATGTTAGAATGAATCCTCCCAACGGCTATTTTTTTTGTTTTTTTGTTTTGTTTTTAATACCGCTGCTTTGAGCTGCTCTCTGATTTAGACAGACTGGATGTGGGGCAGAACATATGGATATAAAGACAATCTCTTAATTTTGAAATGCTCTGGGGCAGAGCTGGTGTTCGTTAGCCTGCAGACACTCTTCATGGGGTCAGGATGTGACCTGGTGCAGTGAGTGCTGCGGTGTCGTTGCTCGTACCTCTGCATCTTGTAGTAACAGTTCTCCGATAATGTTTATCTGCACACATGCTGACACATCTCTGCACGTCTCTGAAGTGCTGAGGTGAACGGGATATCTGAAGCACTTGCTTGTAGTGGAGGTGGATTGCCTTTTAAGCTTGGGAGGGCCAGTGTTAGAGGTGTAGGTGTGTACGGAAAGCTGAAAGCCATCCCATTGATAGGTGTCTGGATTTGATTTCTTATTGCTAGACTTTAGAGCAAAATATGTGAAGGAGGTGGTTGGATTTGCTAACCCAGCTGGGTCGGGGTCAGTGCTGCTGCGCGACAGGTTTTCCCGGGGAGGCTCGGCAGAGTGCCGTCAGTGTGTTTCAGTTCACCGTTGTAGGGGACTTACTCATATATTTCAGTTTGGGGCCAAAGATGACTGGGGTCAGAAACTCAGAGGAGTTTGCCTGGCATAAATGGGCAAAATAATTGAATAAAACACTCCTTAATTGTAAACAACTCACACTATACAAGCAGAACAGCTACAAGGTAGCTTGCTTGTTTTCTTCTGGAGGTTCTGACATCCATCTGTTGAGCAGCTGTTTCGGACTATTGGAGAGCTGCTGTCCCGAAGGCTGGTGTTTTCTTTGGTCTAATATCAGAAGAAGTATCCTGTTGCACCGGCAGGCTGGGACACAATGCTGATAAAATTCATTAGCAAAAAAAATCAGTATTTATCAGGATGTTACTGTCATTCTTTTTTCTGGCTCTGGGTAGCACTGGATTGTGTTTGTGAAGGAGAGAAGACAACTAAGTGACAGTTCTTTATCTCTCTAAAAATAGCATGGCCCTTGGTAATGGGGTTTTCAGAATGATTTGTGGTTGTGGTAAAGGGACTAATAATTCTCCATGTTTCGCTTTGTATCTCTGGTGACTTTCCCTCATGAGGCAAAGGGCAGGGGGAGGAGAACTTGCATGTCATGTTACCTTAGGGGAAATTGTGCATATCCTCCAGAGAAACTGATAATTGAAGAAACTGCAAACGTATGCAGCAAAACTCTACAGGCACAGGACTCCCCTGAACCTAACTTTTCTGGTGCCAAAATAGCTGCCAAAGGAGAATTTGAGACTTGGCTGCTTAGCGTTTTCTTTTGAGTGGGTAAAAGGAAGCACGTTAACAAGGATGCGTCCTGGCTATGAAACTGGAACCGTTACAGTATTTACCCACTGGGGAACTTCCCCATTAGCAGGAAATATATTTAAAACCTCCAAGGCAAAAGCTTTTTTCTTTTTTCTTTTTTTTTTAATTTAGAAAATTCAATGCAACATGAAGCTCTTCCTAGTCCAGGTGGAAATTATGGGTTAATTTCTTCAGCTAGGAGCAAGATCTTAAGTTACCTGCTCAGTTTTAGGAGACTGGCATAACCATTACACACTTACGTGGATGAATTTCGTGGGTGCTGGGCCTTAAGGAGTGTGTAGGGAAACTTGTTTAACAACCGTGCTCAGAATGCATTATGAAGAGCTTTTTATAGCTCAAATGTTAACTCTCTTCTGAGTCTTTCCTCCTGCATATTGGCCTTGTCCAGTGAGACAGATGAACTGCAAATGGCTGTGACGGATTTGATTCTCTCTCCTGATGATTTCCAAAGTGACGCAGAAGAGATTCTGCTCACAAGCCAGAGCAGAGTGGCAGGGGTGGGAAGTGTTTCTACAGTACAGTAACAAAGAAGATATTATCTCAAGACTGGCATGAAAGGTTTTTCTGCTTGACCTTGTCTTGATTAGGAAGATAGTTTGTGGTTAAAGTGCAGAAATCGTGTTGCCATATTTTTAAATGCTCTTCACTCCTGGCATCTTCAGAAGGTGCTGGCTGGTTATGGCCTGTCATTTGCTTAGTCTTAGGACCCATCCTCCCTCATTTAACCTTCTTTGCCTGACGTGGTGAACAGCCAAATTGAGAAAATACTGTATGTTTTGGGGCCAGATCTGATATCTGTATGATGGATCTTCTACCTAACTTGTCTGGCCAGGGTAGGTGACTGGGCTGTGTTCTGTAGGAGTACTTGCAAAGCATTAGCCTGACTGGAACTTTGCACTTCTCACATTTAGAAAAAAAGTTAGAATTTTGGACTTTATTTAANAAAAAAAAAAAACAAAACCCTATCCAACCCATATTTGGGCTTTAGACTAACTCCTCTTTCCTGTTCTCCTTCAAAGCAAGAATTCTACAGCCCAAATGCAGAGACTGTAATAATGATAAACACAGGCCACACAACCTATAAAGAAACTGGAATTACATTGTTTTGAGAAAACCCTTATTCCTCCATTGTCAGCCCTCGCTTCTTTGAGGAGAGCAGTTTTGGAGGTGAGGTTTTCTTGTTTTGATTTTACTCTGTTCACCTCATATTTTGAGAACAGAGGCCTAGTATTCTCAAAGCTGATACAGCTAATGGCACTTTCAGAGTTTGTTTCATACTGGACCATCAAGCTTCTGTCTCGTTCCTAAACGCATGCGTACACTATTTCATACAACCCTTAGTTTGCAAACCTTATTTTTGGGAGACTGGTCATTGTGCAAATAGCGCTATTATGTTTACCTCAATGTGTGAGGGATTTCCTTACTGTATTTGTCATGTTTAGTTTAGGGATCTGTTGGACTTGCAGGGAGCAGCATCAAGTACAGCTTCCTTCCTCGGGAGGAATGCAGCAGGGAATCAATGGTCTGTCTACCCTAGTCAATGTAAGGGAAACGGTTCTAGTTACCTCTGTGCTCCTCCTCCTGCAGCAAACAGCCTAGCTATACGCAAGGGTGAGAACAAGACTTAACAAAGTTGGTTCCGTTGCTGGTAGCTGGGTAGATTGCAATAAACACTAAGCAAACCAGAAGACTAATTGAAGGGCTCACGCTGCCTATCCCAAAACTGATGCTCCTGTGAGATGTCGTGCCAAAGAGTTAACGTGCCTTCTTGAACGGAGGCTTTCTGTGTAGTGCTTGAGCTCATGGGGACTTTCATGTGTTCAAAATAGTAACGATAGAAAAGGCCACCCGTCTTTCTGTCAGTGTCTCCCTGCAAACCTGTCGTGGAGGTACCAGAGTACTAAACAGCTGAGAACCTGAAAAATGTATTATCAAAAGGGCTATGTTTTTGTCACTCCTGAGGTAGGTCTCCTCTGCTTCAAGCTGTGAAGTGACAATATACAGGCTTTTTGACCAGTATCCTGTGTTGAAAGGCTTTCCAAGCTATATTTACAATACAACCTTAATCTTTGATCCTTCTTTCCCTCTCCTTCTATCTTCCTTGCAAGTTGCTCCTCCTAAGTTGTAACATGTTTTCAACAGTGCCTTGCTGCATTCCAGCGCTTTTACTGTTCTACTTTGATCATGCAAGGGTGTAATTCATGAAATTTGTAACAGGCTAATTCACAATCTTCAATTTGTGCTGTTTCCTGAAAGACAAAGATCACCAGCTGGGGACAGAACTTACTGAAAACGTATCAGTCTCCACAACTGCAGCAGGAGCAATAACGTCACTGCTCTTTGACATGAGCTACAAGTCGGTGCTGGTGAAAGTATCTTTGTAAAAGGATCGAACTGACTGCAGAAGAGGGGACAGCAAATAGAAGTGCAGGCCTGAGCCGCACTTGTTCCTTTCCTACCTAAACTCCTGGAGGAAGAGAAAGTAATTTGCTCTCTCCCACCATACAATTTACAGTTTCCACCAGGAAATGAATCAGGATAACATAACAGGTATTGGCTGCCAGTCACTCCCTTTCCTACCATGCAGTAAGGTCTTACATCCTGTTACAAGCTACCTGTCCCCTTGTGCTTATTTTCTCTCCTCTACTTGTCTCAAGCCATTCTCTCCATCAGAACAGCCAGAAACCCTTACTGCTCTGTCACAAGCAGAGGTATCAAAAACTCTGTGAATAAGTCAGTGTGCAGCACAAAAGGAAAAGAGTCTAAGGTGTCAACTCTTATCCTCCAAGTCAGAGCTGTGGCTTACTGAGCATATGAAGAAGGGCATTTTTGAGTGATGTAAATTATTCGGAACTGCTGGAGGGAGACAAGAAGAAACAGTCTTGTTCAGAGGGTGTGAATTTTGCCTGCCTGGAATATCCTGTATCTTTGCTTTGCTCAAATAGCCTTATATATGAAGCACTTTATCCAAATGCAGGAATTAAAGAACTATTACTACAGCTGGTAGACTGGAAATGTTTACAGATCCTATATTACATTCCAAGATTCTATCTGTAAGTGTTATATGTGTTTGTAAAAGCGTTTAAAAAAAAAAAAAACAAACCCAAAACTTGTGTAAGAAGTTACCTATGTGATGTGTCATTTCTAGCACAGTTTGAGTAAGCTTTTGCTGCCCAGCGTGCTGAGTTGGGCTGACCTGATGCTGGACAGGGCACCTGCTACCAAGATGAGGCAAAGCCTGCAGCCGTAGGTGACAGTACTCTGTAACGTGGACTCGCTGAAAGTTGATTTTTGTCCCAGATATTTTTACCTGAAATGCTCAAAGCAGTTCAAGTTCACAGCAGGAGCTGCAAGAGTGAAAGCAGGGCTTGAACAGTGCCATACATCTACCTCTGGCTTTGTTTTCGTAACTCCTATAACCTTCCAGCACCTTCAGCTGGAGAATCCTGAAGGGATATCCACCTAAACTTTCGGAAAGGCTTTCACAGTGCTGGTCAAACCTCGCCTTGTCCCAGGAAGCAATGCTGAATAGGGAACTGTATAGAAACTGGCACAGAGAAGACGCTTAATGGATTCTGCTGCATCCCAGTCCACTTAATGTTTCTGTGAAAGGAAGCCAACTCCTGAAAGGCCCTTAAATAGTCTAGAATTTAGCCAGCTGTTTACAACAGAACAACACATGCTTTTAAAAGTATTTTTTTAGTAATCTTCTAAAAAACATTTCCAGCCACAAGGGAAAAGCCTAATGCACTAGCCACCTGTGAAGAAAAGGGTTAACACTAAGTTTTTAACAGTTGTGATCACATAACTACTAAAGTATACCACAGCCAGGGACTTCACAGCATGGAAAATCTCATTAGTTTTATTTCTGCTGCAAGAAACCCCCTTGTTTTCCTTACTTCCCAGTGGCAAATAAGTCTCCTTTGCTGGAGAGGTGAGAAAGGAGACCTTTGTAAGTAGTACTCATGGTATTCTCGCCCAATGTGGGCAGCGGCACATGGGTTGAACGCTTCCATTTTCTTAAACTTCCTCCACTTCTTTGAGGGTGTGCTCCAGGATAGTGTCTTGTCCCTGGAACTTAAAATAGCCACGAAACAACTTTTTCTGAAGCAGCAGGGGAAACCAATAGATATCATCTGCCCACATGTGATTGAATGGCACCTCATCCAGCTGAAACCACTGTGGACGCATTTCTGGTGGGAGAAAACAAAAGAACTTTGCATGAGACTTTCTCTTGGTTTTTTTGCTGCCTAGACTTTGAGTATCTGTCAACAAGCAGCTTCCCTCTACAGCCCAGCTGCCTCCCTTGTCAAAGGGATTTTGGTGTGAATAGTTGTGCATTTCTTAAGAGCAGTACTGTCTCAGAAGAGAATGCACATCTTTCCGACCCTTCCACTAGCTACCTACCATCGCTTTCTGTTGGCTCTCCATGAAAATGATCTGCCCGGAAAATGTGAACTTCCATGAGTTCAGAGTTGCCCACAAATTCAAATGTGATCTGACCCATCTTCTGCAAGGTGTCCACAGTCAGTCCGCTCTCCTCGAGGAGCTCCCTGCACAAGAAATAGACTTCTTTACATGAAAGCGAGCAGTGGGAGAACAAAAAAGCATTCATTAGCTTTACTTGCACATTGAAAACACTTCCAGTGCAACAAAGATGAAAGATGCACATGGAAAACGGAGCAGGGCACAGCCTGCAGAGCAAAGCAAGAGTTCTAGCTTGCACCAAGCTATTAGTCTACTTACACCACAGTGGAGCCAGGTCAGACGGGCTCGTGTGTTAATTCAAGCTCCTAAAGGCTGGTAGGAAAATAGTCTTATGTTGGAAGGGCAAGATTAAGGAAAATTGATTGTTTGGTATAATTTACACTCCTTACAATGCGACGATCTTTTTCTGAGATTAGTTAGCAGTGGGCAAACGCTCATATGACTGTTGCTGGATGTGGCTTAAGAACTCTGAGATATGCTTCATTTAGGCAAAAAAAAGGCTTTGCCATCTTCAAGCTAAAGCTTTTAGAACATCTGTACTTGCTACAAAATCAGCTACTTTTGAGGCTAACTGAAGTTTATTTAAATAACAGGTCGACGCTGCATAATGTGATTTGTACACAGAACGTTAGGAATACTCTCTCCCATTCAAATGATGTATAAAAAACACAAAGCAGTTGTGTAAACTTCCCATTTCTGCTCCTTGGAAGCACATTTAGCATAAGGAGAGGCTAGAAGGCAAGACTTTTAAGAGCATTTTGAGAGACTTGCCAGACAGCTCTTTTTCCATGCATCACCATGCACAGCTACTTGAAGCACATTCAATTACTTGCTGTGTTTATGCTATGCACTTGGGGCTTTTTTAATTTTTACCTGCCTCTAACAGAATTAGCATAGCTTGAAGTTATTCATGGTTTTTCTAATGTACAAAAATAAGGAATGCTTTGAAACAGTGTATCTTCAGTTAAGGTTAATAATTAATGCAGTTGCATATTTGGCAGTAACAACAATTTTAAAATGTAATGGAAATGATCTTTAAGGCTCCAGCTTCTTCCTTTGGCATCAATTTCATGAATCCCATCCTTCAAAATTATATTCCAGTTTAATGTCTTAGCTAATTTTAGTTTTATCTTCCTGGAGAAACAATGTCTAAAATAGAGGCAGTTTTCCAGCAACAAAGCTAAAAGCCTCATTTTACAGGCTGTGATAATTGAACAACAAAGCACAACGCTGCTGTGGTTCTCTAAGCAATTTATCTGTTAGCTGTTTGGCTCTGTATATAGTAAGTGGAAACATTTCAGGTAGCAAACTAGAAATAATGAACAAGCTAAATGCTCCCCTTACAAGATGTGCTGCTGAAGAGCTGTGGGTGCCCAGGTGGTCACGGGACTGTGGCGTACCCAGCGAAGGAGAGAACTCTTACTGATGCAGGAAACTTCCGTTCATGTTTCGGTTTAATATTTAATTACCTGTGCTGTGAGGACACTTCACACCTTACGCCACTGTAAAGCCCACTGAGACAGTGCGACACGGAACCACAGCATAACACCTGCACTCCGAACACAGAGCGGAGGTGGTGCAAGTTAAGTTTGATTTGGACTGTGTGACGCTTCCTGGAGGGGAGCTGCACCCTCAGGCAGCACGGCAAGGGTGGTGTTCCTACTAGGAAGGTGGGCTGCATGCCCAGCTGGCCCTGGCTCTGGGGACTGCTTCCCACTCAGTTGACCTTGGCAGGAATGGGTTGTGTCATTCTGCAGTAATCTCCTACCAGCTAGGTCGACAGGGCTGAGGATTGGACTGTTCCACAGTCCAGAGCAGCAGGCGCTGGCTGTGCTGTGGCACGTTGCACCGAGATCGCTGAAACTTTTATCACTTGACATCTTGTATGGACTACAGCTCCGGTTTCTAACTCTGGGCTAGGACGGATAAACAGGCACCTAGGAAATCAAATGCTAAATTAAATCGTTAGATTTACACCACAGTCAGTGGCAATGTAAACCTAGCAAATGGAGGCCTGATTTAAGTAACAAAACTGATCTCCCTCTACTCAGAGATGATAGATTACACAAAAAGCATCAGGTCCATTAACGCTGTGCACTGCTGGGTGCATGTCTGCACAGAGGACCCTTCTGTCCCCTGGATTAGCTCACCACAGAACCCAGGCGGTTGCAGTGGCACAGCTGAGACGGTTCAGGGCAAAAGCTGTTGGGTAGCTGTTGAGCACACCAACACCGATCTTCCTGCAGGTGTGAGGGTAATTTTGGGCATACATCAGAAAGCGAGGAGGTGGCAAAGCGTGGCTTTGTATCAGCAGCATTCACATAAAGAACAAGGTACCTAATTTTTAGAGGAGTTCAGCAATTCAGCTGCGATCCGCCATTTTATTTTGATGACTAGACAGAAAAAGAACTTCAAGAAATCAGTACTAAAAACTTCAAAAATGGTACCGTACCTCTGTACCGATGGAATTCAATTCCCTAATTCAGCATTAGGACTTAAAAATGCCGCCATGCAGTCAAATAATAAATTTCTACAGTGCCTTTCATAAGAGACCTCTGAGATTTTCTAATATTTTGTCCCTACATTTTCACACAGTACTAAAAATGCTGCTGGAAGGTAGCACCCGTTCAATAGCTTCAAAATTTAAACAATAAGCAGTACACTGGCAAAAGCTGTAATTCTGCTATATAGCCAAAATTAAACTCTGTGCCTTTCTGAAGAGTGCAAGAACCTGTGTCCACCATGAGCAGACTAAGTCTCAGTTTAGATGAGAGTCGAGAGATGGGAGGGAGCACACTCGGTAGCTTCCAGTTACTTGTATACTGGACGACAGTTAGAGATCTTGCAGATGACAGGCAACGGGGAGCAATCCCGTTTCTTTGTCCATGTGGACGACCCCTCATCACCCGTGGAGCAGGCAATTTTCTCTGTTCAGAGATGGCTCACGACTGCACTGGCGGGTAACACACTGGTTATGAGGTCGATCAGCCGAGCTGCGGTGACTCCACCTGCAGCCCACCACAACTGGTCTAACGCCTCCCGGGCCCACCCTGTACCCCAATACCCCCCTCTCCCGGCCGGGCCAGGCCTCACCTGCGAGCAGCCTCCTCGATGCTCTCCCCTGGCTGCACCTTCCCCCCAAAGCCGTTCCACAGCCCGGCTCCAAACCCGCGTTTCTTCATGCCCAGGAGGACACGGGGCGGCTGCACCACCAGGACCAGGGTGAAGAGCCTGGACGTGCACATGGCTCCTGGGCGAGAGGCAAGGAGGGCACGCTGTGCCAAGGGCTGCTGGCACCTCTCGGAGGGGAGGCCAGGCTGCTCCTCCAGCCCAGGGGGGGCAGATAGCCCCTCACCCCCCCAAACACCCAGCACCTCCTCCCCAAATGCCTGGTCCCACCATCCCCAGCCCAAACCCTTGGTTCCCCAGTGCTTCTCCCAACGCCTACTTCTCTAACGCTTCCCCCTGAGCCTTGCTCTCCTGCTCCCCCCAGCACCCCCTCCCCAATCTTTGATCCCCCCTCCCCAAATCCTTAACCTCC